>OY292436.1:11200000-11800000 GCA_958496245.1 Perizoma flavofasciatum
TTTTATTTTAACGGTGAAAAATTAATAGGTATGTATAATTTGAGTTATATTATATATATGTGTATACTTATACTATATATTTATGTATAACAGTATGTAAAAATTTGTGCTATTATTGTTTTTTTCCGTTTGTGTACTTTTACCCAATGCTATTAATCAGCTGTCCCTATCCTCAAATATTTGCTGGAAGAAAACTTTTGTTAAAGTTAATCTTACCTTTGTACATATGCTATAATATATATAAGCTATGTATGCTATATGTCTTTATACTATATACTACTTATATATGTACATTTTATTTTTGTAATTACATACATATTATAGATAGAAAACACCCAGACCCGAGACAAATATTTGCAGATAATACAAACATTTGTCCGCGGCGGGAATTGAACCCGCAACTGTCTGCGTCTCAGGCAGACCTTCGCCCACTGCGTCGCAGAGGTCGTCAAAATAAAACAGTGCCATAGGTTATGCTCTGTCCATCACACTAGGACTTTATAGCCTGTATATAACAGGAACACAGTTACTCGCTATGGACTCTACCACATAACCAAACTAGATAATCTTACTAATCCTACTAATATTATAAACGCGAAAGTTTGTGAGGATGGATGTTGGTTCCTCATTCACGCAAAAACTACTGAACGGATTTTAATGAAACTTTACAGTAATATAGCTCATACATCAGACAAACATATCGGCTACTTTTTATCCGGATACCACGCGGGCGAAGCCGTGGGCAGAAGCTAGTAATATTATAAACGCGAAAGTTTGTGAGGATGGATGTTGGTTTCTCATTCACGCAAAAACTACTGAACTGATTTTAATGAAACTTTACAGTAATATAGCTTATACATCAGAACAACACATAGGCTACCTTTTATCCAGGTACCACGCGGGCGAAGCCGTGGGTAGAAGCTAGTACATATCTAAGTATGCATGTACGTACATAGTACGGATTATGGTGGGCATGTTGAAGGTATAAGGTACAGATTATGATTCCTGACCTCAATGAAGTAGGTATATGTAACTATATTTTAGCAAAACCTGTTTCAAAAGTTGCTGAAATGTTATTAAAAATGGTTAAATTAGGTATTCAACGTAGAGATTAAGTTAAGAAGAAGAAGCCCTTCCGAGGGTAACATGTTCAAATTGTGAATAAACCCTCTATAAATAAATATTGTAACGAGCGTGGCCTAGCTAACTACGGTACGCTAGCGCCATCTCTTATCAAGTGGACGCACTACTTGTTACCGCCATCAGCACTAACCGCACTAGAAAAGGACAGAAGTTTCCAGAATGTTCGGGACGGCACGAGATGGGGGCGGAGCGAGGATACGGGCCACGCCCCCTACGAGATTGATCTGGAAGGGACGTCTTACGAGATATATAAGCGCGGCAAGCGGCCGACAGAATCAGTTTCCTTGCAAGATTTGAGAGTGAATTATTTAAAGTGATAAATAAGCGATATCCAGTGACTAGTGTTGTGACAGTTGTGCTAGTGTTGTACCCAGTGATACAGTGTTTTTGTTTTAATTGCGTAGTTTCGTTGTGTTATTTGTTTTGTTGACATTTTTATTGAGTGATTTATTAATAGTGTTAACTTTGGTGTTTAATTTGACTTAATTATTTTATCCTAAACCCTAGCTCGTAACAATATAGATAAAAAAAAAGTTTCCTGACCTGCGGGTAGTTTGAGAACGCCGTCCGGTAGGTGGTAGTCGTCGCGGTACTGCTGGTGTGGGCCCCACGACAGGTAGTCCGCTTGTTTGTCGTAGCCGCGGAGCATGATCGTGCCGCGCCACGCCTCACGATCCTGGCACGTGCGAAACAACGGCTTATACAAATCCTCTTTACTGTCTGAGACGCAGAAGGTTGCGGGTTCAATTCCCGCTGCGGGACAAATGATGATTAGCAAATGTTTTTCTCGGGTCTGGGTGTTTTCCCACCCAGATTCCGACACAAATATTTGCAGATACAAACATTTGAACCGCGGCGGGAATCGAACCTGCAACCTTCTGAGTCGCAGCCGGACCTTCGCCCACTGCGCTGCAGAGGTCGTCAAGACAGACGTGGGCGTGTTTTATAAATCAAATCAAAGATGTAGGTTATAATCGGTAAGCACCGAAAAAAAAGATATGTTTTGCCTTGATCTAGGGCATGAAAAAAAAAAAAGAAGAGGTAGGCCAAATAAAAGATGATGGATTGTGTGAAGAATGACATGATTAAGAAAGGAGTGAGTACTGAGATGACGGCTGATAGAGGAGAGTGGAAGAAGAAAACATGTTGTGCGGACCCCACGTAATGTGGGATAAGGACAAGAAGATGATGAGTAGACATCTAAATATAAATAACACAATAAAAAAACTTAAGATGAGATATACGGCTGATAGAGGAGAGTGGAAGAAGAAAACATGTTGTGCCGACCCCACGTAATGTGGGATAAGGACAAGAAGATGATGAGTAGACATTTAAATATAAATAACACAATAAAAAAACTTAAGGTAACACAGTCATAAAAAGAATTAAATAGAAAGTCAAAATCCATTCATACAAAAAAAATCGGTACCTTGACTTTGATAGCTCCCAAACAGCCGTGGAATATCTTCTCCTCCAGCTCGAGGATGTGGTCTCTGAGGGAGAGTTCCAGCGCCTCGCTGAGGGAGCAGTCAGCCGGCACGGCCAGCGACGGTTGGAACTGCTTGCGCAGACCGAACCTATGCGTCGACACCGGCGGTGGCTGGAAAACACAAGTCATTTACATTAAAAAAAAAACAATTACATTGACTATTTGTGTCTGTAAGTGACTATATTCGGTTTACGACGTCTGAGAGGTTAAGTTTGTATTTAGGAGGTAATCTCCGAAACTACCGACCCGATTTCAATAAATCTCACCTATATTTAGTAAGGACTTTCAGGGTGGAAATAGGTTAAAATGAAAGTACTTTTCATGGAGACCAATTAATATATTGTCTGTTATCTTGACATATAAGTGCTATATAACTCAAAATGTTACTAATTTTCAGTGGATGAGCTCCTGAACGACAGCTCTATAAACCAAAACAGTGTAGCTAGTTTTTTTTTTACTTCTTTGCTTTAATTTGTTGTTAAGTGTATCTCATGTACCTTCTTACTTTATTTATTATTTTATATGTTATTCAGTGTATCATTCATTTGTTTTGTTGACGTTTTTCTTGTTTTTATACTCTTATTTCATTGTTTGCGTTTTTTATTAATTAGTTTTTGCTCTTTTATTTCGTTTTTTTTCTACTGACTATAAATATTATAAGTCCGCATACGAAAAAAAGGTTCCCAAAAAAAAGACCAGTAGTTGGGACCTTTTTTGCACCTTTCATTACCTATTTATTTTAACTATTTGTAATGTTTTTTTTTGTTGCAAAATAAACTAAATTCTATTCTATATAGAGCGATAGTCGCGTGCGCAGTGCTACGGGCCACCGCGCGAACTTGCGATTATTACGGTTAGCAGCGGACTCCGAGTCCCTCCTGTTAGTTGTCTGTCATACCTGTTGGCACACATTTAGATTCTCACAAGTTTGATGCGTACGCACATTTGTGGGTACGCGTGTTCGTCTTATTTATTATTTATGCAGTTGAATAGAATAGACAGAAATTTTACTGCCTGAATGTATTACTATAACATCATCTGGTTATATAATTAATTAGGTACTTATACATAAAAAACTAACTATATCTACCTAAACAGACAATTGCCATGATTATATTCATGGCAAAAGGCAAAAGGAGCACACTCAGCAGTCAACGATTTTTTAAGTATTATGATTTTGCATCCTAGTATTAAATTTACACTGGAATTGTACATTATCAGAATAATTAAACACATAAATAAAAAAAAAAATACTTACAGAGGCGGCCGTAGGGTTCAACTGGTATAGCGGACACTTGGCTATGTACTGCAGTATGTTCGACTTCTCTGATTCTAGCGTATTCCGCAGATCGTTCTCCCGCAGCCCGCGCTTGTTCAGTGCCAGGATGAGAGCCGTGATCTGTTCCTCGGTGTGGTATACGTACCATCGCGGACGAAAATCACCCTGGAAGGGGTATAAATACAGATTTAAGGTTGCTCTAACGCGAAGGTTTGTGAGGACGGATGTTTGTTACTCTTTCACTCAAAAACTACTGAATGGGTTTTGATGAAACTTTACAGTAATATAGCTTACTAGCTTCTGCCCACGGATTCGCCCGTGTGGTACCCAGATAAAAAGAAGCCTACGTGTTATTCTGGTGTATAAGCTACTAGCTTCTGCCCACGGATATGCCCGCGTGGTATCCGGGTACCGGGTACTTTTTATCCGGATAAAAAGTAGCCTATGTGTTCTGATTCTGATGTATAAACTATATCACTGTAAAGTTTCATTACAATCCGTTCAGTAGTTTTTGCGTGAAAGAATAACAAACATCCATCCTCACAAACTTTCGCGTTTATAATATTAGTAAGAAGATAAGATACATCAGAATAACACATAGGCTACTTTTTATTCGGGTACCACGCGGGTGAAGCAGTGGGCAGGAACTAGTATACTAATATTCTTAAACAATTTTGGTGGCAAATACACGGTTTGTAGTTATTTATTTACATACATTTTTTAATGAAAGTTGAGTTTACCTTTCCATGTACATGGCATCCGCTGATCTCTCCCGTACACATAAGCAGATCTCTCAGCTGTTGTATATTAGACTCTATTCCGTTCAGCTTATGTGTGAGTCCGTTGAGATTGGCGAAAGGTTTCTTGGGGGAGTTGCCGCGAGAATTAGCTGCAGAGTCGTTCTCTTTATCACTGCCACCTATAACATTATTATGATTTAGATTCAATAATTTACTGCAAGATAATCAAATAGAATTTTTTTGAATCATTTGACGATCTCTGTGCGCAGTGAGCAAAGACCCGCCTGAGACGCAGAAGGTTGCGGGTTCGATTCCCACCGCGGGACAAATGCGAATATTTATCTCGGGTCTGGGTGTGTTGACAAACGCAGGTACTGACGTTGTTTTATATCAACAAGCAAGCTAAGGCGCTTACATGTAGACACAATATATTTTAAGAAATTTAAGTTATTTAATCTTCTATTGCTTCTTTTTTACTTTATAGGTCGTTGTCCACCTAAACTGTAGTTATAGCGTTTTATTTTATTTATTTTAAAATTTCTAATTCTTGTAAAACTTATTGACATTCCCTCTTATTCATAATCAGTCGCTAACTTTAGCAGGGGCCTTATCCGCTATGACCATATAAACTCGTAACGCGGGCGCGTTACGTTAAAGTCGTGGAATTCGCATGGAATGGTATTCTCTAAGCAAATGTCAAATTTTAAAACGCGTTTTGAACTTTCAAAATAACGTTTGTCGAGCTAGCGCGTTACAAGCGCGTTTAGGAACCACGTTTGAGTTTTGAGCACGTCATGATTTCACGCGTTATTGGTAAGGAATCTCATGTGGCATAGCGAATAAGGCCCAGGTCGCTAACTCTAACGCTGGCCTTTTCTTACACTAAACAAAGGATAGAGGCGGTCAAATTTATCAAGCTAATAAAGTTAAGGAGTGATTATGTATACGGAGCTTTGATTTAAAATGTATGTCACCGTATACCATACCTTTCTCTTTCTGCGTTTCGAACAGCTTAGTGACGTAAGCGAGCGTATCATCCCCGGGGTTGGCTGGTAGAACCAGCTTATCACGACAAGGCCCCCGATTCTCATCGCCCGCTTCCAGGAACAGGCCCGGGATCCCCCTTTGGAACCAATATCGACGGTACGCACGATCCGTACCTGGAATACAAACATTTAATAAATTAAAATAAAAAAGAGCTTAATTTCCGCTACACCATAATATTGTACGAAAAAACTAATGCTAGCTAAATCCTACTAGTTTTATAAACGTGAAAGTTTGTGAGGATGTTTGTTCCTCTTTCACGTAAAAACTACTGAACGGATTTTGATGAAACTTTACAGTAATATAGCTTATACATCAGAATAACATATAGGTTACTTTTTATCCGGGTAACACGCGGGCGAAGCCGTGGGAAGATACTAGTAAATAAATAATGCTGGTCATTTTTCACACAACATCTTCTAGTCCCTAACTAAGCAGAGCTTGTGTTATAGGAACTACATGACTGATATACTAACATATTTTTTTTGACAATACATACATATTATACATAGAAAACACCCAGACCCGAAACAAATCTTTGCAGATAATATAAACATTAGTCCCGCGACGGAAAACCTATAACCATTTGCATCTCAGGCGAGCTTTCGCTTTCTGCGACGCATAAGCATTTAGACCAAAACATGTTGATTGAACGCGAAAGTTTGAAAAATAACATCCTTATAGTCATACAAAGCGATTGAAAAAGCAGCATTACAATCGGATAAGCTCTGTCGGAGAAAAAAGGTAACAGATCAGATTAAGAGGTCTACAAGTATGTTTATAAAGCCGAATTATACTAAATACAGGTACCTAACTATAAGTATGTATCTCATATTATATATTTCAAAACTTAATACTAGCAACATAATAAAAATATTCAGTCTACATAAAAAAAAAGATAAACAAAGAAACAAGCTCCTAGGGCACGCATATCCGGGTTCCATACTCGCTGATAAAGCCGCGTCAAACCGTCTACAAAGTCACCATGCCAAAGTCAAAGTCAATAGGTTTTCATATTGTAAAAACGGGAATTTTCACGTACTGCACTATCGGTGAAGGCACCGACTAAGCACGGCGCGACGCGGAAGGAGAAAGTCGCAACCACTCACCCTGATGAAGACTCTCGGAATGAGTCGAAACTGAGTCGGTGCCTTCACCGATAGTGCAGTACGTGAAAATTCCCGTTTTTACAATATGAATAGTCAATAGGTTTTTATTCATTAAATCACAAGGATCATAAGAAACGTCAACATGGTACCCGTAGTTACTGATACCCAGGATACTCTAGAGCAGCGTCGGGACTAATTATGTGAATGTTGGATTAATATTCAAACGGTTTTAAGCCATAACACACCGACATAAGACGTATATTCGAACAGATCCAGCTGCAGCTCCTTCATTCTCTCCTCGAACTCTCTTCTCTTCTTCTCATTCTCTGCGTTCAGCTTCTCAATGGACGCTTTAAGCTCTTCGTCCACGAGTCGCGCCTTCTCGCCGATCAGTTTCTCTCCCTCTTTCTTAGCTCTTGCCTCTTTGTTCAGCTCCTGTTTGGAGATCAGTATTTGCGCTTCGCGTTTTCGCTCGTTTATCTGCGGGTAGATGATACATAGATAAATAAAACTATCTAAGAAAAAAGCACACTGATATTAATAGGTACCTAATGATTATTAACGGTTATTCCACAAATCCCCCCTGAAAAATCCACTTTAAGGGGGAAAACTGAACTCTAACGTTTAAAAAGTGCAGAAATCCCCCTTATATTTTTTTCTTATTCTGCTTTTTCTTTAATATAATGAAGAACCTCGATTTTTTTTAATAAATACATTATCACCCGATTGTCCCAGAAATATTCCTGACAACATACATAACCATATTACATATCAAGCTATACTAATAAAGTTACTAATATAACTAAGACTTACTAATATAACTTACTAGCCTCTGCCCACGGCTTCGCCCGCCTGGTACCCGGATAAAACGTAGGCTACGTTTTATGTGTCATTCTGATGTACTAACTATATTACTGTAAAGTTTCATCAAAATCCATTCAGTAGTTTTTGTGTGAAAGAGTAACAAACATCCATCCCCACAAACTTTCACGTTTATATTAGCAGTAGGATAAAGAGGTAAAGTTTGTAAGTTTGGACGTAGGAGGTAATCTGTGAAACTTCTCATCCGATTTCAAAAAATCTTTCACCCATATTTAGAATGGACTTTCAGGGTGGACATAGACTGTATATTATCCCGTTAGAATAAAAGGGCTTCTCGTGGAGACCAATTTTGCAACTTAAGCTGACGAAAAAACGGTCGAGAGAATACGTTTTCTACGAACTGTTATGGGACAATTGCAGATAGACGTTTTTTAAACAAGGATATTTAATTAAAACTATTTACTAAAGATATTATTTTATTTTATAGTTTAAGGATCGACAAACAGTCATACATTAAATTATAAGTTCGTCCGACGTTTCAACTGTATTGCAACAGCCGTGGTCACGGGATGTCATCCCTCATAATTATGATGTACTCTTGATCGTCAATTAAAGCTCATACATCGAGAATGCTGACGGAAAGTATCAGTATCAGAATTATTAGGTACATGCTTAGGGTATAACAGAACGCTGCTACTTTTAATCCGGGTACCACTCACCACCCGCCACCGCCACCGCCACCGCGTCAGATTGTCCGAACCTCCCGGACCGGAGTTGATGAAGGCCGTTCATTACCTGTAATATCCTGAGCTCCTGTCTCTTATTCTTGTACTCCTCGACCTTCTCCTCAATGACGTCACGCACCGTCGCGTAACTCAGCACTTGGTTCATCAGACATTGCAGGATCAGGAACTTGTCATCTGGAAATACCACCAGTGTATAAGTAAAACTAGAGTGGAAATACCACCCGTGTATAAGTAAAACTAGTTTGAAAATACCACCCGTGTATAAGTAAAACTAGTCTGGAAATACCACCCGTGTATAAGTAAAACTAGTCTGGAAATACCACCCGTGTATAAGTAAAACTAGAGTGGAAATACCACCCGTGTATAAGTAAAACTAGAGTGGAAATACCACCCGTATATAAGTAAAACTAGTTTGAAAATACCAGCCGTGTATAAGTAAAACTAGTCTGGAAATACCACCCGTGTATAAGTAAAACTAGTCTGGAAATACCACCCGTGTATAAGTAAAACTAGTCTGGAAATACTACCCGTTTATAAGTAAAACTAGTCTGGAAATACCACCCGTGTATAAGTAAAACTAGTCTGGAAATACCACCCGTGTATAAGTAAAACTAGTCTGAAAATACCACCCGTGTATAAGTAAAACTAGTCTGGAAATACCACCCGTGTATAAGTAAAGCTAGTCTGGAAATACCACCCGTGTATAAGTAAAACTAGTCTGGAAATACCACCCGTGTATAAGTAAAACTAGTCTGGAAATACCACCCGTGTATAAGTAAAGCTAGTCTGGAAATACCACCCGTGTATAAGTAAAACTAGTCTGGAAATACCACCCGTGTATAAGTAAAACTAGTCTGGAAATACCACCCGTGTATAAGTAAAACTAGAGTGGAAATACCACCCGAGTATAAGTAAAACTAGTCTGGAAATACCACCCGTGTATAAGTAAAACTAGTCTGGAAATACCACCCGTGTATAAGTAAAACTAGTCTGAAAATACCACCCGAGTATAAGTAAAACTAGAGTGGAAATACCACCCGTATATAAGTAAAACTAGTTTGAAAATACCAGCCGTGTATAAGTAAAACTAGTCTGGAAATACCACCCGTGTATAAGTAAAACTAGTAAAACTAGTTTGAAAATACCACCCGTGTATAAGTAAAACTAGTCTGGAAATACCACCCGTGTATAAGTAAAACTAGTCTGGAAATACCACCCGTGTATAAGTAAAACTAGTCTGGAAATACCACCCGTGTATAAGTAAAACTAGTATGAAAATACCACCCGTGTATAAGTAAAACTAGTCTGAAAATACCACCCGTGTATAAGTAAAACTAGTCTGGAAATACCACCCGTGTATAAGTAAAACTAGTCTGGAAATACCACCCGTGTATAAGTAAAACTAGTCTGGAAATACCACCCGTGTATAAGTAAAACTAGTCTGAAAATACCACCCGAGTATAAGTAAAACTAGAGTGGAAATACCACCCGTATATAAGTAAAACTAGTCTGGAAATACCACCCGTGTATAAGTAAAACTAGTCTGGAAATACCACCCGTGTATAAGTAAAACTAGTCTGGAAATACCACCCGTGTATAAGTAAAACTAGTCTGGAAATACCACCCGTGTATAAGTAAAACTAGTCTGGAAATACCACCCGTGTATAAGTAAAACTAGTCTGAAAATACCACCCGTGTATAAGTAAAACTAGTCTGGAAATACCACCCGTGTATAAGTAAAGCTAGTCTGGAAATACCACCCGTGTATAAGTAAAACTAGTCTGGAAATACCACCCGTGTATAAGTAAAACTAGTCTGGAAATACCACCCGTGTATAAGTAAAGCTAGTCTGGAAATACCACCCGTGTATAAGTAAAACTAGTCTGGAAATACCACCCGTGTATAAGTAAAACTAGTCTGGAAATACCACCCGTGTATAAGTAAAACTAGAGTGGAAATACCACCCGAGTATAAGTAAAACTAGTCTGGAAATACCACCCGTGTATAAGTAAAACTAGTCTGGAAATACCACCCGTGTATAAGTAAAACTAGTATGAAAATACCACCCGTGTATAAGTAAAACTAGTCTGAAAATACCACCCGTGTATAAGTAAAACTAGTCTGGAAATACCACCCGTGTATAAGTAAAACTAGTCTGGAAATACCACCCGTGTATAAGTAAAACTATTCTGGAAATACCACCCGTGTATAAGTAAAACTAGTCTGGAAATACCACCCGTGTATAAGTAAAACTAGTCTGAAAATACCACCCGTGTATAAGTAAAACTAGTCTGGAAATACCACCCGTGTATAAGTAAAACTAGTCTGGAAATACCACCCGTGTATAAGTAAAACTAGTCTGAAAATACCACCCGTGTATAAGTAAAACTAGTCTGAAAATACCACCCGTGTATAAGTAAAACTAGTCTGGAAATACCACCCGTGTATAAGTAAAACTAGTCTGGAAATACCACCCGTGTATAAGTAAAACTAGTCTGGAAATACCACCCGTGTATAAGTAAAACTAGTCTGGAAATACCACCAGATTATTGCCTTGGCAGCAATAATCTGAGATAGGACCTTTTCGACTCATACTACCTACTAAAGATGGTGAATATGTATGTAATTAATTACAAGAAGTAATCCTACTACAATTTTAACGAGAAGTGAGGATGGATGTTTGTTACTCTTTCACGCAAAAACTACTGAACGGATTTCGATGAAACTTTACAGTAATATAGCTTATACATCAGAATAACACATAGACTACTTTTCCGGGTACCACGCGGGCGAAGCCGTGGGCAGAAGCTAGTACGATATATGCATATATAAGTAAAACTAGTTGAACGCCCGCTGCTTCGGCCGTTGTATTCCATACAAATCGCATCTTCCCTTCCCACTCTATTGTGACGACCTCTGTGGCGCAGTAGGCGAAGGCCCGCCTGAGACATTGAAGGTTGCGGGTTCGATTCCCGCCGCGGGACAAATGTTTGAATTGATCTGAAAATATTTGTCTCGGGTCTGAGTGTTCTCTATGCATAATATGTATGAATTTATAAAAAGAATATGTATTTAAATAGTATATCTCAGTCATGTAGTTCCCATAATACAAGCTATGCTTACTTTGGGGCTAGATGATTATCCAGCATTATTTATTTATTGAATTTCAGGGAATCCTCACACACCGAAAGGGACACCCTCGGAATTTTAGCCGAGCACCCAGCTGCCACGTAAGAGGTGCGAGTTCGACTTCCGCTGCGGGACAAAAGTTTGCATGTCCTCCATAATTTTTGTTTCGGGTCTGGTTGTGGTAACACGGTACTCGTAGTTACTGATACCAGCGATACAGGTAATCCTAGTGTGGGATCAGGACTATGTGTTTATATTTATTGATTTATATCAGCTCGGCTTCGGATCGGCACGCGACGTCAGCACACCACCGGAACGGCTCAGCATCTCCGTACATACCTAGTGGCAAGTCGGCGACGTGCGAGGAAGCGAGGCGGCGCAGTAGATGCGGGTTCGATACCCGGAGCCGCAGCCCGGCGTCATCGAGGCTGCTGTAGCCACCGCGCTGGTGGTAGCGCCACGTCGCGCAACGGTTACCCGCCGCCGCGCCAGACGACAAGAAATGTAGCCTGCAAATATTATTGATAATTTTTTAAAATATTTTTTTTTATTTAACAAACAAACCAACAAAGGTTACAAAGTTATTGATGACTAGTTGCGCCCCGCGGTTTTACCCGCGAAAGTTTGGATTCCGTGGGAATATCGGGGCATTTTACTGCTACATAAATACCATTGATGATTTATTTGCATAAGAATAATTAGATAGCCGGTAGAAAAAAAAGTTGGTTACATTCGTATCATAGAATTAATTCTTATTTAAATAAATAGTTTTATCATCAAGGGTATTTATGTAGCAGTAAAATATTTTTTAATTCATTCGAATCGGACATTTAATTTCGAAGTTATCACGAGTATAAAATCGAAACTTACGCGGGGGAAATCGCGGGGCGCAGCTAGTATTTTATATGTAACAGGAAAAAAAATAACGTTATCCAATATCAGTTGAATGTACGTAACAAAGCTTCAATATAGTCGTCGTACCTCAGCACTTCGCTGACGGTGGTCGGGTCGAGCGGCAGTTTGCTGAGCGGCGTTCCGAGGTATGTCTGCGACCATTTGCTGGCCTTCGTGGCCAGCTCCACTGCCTTCGTGGCACCGACCGCGCTATCCGGCGCCGCGTCCTCTGTGGAAAGTCCACTCAAATAAATATCATCAATAATAATTAATTATGATTAAGACGCCGGGACGAGCTGGACTCGTTTGAAAGGATTGGTTACTTTTAGACCTTATTAGACCGCGACAAGTGGAAGGGGTTAATTATGATATTAATTATTATAATATTTAATATGATATAATATAATAGGAGCTTTGAACAATTATGATCAATTTATAATCTTAAAATTGTGTTTTTTTTTTTTTCAATTCTGTATTAAAACAAATATAGCTTGCGGTGAAGCTCGGTGGCGCGGTGGCGCGAGTTCCGCTACTAAGGTCTCTTAGTACTACGAACTAGAGTCTACAATCACTTTCTTGGTGAAGACAAATTTTTGAGCAATTTGCCATTTGTAACTTTATGATTTGAGCAGTTTATATTGTATTGTATTGTAAATATACAGGGAGTAAAAAGACGACTACCGAAAATGAAAGGGTACGGCACCCCAAAACGCAACCAAAAAAAAAGTAGCCCGAAAAAAAAATATAGCTGAAGAAAATAATGTTTCAAGATTTTTATTTATTTCGGTAGCCAGCAATGTACGCTTGATCAATGACCGCGGGCGAGATCAGCTGTTCAACACGAACGTACGGGCGGAATCTGCTTGCTGCGCGTACATTGCTGTTTTTATTTTATTTTATATGCTTTTATAAATTAAATAATTAGATAGATATGGTCTTATTATGTTGTACTATGTGTATGTAACTAGAAAAAAAATGAAAATGACGTAGATATATCATCTTATTTTTATCGTTTTTTTTTCGCTAAATATATTCAGAATCATAGTCTGATTGCAACCCCCCCAGTTCTCGATAGTCGTTTTTTTACACCCTGTATATACTATTTATTCGTTTATTTTATATTTTCTTAAATTTTTTATGTAATTATGTCCTCATCATTTAAATATTACTATCAATTATCTAGGTGAATTTAAACATTTGCTTCACAATACACAAAGGTTATCTGGAATAGAACACCTTTTAGCATCAATTTCGCCTATATACTACTATTCATATTGTATACACGGGAATTTTCACGTACCGCACTATCGGTGAATGCACAGACTAAGTTTCGACTCATTCCGAGAGTCTTCATCAGGGTGAGTGATCGCGACGCTCTCCCTCCGACCGATAAGTGGGGTACGTGAAAATTCCCGTTTTTCACAATACGAATAATCAAATTCACGATAGTTTTTAAATAAAAAAATAAATAAATAATGCTGGACATTTTTCACACAGCATCATCTAGCCCCAAACTAAGCAGAGCTTGTATTATGGGAACTACATGACTGATATACTACTTATATATCTATTTTTTTTGTAAATACATACATACATATTATACATAGAAAACACCCAGACCCGAGACAAATATTTGCAGATACAAACATTTGTCCCGTGGCAGGAATTGAACCCGCAACCTTCTGCGTCCCAGGCGGGCCTTCGCCCACTGCGCCACAGAGGTCGGAGTTTTTGCAATATGTACTACTATATTATGTAATAAAGAATATTCTATATATTTACTCTGCTTTTAGGAGTTGTTCTACTGTGCTTCTGGGCGGAGTTGGGCTGGCTAACTCACTAGCCAGCAACTCCCACGCACAATGAATCAATAAAGGTCTCATTACGAAAGGTGGTTTAAATCGGTGGTTTATCTTTTAGACCTTTGATTCCTGATTTTCAAGACAAATTGTTGTGCAAAGGAAACAAGGAAATTGAATGCTATAATATAATAGCCGACAGTCTATGTGACATTTCAAAAAGAGGTTTAACTACAAATAACTGCTAAAAGATAAACCAGGCGGTCACCTAGTTTATTTCTATCATAACTCAACCTCTTTTTGAGGACCTACTTTTTTTTGGTAGCCAATCAAAATTATGTTTTTCTTTTTTATTTTGGTTGAGAAGTGTTTTTTAAATTAAACGGTCATCCCGTGGTTTTATTTTATTTTAAATTGTCGACCGTAGTATTGTGGCTTTGCAATAATACTTTTTTTTCGATAAGGTATATTTAAACCACGGTTTAGTGGATCTGACAGAACTTGAGTTCAACTCGAGTTTAGACCACGTTTCGTAATGAGACCGTAAAAGTTTAAATGCGGAAAAGGGAGTCCACACACATAGATATAAGAGTTGTTTTACATTGCCTCATTACTACCACCACAAGCCCTGTTACTAGCGTTCACTCACCAGTGGACAGCTGGATGCCTTTATTCTCATTATACTCCTCGGCTTCATCCTCTTGCAATGAGAATATGGTGGTGAGGAACATCTGCACCAGATCGCTGAAGGCGCCCGCATGCTCCTTGCCTGTCAGCGACTTCCTGAACATCTCCAGGTCGAACTTGTGATGGAAGGCGTCCTTCGCCTTCAGCACGTCGGAGTACGTGTGCACGAACTCCAGCACGGAGAAGAAGTCGCCGACGTGCTCTTGAGGTATCCCTTCTATTTCTATCGGCGTGCCTTTTGGAAGGATCTGAAATTATAACATTTTAAAAAATCCACTAAATAAATTGTAGCGCTCTGGGTGTTTTCTATGTATAATATGTATGTATTAAAAAAAAACGTATATAAGTAGTTTATCAGTCATGTAGTTCCCATAATACAAGCTCTTGCTTAGTTTGGGGCTAGGTGATGCTCTGTGAAAATGTTCAGCATTATTTATTTATATTCAGTAATAAACGACTGTATCCCCCATGATGAACATTATCCTCGTGTGGAAAAATCCATTGGTGCATTGGGATTGGAACCCATGACACTTGGTTCGAAAGTCGGGGACTCTAGCCACTACACCACTAGTGCTCGCACCCGTCGAACTCCTCAGCAGTTGAAGGAATTGCGAACATTGGTGACCTCATTTCTTTTAAAAATTATCTACCTTATGATCTTCCAATTCCAAGTCATCTTTAACTCTCTGCCACTCCTTCATGTAGGCCTGCAGGCGGGACGCTTTCTCCTTCTTCCTATTCTTCTCTTCTTCTTTTCTCAGCCGCATCTGCTCTTCTGCGCGGCGCATCTTCTCCGCTAGTTCTAGAGCGCTCTTTTTGGCGGCAGGGTCGGCGGGAGCCTTCGGTTTTGTACCAGCTAAGGAAATTGAAGTGGGTGAGCATTATTATTTAAAGATTATTTGAAATTAAATGAAATGTTTATTTCTATCTCATACAGATATTGTAGGTACATAGGTAAGTAATATATAGCAAAATTCTAATAAAACAGGTTATGCTCTGTTCCCCACACTAGGACTTTATATCATGTATGGCAAGGCATTTGGTTTTTGTGTTAACCAAGTTTTTTTTACATCTTAAGTGTCAAAAAAACATATGGACCTGTTGGTAAATCACTGCAACCTATACTTCCTACCTTCAACCTATGCTTACGATACCAGGTTGTCTAGACAAATACCACTTTCTGTTTGCGTTAACGCCTGCGGAAAGATTGAATTGTATGGAAATGACATTATCTGTGGAAATGTCACGTGACAGCTGCCAAGTTTTACCTTGACAAATTTGCGTTAGCGCGAAAGGAAAAGTAAGCGTGAGGTATTTGTCTAGACACCCAGAGGTATCACTCACGCGCTGCCTACGACATAACGGGTGAAAAATCTCATATGCCTGTAATTTCACCTGCACCCATACCTTTCCAATTGGAACGCGACAGAAATAGGTATGGTGGTAGTAATTCCCCAGAGAAGCTGGAAGCTGGAGAAATTTAATCTCAAGATTTTATAATTCCTAGAAATATTAATCTCGGGGAGTTTCATTTATACATACACTGATCAAGTGGGTGGGATGACGATCTGCGAAAGACTGCAGGCAGATGCTGGATGCGGCAAGCTGAAGGCAGGGCGCTATGGCGCTCATTAGGGGAGGCCTATGTCCAGCAGTGGACTAATATAGGCTGATGATGATACACTGATCATTATAATCCTAGCTAACTAAACAATAACCATGATATAACCTGTTATCTCTCGCTTTGTACGCGGATACCGCCACCGGATCCGATATGTTTGGCCACAGCCTGATTCATCTAGACAAAAAGGGTACGACCGGAATTCGCAGCAGAGTGGTTACAGCACCCGAGTACTAAGCAGGAGATCGCGGGTTCGATGCCTATCATTACTAAGAAGAAATCATAGAGCTCCTTTATTACCTAAATTATCATATCACATTGACAACCTCGGTGGCGCAGTGGGCAACAGCCTGCCTGAGTCGCAGGTTGCGGGTGCGATTCCCGCCACTAGACAAATGTTTGTATGATCTGCAAATATTTGTCTCGTGTCTGGCTGTTTTCTATGTAGAATATGTATTTACAAAAAAAAATATATGAGTAGTATATCAGTCATATAGTTCCCATAATACAAGCTCTGCTTACTTTGGGACTAGATAATGCTGTGTGAAAATTTCCAGCATTTTTATTTATATTTGTTCCAGGACTGGGTATTGTGGTACCACAGTACTCATAGTTCCTGATACCCACAACACAGAGTATACAAGTGTTGGCTATTTATTTATGTTCACAAACCTTCCACTTTTTCTGGTTTCTTCAAGAACTTGTCCATAGATTGCTGTCCCTTCTTGGGGCTGAGTTTCGACGCCGACTTGTTCAGTTTGGAAGCGGAGCCGGGCTTGGCCGGGTTCTTGCCGCCCGGCGGTGAGGTGCCGTTCTTAAGGAGTTTCTTTGAAGATGGAAACTCGGGTGGTTTGCCCGTGAATATTTGGTTGAAGTTCACTTTGCTTATGTTGTACTTTTGTAGGGTAGATTGCTGGAAAAGATTAATGATAAAAAAAAATAAAAATTTACAAAAAATAATAATAAAAAAGTACACAATATACATAGCGACACATGTTTATTATATTATCTATCATTATAGATAATATCATTGATTGCAGAGCTCCCTAGCGATGTGTTGTGATAAAACCTATTAATAAGTACAACAATAAGCCCTGCTTTAAATAAAAACTTATTTACATTGGGGGTTAAAACGAGCTAAAAACCTTGAACTGTTTCAGTGTCGTTATGTAGCCGTCAGCTCGGCATAATGTCGCCGTCAACTTGGCATACAACGATTAGCCCTGCTTTAAATAAAAACTTATTTTACATTGGAGGTTTAAAACGACCTAAAATCCTTGAACAGTTTCAGTGTAGTTATGTAGCCGTCAGTTTGGCATAATGTCGCCGTCAACTTGGCAAGGACGCGTATCTTCAGAATGTATAGCCCACCTAGCCCCTTGCAAAGCTCAAATACATTAGTAGTAGATACTTTGTGTAGCCGAGTTGGATAGCTGGTGAAGCCTTGACGATTACAGAGTAATATTCAGTTTAGTTGTGTAGCCATTATGCCGAATGTCGCCGTCAACTGGGCGAAATAAATATCACTGTCCCACTGACATGCCAGATCACGGTTTCAGGGTTTATTAATAACCAACATGGTACATACATAGTCCCCCGATGGGCCGAAGACCGGGGAACAATGGGAAAACCCCATTTACTCAGGCCTATGAATACAATACATGAGTGAGTCTTTATATCTTTCAGTAAGGCAATAACACCGTCCCCTTCTTTTACATAGTTCTCTCAATCCTAAGATGTTGTTGAAGAAATCGCTTTCAGTCATAAGACTGCTGATTGTGCATTTGTTCTTATTTTTTGTTTTATTTATGTTTTTGTATGTACTGAAGATAAACTCTAAAAAATCTTTTATTGTGAATAATTGCATTTTAGTTGTTCGCCCAATAAAGAGTTTATCTATCGATCTATGTACATTTTCTGGAAGAGATTTACGTCCAGTAGGTTAATATGATAATCATAATAAGAAGTCACTATGTAAATAAAGTTTCAATAGCTCAGCTTTCTTGCAGTACATTATGAAAAGTTGCAAAATCACAATCTCTTGGCAAGCAAAAACTGTTTCTCTAAGCACCTGCCTACAACCTACCTACATACATTAACCAGTATAATATTCTCAGAAGTAAATAGAGAGTGGTATAAAAGATTATTTACTCTACAAAGAAACACAATACATAAAATAAATAAACAATGTTAGTCATTTTTCACACAGCATCATCTAGCCCCAAACTAAGCAGAGCTTATTGGAACTACATGACTGGTATACTAATTAAATACATTTTTTTTCTGTAAATACATACATCCTACTACTATTACAAACGCGAAATTTTGTGAGGATGGATGTTTGTTACTCTTTCACGCAAAAACTCAGAATAACACATAGGCTACTTATCCGGATACCACGCGGGCAAAGCCGTGGGCAGAAGCTAGTATTATACATAGAAAACACCCAGAACAGAGACAAATATTTGCAGATCATACATTGGTCCCGCGGCGGAAATCGAACCCGCATCCTTCTACGTCTCAGGCGGGCTTTCATCCACTGAGCCACAGAAGTCGTCATACCTAGTACATACCACCCAATTATCATAGTTTTTCTCAGACCTTGAGGAGAGGTGACTGAACTTAAAATATCGAGAATGTCCAAGGTCAATCTATGAACGGAATCATTTTATAATGAAATCATTTTATTTTAACTTTGATTCAGAAATTATTTATAGAGATATACTCGTACATGGTTGAGACATTTTTGGGAATTTCACTTGGGGAAACAAAGAAACACGTTCTCAAAATTGTGAAGGAAAATGTCGTGAGTTAACCGGCATGCCCTAGAACCAAAAGTTCGAAGGCATGCGCCATCGGTTAGTGTTCTAATAAACGGCGATGGGCTTGCAACCTGTCACGTGGAATACTAACTACTTGCAAATGCGGGCATGTGCCAAAAGTAATGATTGGACGTGCCTCTGACTACCCGCTACTAGGTAGAAGATAGAAGATACTTTATTGCACACTAAATAACACATCAGCTTAGTTTAGTACTACAAACATTGACAATGTTGTACAACGGGTGGTCTTATCGCTAAATAGCGATCTCTACCAGACAACCTTTCAATACTTTCAAGTATCCTCAAAGATATAATACCTACTTAATGCACTTAGATGGGTTCTGGTTTTCTTCTCTCAGGGGGGAAAAGTTGAATAAGCTAATATGATGAGGGGGATTTCTGCACTTTTTTCACATTAGAGTTCAGTTTTTTTTATTCTTCATTGTACACACAGATAAAACAGACAAAAAACTCACATATAGGACATGTACAAAGGCGAGCTTAACCCTAAAGAGTTTTCTTCCAGCAAACCTTTGAGGATAGGGACAGCTGATAAATAGCGGTGAGTATGTGTACACAAATGGGGGAAAAAATATAATACATAAATAGGTACATAGAATAAGTATATACATATATACACATATATATATATATATATTTTCTTTATTATTTATAATAAAGTTTACAATTACATGGTTATGCTACATACACCTAAAAAACCTAATATTGGTTTGTCTAAGGTGCATATAAGTACGGATTCCTCATTTAATACAGAGTCAAAGTATTCACGCTATTGAATGAAACAGCTGGTCGATCCACACAGATAAGGTGGAACTTGCATTCCATTCTTTAGTTTTCTCATGGGGGATTTGTGGAATAACCCGATATAAAGTGCATTAAGTAGGTATGTATCTGAGGATGTCCATCATGAGGTTAAGTTGTTAACAAGTTTTTATATTATGAGATGACCAGCTCTAGTGCGGGATTCATTGAAATAATTGTATACAGTTTATAGTATTATGAGAAATAATTATTTTTATTTAATACTCGATTCTACCCACGACTTCGCAGGCATGGTTCCCGGATAAAAAGTAGCCTATGTGTTATTATGATATACATATAAGCTATACTACTGTAAAATTTCATCAAAATCCGTTCAGTAGTTTTTGCGTGAGAGAGTAACAAACATCCTCACAAACTTTCACGTTTATAATATTAGTAGGAAGTAGGATAGGATATAGTAGGATGGAATTAGCCCTAGCGCGTCATTTAGATATGGATATATTGTTAACAGTTAATCATTATTTTTATTTAGTATTGTTTGTCACCTTGATTCCAATGATGCCTCCAGGTCGGGCCTCCACAAACTGCTTGAGGAAGAGGCGGCTCTTGTCTCGTGAGTAGACGCCCTTCCGCCGACGGAGACGGTCGAACGGAGCAGTACCGATCTGACCCTCGGCAGCCGCATCCGAGTCATCATACTGCTCTACTTCGTAGCAGTATGCTGATGAGGGGATCATTGCTTTGCTGGAAGGATGATAAATAAATAAATAATAAATAAATAATGCTGGACAATCCACACAGCATCATCTAGCCCCAAGCTAAGCTGAGCTTGTGTTATGGGTACTAGATGACTGATATACTTAATACAATACATTACATCGATAGATATTTTTTTATTATACATAGAAAATACCCAGAATACCCATAACAAATATTTGCAGCTCGTACCAACATTTGTCCCAAGGCAGGAATCGAACCCGCAACCTCCTGTGTCGCAGGAGGACCTTGATGATGCCAAAATGTTTTTTTTAACTCCATTGACATATGATAAGCAAGAAAGGGATGGCAAGAAATCTCCTGCTGTCAAATTAGCTTATGTGTCACTTAAGCAGTCGTGGTAGTCACATGTTTTGAAATTGCAACCAAACGTGTATGGAACATTAAATCTATGACAGCACTATAATTTGTTGCTCCACTCTTTCTTTTGTTATTGTGAGTAAAAAAGGATGATAGATCAATATTAAGTTTAGTTGGTGAACAAGAGAATCGAGGCCAATGTCAGTTCTATAGTACCCTTGTGGATTGCACTTAACATTTTCATGAACCTTTTATAATTTACCGGTAGAGTATGATTGCTGCCAGCTCATATACATGGTTAATAACCTCAATGGCGCAGTGGATAAGCAGCCGGCTGAGATGCAAGATGCAGGTTCGATTCCCGCTGCAGGACATATGTTTGCATGTTCTGCAGATATTTGCTGGTCTAGGTGTTGAACTAATATAGTTTAAATAAGAGGGAAGATACATATTAATTATTTAAAACTTGTCCAAATTAAACAGTCTAGGTAGAAGGTACATAGAGCCACTAGATTATGAGAGTACAACAAGCTCTCTCATCCAGCGCTCCATGAAGGCACAGTTGGTATCTCACATCCCTGCAATGAGTTGCATATAACTGTTGCTAATGATGATGATTTGACTTTATCAAGTCCTAATGTTTTTATACATAGTTTCCTTTCTTCTGTTTATATTATATAAATTTTAACTTTTTTACCATCATAATTTTTACTAATGTAAATTCCTTCAAACCTCTAGCATATTTATTATTGTGAATTGTGAATGAATATATGGATAATGCTGTGGGCTAATATATTTTACCTTTAGATACTCAAACCTATAGGTATCTAAGATTTTATTGTCCCTGAATAAGTAAAATAAATTGATGATAGTAGGTACATACCTATCGGGAGGTTGTTTCTGTGCAGTCACTGAGAGTATATGAGCCTCATGCCAGCTGTCTCCATTCAAACAGGCCTCAACAGTCTCACCAACAAAGTATCTATCCCGAACAAAGTTGAAAATATCCTCTGCCATCTCAGCAAAGGAACACCGGTTGGTCCTCTCAGCAATGTACAGTATTGGTATTCGGAGCTCCATAGGAAAGTCTTTTAACAGCTTCCGAGCTGATTTCTCACTGTTTAAGGCTTCTGAATAAGTTAAATTACTCTTCCCAGTCATCTCACATGTCCACACCATGGAGTTAACCAGTATAATCCTCGCACAGTACTCTCTAAAACGAAATAATAAAATAAGCATGATAAAAAAATTGTGACGCAAACGACGGAACTAGCGGATATCGTGACACGCTCGCTCTAAACGCGGTTCGCCTCGCGCTAACAATGCTAACCGTCTCCTACAACAGATAAAATCCAACTATACGCCACTTTACGCACTGATTTCGGAAAAACTTGGCGGCTAAACACTTTATGATGATACTCACTCATAATCTTTGAATATCTCGTCGGTGATCTCACAGTGGAAGACTTCATCGTCATCCCGAAGGAACCCCGACGCGGTGGATTTCTCGAAGGCTTTCCTTTTCAACAGAGGCATGTTAGAGTTCACGGGTCACTTCGGTGGGAAAGAAGCTCTTGTAAACAATTTATGAAAACACTTTTGTCGTAAGTGGATAACCTCCGCACAGCGCGTTGATTTCTACATTCCACTGGATATCACATGGGGAAATTGAGGTCTTTTTCTAAATTCTTCAAGCGAAAACTGTTGCGTGGTTTCAGTTGACAAGCCAAAAAACGCGCGCTGAGGCGCTTCATTTTTACGCAGGAAACATATGAATTGGTGTTGCAGCAATTATGAAAACTACCATTGAGGTAGAAAATAAGTTACTAAAATCCATTAAAGATCAAAATTCATTATGTTTATTGCGTACGGGGGAGTAAATGCGATAATCAGCCCATTCAGATCATTGTTGATACTGGTAAGATTACGCAAAATTTCCATATCCAACATTGGTTCTTTCTATAAGTAATTTGGTTTTTCATAGTCCAAAATAATAAATGCATAAAATTACGATTCTTAATAGTACAAACCAACAATACCGAAAGTTATTTTTATTTCCCATGGTCTCACTAGTTTATTTTTAAGTTTTATGGAAATGTTTATTATTATCAAAGCCAAATTGGTCAAAAAGGTGGTCAAAATTATGACCCTTAATGGTGATTGTATTGATATCAGGGGTGCGTACAAATAATACGAAACTAGAATATTTGCCACTAAAGTACAGCTACCTACTTTATACCTTCGTTCTTTATATGGGTAAGTAAGTACCTACTAGGAAGAATTGGAAGCTTTTTGGTTTAATTAGTGTAGTTTTAAGAACAAAAATATTTTTTCATTACTTTTTTATTTAAACACGTTTATATTTTTGCAGACGGAAGGAAGTGTTCCCAAAATACTGGCTGCATTGCCATACTGAATGGCAATGGTAATGCGTTGACATAAATAAGATCCAGCTATCTGGCCACGTGTTGCTTCGGTCAGTCGGATGACTACGAATGGCCAGATAGCAACGAATTTGAAAGAATTTTGAAAACGAAGGGCTCCGTTTCCCTAGGGACCCATATTCTCAACGTGTAGACGACGTACAGAAAAAAACAAGATTTTAATTTTATCACTTTGTCGGCGTGATTAATATGTATACCCATGCCCGTGCCAAATTACAGCATTTTAGTACAAAGAGTCTCTGAGATAAGCCGCAGACAGATGGACGAACATGGCGAAACTATAAGGGTTCCTTGTTGACTACGGAACACTAAAAACCACGAAATGTCTCAAACAAAAAAAACATGGAGTTACAATTACAAGCATGTTTTTTGGTAGTTTCTAAAAAAATCAGGTGGTAATATCATTTAGCACATGGAGTAGTAACTGTTATTGTCAAAGTCAATCTTTTAATGCTGTCAAGTCAAGTCTTCGTTCCGTGTTCCATTCCATTCAAGTAGTGGAGTGAAGTGTTTGTTTCATTCGTTACAGTTTTAGCAATGTTTGAGTTAAAAGTTACTCATTGAGCCTAAAATAATGTGAATTTATGCAGATTACATTATTTATTCAACATGCCGAAGGAACAATATCGCGAGACTTACTTTGGAAGAAAGATGTAAGTTAGGTTATGTTGTTTACATGGTCATATGGTGTAAGAGATATAAATAATATTCATTTTTTAAATATATATTTGAAAAACATATAAATGAATAAATAATGACAAGGATGTTGATTGATATTTTTACTATATAATTACTTTATAGAATACAAATGAATTAGATAAAACACTTCTTTACATACAGTGTATCATGCCTAAAAACATACCAAATACTGAAACTAAGTCAGAGAAACAAACTAGTTTTAACCAATTTATTGTGGTGTTTAATGAAATAGCACCTAAACATACCACATTCTAGATAGTATCTTATTATGGCTACAGAGCCAGTTGCAGATTTTATAACTCCATAATTTTATGTAAAAACACTATCATTATGGCAAATATAGTGGAGCTCTACTTAGCTCCAAAGTCAAAGACAAAATTCATTTATTCATTAAAATCACAAGGATCACTTTGAACAGTGATTTTAACTACTGCCTGTTCCTCCGTGATCAAGCCAGGAAAGAACAGCAAGAAAACAAGACTGGTTATTTTTTTGGATCATCAAAACAATACAATAGGTTAATTACATTAACTATCAAGCTTTACATACATATACCTATATTCAATTCCTGCTGTGGGACACATGTTTCCATGGTTTTGGCTCTGGGTGTTGTGGTACCATGGTACTTGTCGTTCCTGATACCCATGACACAGGGAATACTTGTCTTTGTCAGGAGGTCAGGACTTTGTATTTGTCTTTTTGGGTGTTTATTATTATTATTATCACAAATTGTTTTCAAGATTGTTGAGTATGACATTTTTTTTCAATTTTTGTAGTTCCCATGTAACATTCAATGTGGACAGTGCGTCCGCTATCCAGCAAGCGGCGCATATTCAGGTGATCACCAAGAACCTGTACGCTCAGGATGGACAGCGGGTGCCAGCAGCTTACGGTGTACTCGATCGCCGAATGGTATGTACTGTAAACATTAAAAAAAATATGGTAATGGATCCAGAATCTAATTGTTGATTTATCAAAACAAGTTTAAAAACCACTAATGAGAAACCCACTTATTTCTAGTAGGCTCTTTAAAAACTATTTCCATTAGTATCTATTTTTATGGCTCCTGAAATACAGTTTTTACTAGTTTAGGAGACTATGGATTCATTTACAATTTGTAATATTTTATTATCTATCTATACTATAATAAGAATGTAACAGGTCAAATTCTGTACATTGAAGATATTTAGAATTTTTTTTTGGAGGGCACTCTATACTGAAGTCAAAAATGTTTTTTTTTTCATTTTGGTCTGTCTGTCTGTCAGAATCAGGGCCGCGCATAGCGCCGAAAGTACTAAATAAATTCAAATGAAACTTGGTATGATTTGAGTTCATACTCAAATCATACCAAGGGGTAGGACATAGGATACTATTTATCCCGAAATTCAGCATGGTTCCCTTGGGAGAGGGGATTAAATTCAAAATTTGTACTTAGTTGTAATTCATTAACATGTAGTCCAATTTATTCATTCTTTTTTTGTTAGAAAGGAGGCATGTACTTTAAAGATTGATGGCAATCCTGAACGAAGTCGCGGGTGTCAAATAAATATTTTTTTTCTTTACTTTTTATCTAAGCAGGTAGGTTTATATCATAACCACATGATTAGGTAGGAAGTATATACTTTTATTATTAAAATGCTGGTAGCATAGCCTTGAGCTAGATCTATGATGACCTTGACCTTCAGTAACTTTGACCTAGGATGAACTTAATTGTCCATGACCTTTAATAAATTTTAACTTGAATAGAACTATTCTTAGATATAGTTGACCTGGGATGAAATAAAAATCACTCTCTGAATTGACATGTTCCTTGTGATCCCAAAGTGTGAGTAAATATGAATCAATGTTAGATATAATTATTTAATCTAACATTGAGTACATTAATATATAATACATTAATATATAATAAAATACTAATGTTACAAACTAGTTACCTATGTAAGTTTAAATCATCACAAAATAAATAGCAACAATAATTCTCCTTAGTACCATAACAAGATGGCAAATTAAAAAAAAAATACAATGACCTTGGCTTTCTTTATCGCACAAAATATTAGTACATAGGCGAACTTAATGCTAAAAAGCATTCTCTTCCAGATAACCTCAATGTATTGTGGAAAGATGTGTTGGTAGTGCACAGAATAGTTAAAACAAAAATATCTATATCTTAAATTTTAACTGTTCTTAGTTGAATGTGAATGTACATAGGTTTATATGTTACTTCGTTTCCAGGGTACAAACCAAAAGGATGCCAACTGTGACACCTGCGGCCTGGGTCTGGCGGAGTGTGTGGGACACTATGGGTACATAGACCTGGCTCTACCTGTCTTTCATGTCGGCTACTTCAGGTCCATCATCTCCATACTGCAGACCATTTGCAAGGTAATCAGGAGAAGGCCAGTGCTGGGGTGGAAGACCTCTGTGGCGCGGCGGGTGAGGGGCTCGCTGAGACCCAGGAGATGCGAGTTCAAGTTCTGCTGTGGGACAAGTTTTTGCATGACCTGCGCTGTGGGCGAAGGCCCGCCTGAGACGCAGAAGGTTGCTGGTTCAATTTCTGTTGCAGGACAAATGTTTGTATGTTATGCAAATATTTGTCTCAGGTCTGGGTGTTTTTTATGTGTAATATGTATGTATTTACATGAAAAGTATGTAAGTATATCAGTTATGTAGTTCCCATAATACAAGCTCTAGTTAGTTTCGGGCTAGATGCACGGTAAAAACTGATTTCTTATAGAAAGACAAATTGCTTTCCATTAAGACATTTTTATTACCTCCAAGAAAATGATTCTCTCCCTATAGACGCTAGACAATAATTTCTTCGTAATAGTAAAAAATCATTTCATTTTATTTTATTTTTTACGATAAATAAATTTAATTCAAGAAACATATTGTTTTATTTAACACATTTATTTGATATTTATTTGATACGACATAAAATAAACATATTTATTTTCAAGTAAGAACAAAATTGAGAAAAATATTGTCTTCAAAAAAGATAAGCAGTAATTTTGTTTTAAAAATATTGCATTAATCTAAGAAAATATATTTTTGTAATAACCAAATATTTAGAGAAATCGGTCTTTCTTATTCAAAGAAATCCTTTTTACACGTGTGATGCTGTGTGAAAAATATCCAGCATTATTTATTTATCTTGGTGTTGTGGTACCATGGTACTCTTAGTTTCTGATACCCACGATACAGGGTATCCTAGTGTGGGGTTGGACTATGATACATGACTTTTAGGTTATAAAAAGTATCAATGGCCTACTGATAGTGTACGCAAGAAAGAGATGACAAGAATTTTATTGCTGTGTGCTGCTGTCAAATCAGTTTACGTGACGCTTTTCTTCGTGTTTATAGGCATATTTTGATATCACAACTAAATTTGTATGGATAACTTAAATCTGTGTAATTTGACAGCACTAAAATTGTAGCTATCTCTTTCTTGCTTGCACTATCAGTAAAAGACAGTTTAAATTTAGTTTAGTTAGTTTACTACAGAATCGAGGCCTATGTTTAGATATTTATTGCTAACTATTTAACAGCTGAACCAGTTTTTAAGAAATGTAGAATAGGCATGGCATAGTGACCTATAATTACATATAGGCTACATTTTATTCGGTACCATGCGGGCAAAGCCGTGAGCGTAAGCTAATAACAGCTAATATGGGAATCATAGCTCTAAGAGTTATAAAGTACGGGGATAGGGGTTTTTAAGCATTTTTCACATGAAGTCGTTTTTATTCTTTAATCTTTACTAACCTCTGCTCACGGCTTCGCCCGTGTGGTACCCGGATAAAAAGTAGCCTATCTGTTATTCTGATGTATAAGCTATATTACTGTAAAGTTTCATCAAAATCTGTTCAGTAGTTTTTGCGTGAAACAAACAACCATCCTCACAAAATTTCGCGTTTCTAATAGTAGTAGGATTATTTATTGTATATACAGAAAATACTGACAATAAACTTATATATAGGACATGTACAAAGGCGAGCTTAACCCTAACAAGAGTTTTCTTCCAGCAAACCTTTGAGGATAGGGACAGCTGATAAATAATGGTGGGTATGTGTACACAGTGGCATCAAATAGCTCAAGATCGAGACCAATGGCTATCTTTGGAGGAGGCCTTCACCTGTGAAGGGGTTCTTGCAGAATAAAAAAAAAAAAAAATGTTCCAAATGATTATCAGCTGTACAATATTTTTTATTTTGCAAGAAATAAAAGGCTTTTTATTTTTATATTTTTATTTTATTTATTATTATGTGTACACAGATGGATAAATTCTATTCTCTTTACAGGAATGTGCAAAAGTAATGCTCCCCGAGTCCTTAAAGAAATCGTATCGACGCAAGTTCCTTAACCCCGAGCTCTCCTACTTGCATAAGAAGACTCTCCGCGCTGCTGTGCTGAAGAAAACTAAACCGATCACGAAATGCCCCCACTGTGATACCATCAACGGCATGGTCAAGAAGAGCCCAGCAGGTAATGTCTTCTGTCCTTGTCAGATGTTCTTTCATTTCCAACCTGCGTTAATGAAATGAAAAGACTCAACAACAAAAACACTCAATCTTGTTAGGGTTAAGATAGAAACTCTTTATTGCACATCAGAGATCAAAGACAAAAGACAAAAAATACAGGAATTCATACAAATATAGTGTACAATGGGCGTTCTTATCGCTAAAAGCGATCTCTTCCAGACAAACTTTGGATGGACAGGATAAAATGGAATCAAAAGACGGCGTTGTACGAGTGAACCTATAATATATATATATATTTGTTTTCTTTCGTTGTTTTTTATGTTTTTGTAGGTATGTTGTACTGTAAAATAGTGTTATGCACAATAAAGAGGTTATCTAGGTATGTAATGTCACCGATATATATATATATATTATGTACCAAGTTTTTGTTTTATTGAGGTTTTTTTACGGCCTCTGTGGCGCATTCGGGGCAGGCCCGCCTGAGAGGCAGAAGGTTGCTGGTTCGATTCCCGCCGCGGGGCAAAGGGTGTAGGCCTCCATATGATGCCATTTCATTCGGTCTTATATGGTCTCCATTCATTTCACTCCAGCTGTTCTTCTAATATCGTCGTATCAACGCCGTTTTTTCGACCACTTACGTAAGGCAGCGTTCGTAAGGAACGTATTCGCTCGACCGTTTTTTCGACAACTTACGTAAGAAAACGTTCGTAAGGAACGTATTCGCTCGAACATTTTTTTGACAACTTACGTTGCTGAATTGGTCTCCACGAATAGGGGTAGATGTGTGTATGGGATTATTTTTTTTAAACACCATTCCACACGTGCGAAGCCGCTGGCAACAGCTAGTTTATAATATTAGTGTAGTATCCTACTGTAGAATATTATTAACGTGAAAGTTTGTGAGGATGGTTGTTTGTTACTCTTTCACGCAATAACTACTGAACAGATTTTGATGAAACTTTACAGTAATATAGCTTATACATCAGAATAACACATATGCTATTTTTATCCGGGTACCACGCGGGCGAAGCCGTGGGCAGAAGCTGGTGTTGATATAATTATCAGTTTTTTTTTTATTAAATATTTTATATTAAAAATAAATATATATATGCCTCGACCGTTTATCTCATTTACTTGGGGTCGGCCTTCCTTGTCCTTTTTCTCCACTGCGCACGATTTTGTGCGGTGTCGCTGTCGAGTTGGGCTTCTTTAAGGTCTTTTTCGACCGTCAACCAAGTGGAGGGCGGTCTTTCGCGTCCACGCTTCGTCGTTGGCAAGTTTAGGGCAAGCTTTACCACGTGATCTTCCGGGCGTCTCTGGACGTGCCCATACCATCTTAGGCGTTTTTCTTTTAATTTTGTCAACTATAGGGGCCACTTTAAAACTACCTCTTAATAGTCGTTTCGGATTTTATCAAGTAGTGTGTCGCCTGCTGACCAGCGTAACATGCGCATTTCTGTTGAGATGTTGTTTATTGGTCGCCCAACACTCAGACCCGTACAAAACGGCCGGTCTTATTGCTGTTTTATACATTTTGCCTTTGACTTTAAGTGGCATCTTTCTGTCACACATTACGCCATCCATCGCTGTCTCCATTTTAGCCAACCTGTTGTTGTTCTATGAGTAACATCGCTATCAATTTTTCCATCTGAAATATGGAAAAATTGATAGCGATGTTGTTTTCAATAAGTTTCTGTAACTTAATTAACGTTTATTTAAGTATTATGATTGTGCGTCCTAGGATTACATTTACACTGGAATTGTACATAATTAGAATATATTACCTCAATAAAAAAAAAAAAACCATCACTGCTAACAATTGATCCTAAATATTTGGATTGTTTTATATGAAAAATAAATATGATATTTTTAAACTGAAAATTTATTGTAGGTATTCTGAAGATAATCCATGATAAGTACAGAGCCAAGAAGCCGACGGATCCTATCGTGAAGAGGGTACTAAAGGATTTCCACGAAGCCAAGGAGTCCAATAAGGAGCTGGGTACCATGATCAATAGTGGACTGATCATTGAGCTCGGCCCTCTTGAGGTACATACATACATACAAACATTATATAAAATATTTTTTCAGGAAAAAATAAAACTGAATTTAAACAAGATGCATTAAAATCTGTTGCCAAATTGGGGAAGTTATCGCTTAACGTACACACAAAAATTAAAAAACCGGACAAGTGCGAGTCTGACACGCGCACCGAGACTTGAGGTCGGTGAACATACAAGCTTGAGTAATTTAAATTACTCGAAGATAAGTCGGATTGAAAGACAAACTTAACTTTGCAGTTGGCAAATTTATCGCTAATACATCGATATACGCCACGGTAAATTCTTCAACTGTAAATGTAAGTTTGTAATCGAAAAAAAAAAACGAAACTATCATAAATTGATCTAACAGGTATTGAATCTATTCCGTCGCATCCCAGAGGAAGATATCCCACTGCTGGGCATGAACACAAAGAAGACAAGACCCGAGGATCTGATAATCACGCGGTTGCCGGTGCCTCCTCTCTGCATCAGACCCAGTGTCATATCCGAGATCAAAGCTGGCACGTAAGTACCCATGTCATGTCGTGAATAGATATCCCGGAGTGGAGACGAAACAAAAAACAGTAATAAATAATAATAAAATCCTACAAACATTATAAACGCGAAAGTTTGTGAGGATGGATGTTTGTTACTCTTTCACGCAAAAACTACTAAACGGATTTTGATAAAACTTTACAGTAATATAGCTTATACATTAGATTAACACATAGGCTAGGCTTTTTATCCGGGTACCACGCGCACGAAGCCGTGGGCAGAAGCTAGTCATCAATAATATAATCTAGCCCCAAAGTAAGCAAAGCTTGTGTTATGGGAACTACATGACTGATATATTATTTATATATTTTCGTAAATATATGCATATTATACATAGAAAACACATAGACCCGAGACAAATATTCGTATTTACAAACATTTACCCCGCGGTGGGAATCGAACCCGCAACCTTCTGCGTCTCAGGCGGACTTTCGCCCACTGCGCTACAGAGGTTGTCAAAGTAATGCCGGCATTGCTGTGTTCCAGTTTGAATGTTATGAATGCCGGTGGAAAAACGGCCAAGTGCTTGTCGGGCCAAGCGCAGTGTGGGGTTCCGTAGTTGCCCATAAACATTGTATTCTGTTTTACACAATTAACAACTGCATATGTAAATAATTTTCAATGGAATTTGTACGAAATTATCCTTTTTACTTATCCCAGTATATTTTATAAGTTGATCGAGTCTCGTTAACTGTTTTGGGAACTACATGACTGATATATTGCTATTAGGGATGTTAGTGACATTCCCTTGTCAATACATTTATGAAAATCTGATGTATGTTCACAAAAATATTAATTTGTTTAAGAAAAAAAGCGATAATCACAATGTTAATACTAGAAATAAAGATAAACTCGCTGTTGCCACTTGTAGACTCCATAAAGTTAGTAAATCGTTTAAAGGGCACGGTGTACGCTTTTATAACAAACTCCCAAGAGATATACAAAAATTATCAATTAACAAATTTAAAAACGTAATTAAACAAAAGCTTTATAAAAAGGCATACTATAAAATATCTGATTATTTAGATGACAAAAACTCTTGGGATTGAAAATGCTCCAACTCGAACCTATTGTTTTGTAAAAGGATCATTAAAAAGAATAACCAGCCTTGTTTTCTTGCCTTTCTTTCCTGGCTTGGTCGCGGAGGAACAGGCACCTAGATAAAAACCGACGTTTCAAAGTGGTCCTTGTGATTTTATTTAATAAATGAATTTTGACTTTTTGACTTGTTTAATATAACCAATTTTTAAAAAGGAAAATTATTAAATAATAATAATATTTTTTTATTGCAGACAAATACAGCTAGCTTTAGGTACAGCTAAAGACTTAAAACTAATATTAGTGATAAGAAAATAGCAATTTATAAAAATATAACTAGAAGTTTATTTGAAGAGTATTAAACCCCTAGGCGAATTATTATTAGAATTTATTAGCGGAAAAACAACATGAACTCAATAAAATACGTCCGCACAGCGCAACGTCTCGAAAAGAAGTGAGCATGCTTTTTTTTTCTGAATGGACTTTAATGCTGCAGGGCCGTAGATGGTCTTGGTCAGCGTCACCGGACTACGGCGAGCGCAGAAGGCGCTCAGCCTGTAAAAAGTTAGGATGGGGCAACTAGCACAAGGGCACCACTTAGGTACGGACCTCGGCTTGGGCCGTTGCCAGAGGGGGTGGAATAGGAGAGAATCGGCCCCGGTACATATCTGTACCGTGAGCAGGCGGAAGTGGGGACTCGTCGAGCCCGCCGGCGGGCTCGGTGTATCTGTGGAGTGTTTGCTCTGTCGGGACTCGATGACGTCACCACCGCGTTAGCGGTGCTGATGGGGTCATCGGGGTCACCAAGAACGTGTCTTGGTCTACGGAGGGTTTTGTCTTGGTTCGCGTTACCGGCATTGCTGCAGTTAGCTATCACTACTTATATATATTTTTTTTTGTAAATATATATATGAAGGAAAACGCAGTCGTGTACGTGTTTGTTTGTGCATGTTTGTTTATCTGTTCCACAGCAACGAAGACGACCTTACAATGAAACAATCGGAAATCCTCCTAATAAACGACGTGATAGCGCGGCACGTGGCCAGCGGCGGTAAAAGTGAACTCATACAAGAGGACTGGGACTATCTGCAGTTGCACGTGGCACTCTACATCAACAGCGAGATGTCTGGCATACCCCTTTCTATGCAGGTATAATTTTTTTTATTAGCTTTTTGTGGCTTTAACTTATTACTTATGCAGGTACCTAAGAAAACTTTCAAATCAAATCAAATCATGTATTGTACGACCTCTGTGATGCAGTGGGCGGAAGCCCGCCTGATACGCAAAAGGTTGCGGGTTCGATTCCCGCCGCGGGACAAATGTTTGTATGATCTGCAAATATTTGTCTCGGGTCTGGGTGTTTTCTATATATAATATAAAATTATTTACATAAAAAGTATATGAGTAGTATATAAGTCATGTAGTTCCCATAACACAAGCTCTGCTTAGTTTTGGGCTGGATGATGCTGTATGAAAAATGTCCAACTTTTTTGTTATATCTACACTAGCTTCTGCCCACGGCTTCTCCCGCGTGGTTCCCTGATAAAAAGTAGCCTATGTGTTATTCTGGTGTATAAGCTATATTACTGTAAAGTTTCATCAAAGTCCGTTCAATTTTGCGTGAAAGCGTAACAAACATCCATCTTCACAAACTTTAGCGTAGTAAGATTTAAAAATGTTTATATTTCCAGCCGAAGAAACCGGGACGAGGTCTAGTGCAGCGACTGAAGGGGAAGCAGGGCCGTTTCCGCGGTAACCTGTCCGGCAAGCGCGTGGACTTCTCCAGCAGAACTGTCATCTCGCCAGATCCTAACCTTCAAATACAGGAGGTTTGTTCTGAAGGGTGTTATTGGGGTTAGATTTTCGACCTCGCTGTCTTCATTTTTAGAGGTCACATTTCTCTTTTTATTTTAACTTTTATCACTGGTTTTAATGCTTTACGGGCCCGTAACCTGAAGGGTGTTTTGTGAAGTATCATTTTTCTAGGCCATTTTTCTGTTTTTATTTTAACTTTTATCACTGATTTAAATGCTTTACGGGCCCATAACCTGAAGGGTGTTTTGTGAAGTATAATTTTTCTAGGCCATTTTTCTGTTTTTATTTTAACTTTTATCACTGGTTTTAATGTTTTACGGGCCCGTAAGCTGAAGGGTGTTTTGTGAAGGGTCATCTATCTAGGCCATTTTTTCTATAAAGTTTCATAATCTTAAATCCGATGTCTTTAAATTTGTCGCTTTTTCGGATGTCTACATTTGGAGGTCTGTCAAGTCTGATGCCGAGCATGCAACGCTCCAAGGCTCTGTGTCACCCTAGATTTGTATACGGCTTCCTGCGTGAGAGTCCTCGTCTTCTCAAAAAATATCAATTTAAAAGATTATTAATATACTAGCTTCTGCCTACGGTTTCGCCCGCATGGTACCCGGATAAAAAGTAGCCTATGTCTTATTCTGATGTATAAGCTATATTACTGTAAAGTTTTATCGAAATCCGTTCATTAGTTTTTACGTGATAGAGGAACAAACATCCTCACAAACTTTCTCGTTTATAATATTAGTAGGATAGGATAATGCTGGTAATTTTTGACACAGCATCAAAGTCAAAGTCAATAATGTTTTTATTAATTGAAATCACAAGGATCATAGAAAAATCAACTTAAAATGTAAGTGAATTTGAAATTTGAAAATGAATTTACGGCGATTCTTCGCGCGCGTCCAAGGCTTAAAGAATCAGGCAACAAACTCTGCACCTTTATCATATGTGTTACTGTTTATTTCGTTTGTATCTTAAGGTGTACAATAAAGTATTTTCATTCATTCATTCATTCATTCAGCTTGGTTTTTTTTTGATGATCTTTCATTCATCATTTAGCCTCTGGTAACGTACCTCCGCAGGTGGGTGTCCCGGTGCACGTGGCCAAGATCCTGACGTATCCGGAGCGCGTGTTCCCCGCGAACCTGGCGTGGCTGCGCGCGCTCGTCTGCAACGGACCCGACCTGCATCCCGGCGCCAACTACGTGCAGCAGCGCGGCTTCAGCCACAAGAAATACCTCAAGTACGGCAACCGCGAGAAGATCGCGCAGGAGTTGAAGGTCAATAATGCTGGACGTTATCACACACCATCATCTAACCCCGAGTATTTTTGTAATTACATACGTAGAAAACAGCCAGAGCCTGGACAAATATTTGTAGATCAAACAAACATCTGTCCCGCCTATCGAACCTGCAACTTTCTGAATCTCAGGCGGGCCTTCGACCACTGCGCTACAGAGGTTGTATTGGATATCTATACGAAATTTTCGGCGCGTTTTCTTTTCCAAATCCAAAACTGATGCTGTGTACGTAAATACTTCGCGTGTTCTTTTTTTTAAAAGCGATGACATATCAAAAAAAAAATCTGACTATTCATATTGTAAAAACGGGAATTTTCACGTACTGCACTATCGGTGAAGGCACCGACTAAGTTTCGACTCATTCCGAGAGTCTTCATCAGGGTGAGTGACTTCATCAGAGAGAGTACTACCACGTACCACGTAGTGCACGGCGCGACGCGGAAGGAGAAAGTCGCAACCACTCACCCTGATGAAGACTCTCGGAATGAGTCGAAACTTAGTCGGTGCCTTCACCGATAGTGCAGTACGTGGAAAATTCCCGTTTTTACAATATGAATAGTCAAGTTCACGATAGTTTTTGGAATAAAAAAGTATGTGTTTTCCTCAGTGCGGTGACATAGTGGAGCGCCATCTGGTGGACGGCGATGTGGTACTCTTCAACCGGCAGCCATCTCTGCACAAGCTGTCCATCATGTGTCATCGAGCTAAGGTGCAACCTCAGAGAACATTCAGGTAAAAAAATAAACTAGGTAAATTCGGTGGGCTAAAGCGTAACCTCAGAGAAATTTCAGGTAAAAAAACTAGGTAAATTCGGTGGGCTAAGGTGCAACCTCAGAGAACTTTCAGATAAAAAACTAGGTAAATTCGGTGGGCTAAAGCATAACCTCAGAAAACTTTCAGGTAAAAAAAAACTAGTTAAATTCGTTGGGCTAAGGTGCAACCTCAGAGAACTTTCAGATATAAAAAACAGGTAAATTCGGTGGGCTAAAGCATAACCTCAGAAAACTTTCAGGTAAAAAAAACTAGGTAAATTCGGTGGGCTAAAGCGTAACCTCAGAGAATTTTCAGGTAAAAAAACTAGGTACATTCGGTGGGCTAAGGTGCAACCTCAGAGAACTTTCAGGTAAAAAAACTAAGTAAATTCGGTTCTTAGAAAAGAATACTCTTGTTCATGTAATGTTCTGTTGGAATTAGGATCTTTACCCTCACTGAGGTAATGTGTAACAACAAACAAAACAAACACGCTCACAACTGTGAACCCCATGATGGACATCTTCGGATTCAAACTCAGCACGCAGATCTGTGAAGATACCGTAACGAGCAGAGGGTAGTCAGAGACTCGTCCAAACGTTGTATTTGGCACATGTCCAGGCCCTGACTGAAAGTCAGCGCTGCTTCTTACTACTGTGCGGAGCAGCACTAAGCTGAGACAAGTACTGTTTGGCCCACACGGCACAAATGGGACTATTTCGTCCTTTTTACCAGCATATTATCCTAGAACTAAAAATTCGAAGGCATGTGGCATGATAAATACTTCCTCTTTGTTGTTTTTGTTATAAATCTTACCTATTTATAGTGTCTATTTTATTTATTTCATACCTGTCCTTTCTGTGCTTTGTTTTCCACTTTCTATTCTATCTTTGTCCGCGTTTGGTGTAGTTAAAGCCTATTAGTTGCAAGATAATTCAACCGCTTATTGGAACACCAACCAATGCCACGCTGACGAAATTTTGGTTCTAGGGTAGGTTTGACGAAATGCTGGTTTCATCTCGATGTTCTCCTTTGCCGTTTTGAGCTTTTGCTCCTTTGAACGCGTTGACATTATTACGTAATTGAAAACTTGGTGCACGTTCACCCCACTCCGACCTTCGGATCGGAAGACGACGCATTGTAAGAAGGTCCCCCACCAGATGGTCCGACAACGTGAAGGTTGCGGCAATTCGGATGGAGGTGGCCCGAGATCGTTCGCCGTGGTACACTTTGGGTCGTCGTGGTACCGACGTCCCGCAGTGTACTGGATGTATGTGGCCCTAGATCGTTTGCCGTGGTACACTTTGGGACGTCGTGGTACCGACATCCGGCAGGGTACTGGATAGAGGTGGCGCTAGATCCTTTATCGTGGTACACTTTGGGATGTCGTGGTACCGATGTCCCGCAGTGTACTGGATGGAGGTGGCGCTAGATCGTTTGCCGTGGTACATTTTGGGACGTCGTGGTACCGACATCCCGCAGGGTACTGGATGGAGGTGGCGCTAGATCGTTTGCCGTGGTACACTTTGGGACGTCGTGGTACCGACATCCCGCAGGGTACTGGATGGAGGTGGCGCTAGATCGTTTACCGTGGTACACTTTGGGATGTCGTGGTACCGATGTCCCGCAGTGTACTGGATGGAGGTGGCGCTAGATCGTTTATCGTGGTACACTTTGGGATGTCGTGGTACCGATGTCCCGCAGTGTACTGGATGGAGGTGGCGCTAGATCGTTTGCCGTGGTACATTTTGGGACGTCGTGGTACCGACATCCCGCAGGGTACTGGATGGAGGTGGCGCTAGATCGTTTGCCGTGGTACATTTTGGGACGTCGTGGTACCGACATCCCGCAGGGTACTGGATGGAGGTGGCGCTAGATCGTTTACCGTGGCACACTTTGGGTTGTCGTGGTACCGATGTCCCGCAGTGTACTGGATGGAGGTGGCGCTAGATCGTTTATCGTGGTACACTTTGGGATGTCGTGGTACCGATGTCCCGCAGTGTACTGGATGGAGGTGGCGCTTGATCGTTTGCCGTGGTACACTTTGGGACGTCGGGGTACCGACATCCCGCAGGGTACTGGATGGAGGTGGCGCTAGATCGTTTACCGTGGTACACTTTGGGATGTCGTGGTACCGATGTCCCGCAGTGTACTGGATGGAGGTGGCGCTAGATCGTTTGCCGTGGTACACTTTGGGACGTCGTGGTACCGACATTCCGCAAGGTACTGGATGGAGGTGGCGCTAGATCGTTTACCGTGGTACACTTTGGGACGTCGTGGTACCGACATCCCGCAGGGTACTGGATGGAGGTGGCGCTAGATCGTTTGCCGTGGTACATTTTGGGACGTCGTGGTACCGACATCCCGCAGGGTACTGGATGGAGGTGGCGCTAGATCGTTTGCCGTGGTACACTTTGGGATGTCGTGGTACCGACGTCCCGCAGTGTACTGGATGGAGGTGGCGCTAGATCGTTTGCCGTGGTACATTTTGGGACGTCGTGGTACCGACATCCCGCAGTGTACTGGATGGAGGTGGCGCTAGATCGTTTGCCGTGGTACACTTTGGGATGTCGTGGTACCGACATCCCGCAGGGTACTGGATAGAGGTGGCGCTAGATCGTTTGCCGTGGTACATTTTGGGACGTCGTGGTACCGACATCCCGCAGGGTACTGGATGGAGGTGGCGCTAGATCGTTTGCCGTGGTACACTTTAGGACGTCGTGGTACCGACGTCCCGCAGTGTACTGGTAGGAGGTGGCGTTAGATCGTTCGTTGCGGTACTCCTCGGGAAGCCGACGTCCCGCAGTGTACATCTAGAGGCTGATTATGATGATGGTGTGTGATGAATGGATATTTGTAGGTTCAACGAGTGCGTATGTACGCCGTACAACGCAGACTTCGATGGAGACGAGATGAATATGCATTTACCGCAGACTGAAGAGGCGAGGGCTGAAGCGCTCATTTTAATGGGGGTAAGCTTTTACATATCTGTTTAAACTAGCTTATGTACACATAGGATAAAAAGTAGTGTATATGTTATTCTAGGTCGAGATCTAGATTCCAAACTTCATCCAAATCGGCAAAGATAATCGGCAATAAGCATCTTTAGTCTCGTATTACTTTTAAAACCTTCAAAGCTCTCTCCAGAACCAATCCAACCTTGGAAGCTTTCTTCAGAACAAATACAACCTGATAAAACCTTCGAAGCTTTTCAGAACAAATAAGTAACTATTGAACTGGTCTAAATATAAATAATAAATAATGCTGGACATTTTTCACACAGAATCATTTAGCCATAAAGCTTCTGTTATGGAAACTACATGACAGATGTTATGTTGTTCCCATAACGCAAGCTCTGTGATACCACAGTCCTCTTAGTTCCTTGAGGGAATATAACTGTGTCAGGACTCTGTTGAGTGTTTATTTGTATAACCGTAGAATCTCTTCTTAGAACAAGTCGAACCTGGTGACCCCTCGCAACGGCGAGCTGCTGATCGCTGCGACGCAGGACTTCATAACGGGAGGGTATCTGCTGACGCAGCGCGACACCTTCCTCACGCGCGAGGAGGCGGCGCAGCTCGCCAGCTGCCTGCTGGCCGGACCCGACGCCGCGCTGCGCATACACCTGCCGCGCCCGGCGCTGCTCAAGCCGAGGCGGCTCTGGACCGGCAAGCAGATATTCAGGTAACGATACCTTCCTCACGCGCGAGGAGGCGGCGCAGCTCCACAGCTGCCTGCTGGCCGGACCCGACGCCGCGCTGCGCATACACCTGCCGCGCCTGGCGCTGCTCAAGCCGAGGCGGCTCTGGACCGGCAAGCAGATATTAAATAAATAAACATGTAATGAAACAAACCCTTAAATTATAATAGATCATTCCAATAATGAACACTGTACTTGATTGTTTTTCAAATACAATTTCTTTTCGCAGTCTGATCATGAAGCCCAACAAGGAATGCAGTGTCCAAGCGAACTTGCAAACGAAAGGCAAGAACTACACGGGAAATGAAGATATGTGTGTGCAAGATTCATGTAAGTGCAACATTACCTGCCTTGATTCTTATTAAAAAATAAAAATAATGCTGGACATTTTCACACAGCATCATATCTAGCCCCGAAGTAAACAGAGCTTGTGTTATAGGAACTACATGACTGATATACTACTTATATGTATGTGCGCGGCTAGCTAAATAACGGTACGCTAGCGCCATCTCTTATCAAATGGACGCACTACTTGTTTTACCGCCATCTAGTATCGGCTAACTGCTCTAGTAAAAGACTGTATGTGTCTCGAATATTCGAGGCAGCGCGAGGCAGTGTGCGGGGAACGCCCCCTGAGAGAAAGTTTTAGAAGAAACGTGGCCTTGTTTATGACGGGATATTATAAGCGCGGTAAATGACACGTAGCGATAGTTCAGTTCAAGATTTTAATGTGAATAAAGTGATAAAGAAGCGTTACCCAGTGATTAGTGAAGTGACTGTTGTGCAATAGTGTTGTGCCTAATTATAGAGTGTTTTAGTGCTTTTGTTTTAGTTGTGTTGTTTGTTTCGCTGTAAATATTAAAGTGTGATTTGCTAATACAGTGTTCTTTTAGTGTAATTATTTTATCCTGTACCCTAGCTCGTTACAATAATCTCATAGGTTTATTTGTTCGTTGCTCTAGATGTAATAATTCGCAACTCGGAACTGATCTGCGGTTCTATGGACAAGAGTACACTCGGCTCCGGCAGCAAGACCAGCATCTTCTACATCCTGCTGCGCGACTGCGGCGAGGAGTACGCAGTGCGAGGCATGTGGAGGTTAGTGCTGCGGGGAGGAGTACGCGGTGCGAGGCATGTGGAGGTTAGTGCTGCGGGGAGGAGTACGCGGTGCGAGGCATGTGGAGGTTAGTGCTGCGGGGAGGAATGAGCGGTGCGAAGCATGTGGAGGTTAGTGCTGCGGGGAGGAATGAGCGGTGCGAAGCATGTGGAGGTTAGTGCTGCATGGAGGAGTACGTGGAGCGAAGCATGTGGAAGTTAGTGCTGCGGGGAGCCTTAAATGATTTTAGAGGGTAGATCTCAAGACATAATATTTTTTAAAAGCGTCTTCAGTTTGTTTTTCAATTTACAGGTTAGCGCGTATGGCATCATACTACATGATGAACAGAGGTTTCAGCTTTGGCATCAGTGACGTCACACCCGGCAAGAAACTCATCGAGGCCAAGAACAAACTACTGGAGTCTGGGTATGTACATTTATAATATCTAAAATATATAATATCTAAAATATAAACCTGGGCGGGGATCGAACCGGTGACTTGCAGCAGGCTGTCCGTTACCCAGTCCCGCGGTACGGTCACAGCTTGGTTGAGACTGTATATAAATTAATTAAAATTTGTGAGACTGGTCATAGTTTAAAACCAGTGTTCTTTGCATCCTGCATTTTGCGTGTTAGTAATTTTTTTTTTCATTAACTTTCGTTATTGACATTTTTAATTCAAAATTTAGGGTATAAGTTCTGACATTTTATAAATTATTCTTGTATAAATTGATTCTTAATCTACCTATCGACATTTGCAAACAATTTGGATGGTAAAATATATAAGAGCCTACACGGTTTGAATAAGAAATACTGATTTCTCGAAATATTTGGTTATTACAAAAATATATTTTCTTAGTTTAATGCAATATTTTTAAAATAAAAATACTGCTTATCTCTTTTGATGACAATATTTTTCTAAATTTTGTTCTTACTTGAAAATAAATATGTTTATCTCAAGACTTATTTTATGTCGTATCAAATAAATGTGTTAAATAAAACAATATGTTTCTTGAATTAAATTTATTTATCTCGTAACAAATAAAATAAAATGAGATGATTTTTTACTATTACGAAGAAATTATTGTCTAGCGTCTATAGGGAGAGAATCATTTTCTTGGAAGTAATAAAAATGTCTTAATGTAAAGCAATTTGTCTTTCTATAAGAAATCGGTTTTTACCGTGTATATAAATTATAGCATCATGTACCTCTATTAGCTGACATATATCCATGCAAATTAATATGCTGTTTTCTGATGTATTATCCGTGCAGGTATTCCAAGTGTGATGGGTACATCTTGGAGATGCAGAAGGGTACCTTGCAGTGCCAGCCTGGTTGCACCATGGAGGAGACCCTGGAGGCTGTGATGCTGAGCGAGCTCAGCAGCATCAGGTGAGTGGAACGATCGCATAAAACCATGCATTGTATTCGGGCAAGCTGTTTTGGTAAAAAAAAATGAACACATTTAAAAACTGTGATTATACATATTGTAAAAACGGGAATTTTCACGTACTGCACTATCGGTGAAGGCACCGACTAAGTTTCGACTCATTCCGAGAGTCTTCATCAGGGTGAGTGGTTGCGACTTTCTCCTTCCGCTTCGCGCCGTGCACTACTGTGATTATAAGTTGGCGATTATATTAGGCTGGCAACCACCGTAAGTTCCTGCAGTTTTTAACCGACTTCCAAAAAAGGAGGAGGTTCTCAACTCGGTTTTTTATTTGTTTTATTTCGACGGTTTGTTACTTGATATCGTCGTCAATTGTTACCGATTTTGATGATTCTTTTGTTGTTGTATAGGGAATGATCCCGAAGAGGTCCCATAGAAGTTTTATACCTCAGAGATTGCTACTTTCTCGTAAAACTCAAAAAGCATCATCATCTTATGAAATCACGACTAGCCGAATCATTTTTTGTGCGGGCTATTTTACTTTAAAAAAAAAGAGTACCATCCTAAATGAGTAAAATAACGCAGTGAGCGAAGGCCCGCCTTAGACGCAGAAGGTTGCGGGTTCGATTCCCGTTGCGGGACAAATGTTTGTATGATCTGCAAATATTTTTTTTTAAAGACTCGGCTCGTGATGTTTTCTATGTATAAAATACAAAAAAAAAATGAGTAGTATATCAGTCATGTATTTCCTATGATACAAGCTCTGCTTAGTTTGGGGCTAGATTATGCTCTGTGAAATATGTCCAGCATTATTTATTTATTTACTATACCTAGGTTTAAAATGTACAACTCGTTCTTTATTTAACAGGGAGTTGGCAGCTAAGGCCTGTTTCCGCGAGTTGCATCCGACAAACGCCCCGCTTGTGATGGCGCAGAGTGGTTCCAAAGGTAACTACCCTCACTTTTAATTCCAATCCTAAAATACTAGAAAATAAAACTTTTTTTACATTTTTGACACAGCATCAGCTAGCCTGGTAACTTCACACACTAGAAAGACTAGAAAATAAAACTTTTTTTTTAAATTTAGACACAGCATCATCTATCCTGGTCATGGTAGCCGCACTTACACTCTGACTGTATGCCTTTTTGCCTCAAAGAAGTTGAAGTTTGTCTGGAAGAATGAATGAATGTATGAATGAATGAAAATACTTTATTGTATTAGAATATTATTACGACTAGACCACGTACTTTACTATTCTCCTGCTGACGTTTCGTTGACCGTTTCGATGTCCTTCCTTATGAGCATCGTCCGCGACCACGACCGTCGAGCCTGGTATAGTCTTAATAATATTCTAAAATGATACCAAGCCACGATAATTTTAATTCTACTTTATTGTACACCACAAAATAAACAAAAACTTAATATAACTAAAAAAAACAAAGGGCGGTCTTATCGCTTAAAAGCGATCTCTTTCAGACAACCTTGGGATGGTTGGCGGTGAACGTAATAATAAATACAAAAGGAGAGTGCAGTGCGATATACAACTACTAGATAAATATAAGAATAGATCGCTTCTAAGCGATAAGACCGCCCATTGTACTTTCTTTAGAATAAGATTTTATTTATCACTAGTTTCTGCCCGCGGCTTCGCCCGCGTAGTATGTTAATAAAAGAAGCGTATGACCGTCTCCAGGCTTCAAACTGTGTCCACCAACTTTTGAGTGAATTGAACCAAGGATTACAATTTTTCATAGAAAGTTTAGAACTCAAAAAAAAAGGTAAGTTAAGGGTAGTTTTAAAAAAAATAAAAATATGTGTTTCATTATTTATTTTAAAATTTTAATTTCACCGAGTTTTGAGTGAATCAAACCAAGGAATATATTTTTCCATAGATACTTTACTACCCTGTTTAACCCCCTTAGGGGTTGATTTTCGAAAATAAGATTAGCCTATGTGTTATTCCAGAATCTAAACTATCTACATTACAAATTTCATCAAAACCCGTTCAGTAGTTACGGAGATACGTGGTAACAAACATTCACACACAGACTTTCGCATTTATTATATTATAGTAGGATATTATTTTATTTAAGGTGTACAATAAAGTGTTTTCATTCATTCATTCATTCAATGTAACATAAAACAACTGTTCAGGTTCCAACATCAACATATCGCAGATGATCGCGTGCGTGGGCCAGCAGGCTCTCAACGGCAAACGAGTGCCGAACGGCTTCGAAGACAGATCCTTGCCGCATTTCGAGAGACATTGTAAGTTAACATTCCCTCATTTCCTAGGTCCTATCTGAAAATCAGCGCTGCTTCGCCTTGGCCGGGCAGCAATAAGCTGAGATGGGACCTTTTCGACTCATTGCAGCATAGACTGCTCTCGTTAGCACTGGTTAGCACCCACGTTTTGTACTTTTGTAATTTACTGTGTTTTTTTCATTTGTACTTGTCTGTGCTGTATCGTATGTGTTGAATATCTAAAAAAGATATCTATCTATCTTAAGATTGTTTTAGCTCCAAAAACTATCGTGAACTTGACTATTCATATTGTAAAAACGGGAATTTTCACGTACTGCACTATCGGTGAAGGCACCGACTAAGTTTCGACTCATTCCGAGAGTCTTCATCAGGGTGAGTGGTTGCGACTTTCTCCTTCCGCGTCGCAAATAGTGCACGGCGCGACGCGGAAGGATAAAGTCGCAACCACTCACCCTGATGAAGACTCTCGGAATGAGTCGAAACTTAGTCGGTGCCTTCACCGATAGTGCAGTACGTGAAAATTCCCGTTTTTACAATATGAATTGTTTTAGCTGTTTAAGTTATAGATTTTTTAGTGGTAGACGTGACGTCAGCAGCTACATCAGTAGGCGAGGCTGAAAAACAGCGTGACTGAGTCCTCCACCTTTTTACTTACATACAGACATACCTTCTCACCTATACCTACTTTTTTAATTACTTATTATATTGTACTTAGGCTAGGTTTGTTTGTTTAATTTTAAGTAAATAAATGCTCTTTTATTTTTTTCCATTTCATCTTTGCCATTTGAATCAGGGTGATATGAAGCTGTGTACATTTACTGGATGCCATTACTTAGTTTAATTTTCTAAAAATCTGTATGCTATTGTTTTTTGTCGTTGCATTGGTCTTTTCTTGGTCACCCTGCGTTAGGTCAGTGAACAGGTTGAGGTGGCCCAAACAAGTATGATCTTGGAAATGCATACATTTTTTAAACGAATCGCCATAATGGACGTCCACAAATCTATAGTACTCAGTGCGTAGATCCGTAAGGTTAGTAGGGGTTCTGTAACAAATTAATATTCACAAAAATATTAATTTGTTTAAGAAAAAAGCGATAATCACAATGTTATACTAGAAATAAAGATAAACTCGCTGTTGCTACTTGTACACTCCATAAAGTTGGTAAATCGTTTAAAGGGCACGGTGTACGCTTTTATAACAAACTCCCAAGAGATATACAAAAATTATCAATTAACAAATTTAAAAACGTAATCAAACAAAAACTTTATAAAAAGGCATACTATAAAATATCTGATTATTTAAATGACAAAAACTCTTGGGATTGAAAATGCTCTAACTTGAACCTATTGTTTTGTAAAAGGATCACCTTGTTTTCTTGCCTTTCTTTCCTGGCTTGGTCGCGGAGGAACAGGCAGTGCATAAAAACCGACGTTTCAAAGTGGTCCTTGTGATTTTATTGAATAAATTAATTTTGACTTTGACTTTTGACTTTAACTTTGGTAGTCACAGGCACGCCCAAACATTACATTTGCATGCCTTGGAATTTCGGTTCAAGTGCATGCCGGTTTGCTCACGATGTTTTCCTTCACCGTTTCTAGCACGTGGTGTTAACTTTCAGAAGTCATTACTAATGTACATATTAATATCCGTTCGTCTCTTATCTTCTAGCCAAGATCCCGGCCGCCAGAGGTTTTGTGGAGAACAGCTTCTACACCGGACTGACTCCTACGGAGTTCTTCTTCCACACGATGGGAGGGCGTGAGGGACTCGTGGACACGGCTGTCAAGACTGCTGAGACGGGGTACCTGCAGCGACGACTTGTCAAGGTATAGACTGCGGCAAAAACCGCTTTTAGAACATGAAACTGTTATCATATGGCAATAGAAATCTCATGCGGCAAAAACGCTTTTAGAACATGAAACTGTTATCATATGGCAATAAAAATCTCATGCGGCAAAAACGCTTTTAGAACATGAAACTGTTATCATATGGCGATAAAAATCTCATGCGTCAAAAACGCTTATAGAACATGAAACTGTTATCACATGGCAATAAAAATCTCATGCGTCAAAAACGCTTATAGAACATGAAACTGTTATCATATGGCGATAAAAATCTCATGCGGAAAAAACGGTTTTTAGAACATGAAACTGTTATCGAATGGCAATAAAAATATATAACCTGACGATATAAAGGAATTCCCAGAGCGAAAATTACAAAAATAATTATATGGTTGGCTATATAGAGGTTGTTTTTATAATTTAAATGAGTTTTTTGGCATGCAACATAAAATTATTACTGTAAAAAACAAATAAACATATATATCTTATAAAACATATATACAGGGTGTAAAAAGACTACTCCCGGAAACTTCGGGAGGTGAAAGTACCTATCAATACGAGCAACTTTTACTATGGAACCAACACTGTGAACGCGAAAAAAAATCAGCTGTTCCATACATTTCAGCCAAGTAGGTATAGAAATATAGTAATTTAGTATTACACCCGGTATATGTATATATAGGAGTTTTGGATGTGACGAATCATTAAATGTTTTTTTAGTACCACTCAAATCACAAACAAGCATACATCCCACTTTTTGGCAAGCGGTTACCGTAACTTATAGACGCTTGCAACACTAGAGGTATCACCGACCCTGAGACATAGGTGGAAAGTTTTAAATATCTGTAACTACACCGGCACCCATACCCTTCAAACCGGAGCACAGCTAACCGATGAACGACGTTACCTTTTCCAGTCGTTAGAAGACCTGGTTGTCCACTACGATATGACGGTCCGTAACGCGACGGGAGAAGTGGTCCAGTTCCGTTACGGAGCCGACTCGTTGGACCCCTCGTTCATGGAGGGCAAGGACCGGCCTGTGGACTTAGCCAGGGTGTTGGCACATGTTCGGGCCAGCTGTCCCGCCAAGTGAGTCCACACTTATATATAGATAGAAAGATAGATATATAGAAATACAGATAGACAGATAGATAGATAGATGTAACTCATTATTGCACATCCAAGAAAACTACAAAATCACAAGAATTCAACATAGAAGGTACAATGGGCGGTCTCGTCGCTAAAGGCGATCTCTTCCAGATAATCTTAACCACTTTTTGTCCATCAAACTCTACTCTTTGTGTCTACACTACTGTAAATTGGGGTAAGTACTAATTCAGAGTTAGCGAGACAAAAAAATAATATTCTATTAAAATATTATTTACAGACAAGCGTTTAATTGCAAATATTTGTCCAATGTTTTAATTTAGTCCAATGTTTTCAAAATCTATATCCATTTTTTGACAGTTTTAAATTTTAATCTGTCATAAAATATAATATAATAATTAAGCTGATAGATAGATAGATAGATAGGTAGATATAAAATTCTTTATTGCACAACTATAAAGTACTGTACATAGGCGAACTTAATGCTAGATAGCATTCTCTTCCAGCTAACCTTTGTGTTAATGGAGAAGAGTCTTGAGGTAGTCCATGTATATAAGAAAAATTATAAATTATACGCTAGAGGTAATCTATTAATAAAACTTAAACACTATTCCCTAAATAAACACAATTACATATCGTCGGCTAGCTAACAACACCGCGTAAATCGATTTTCCTAACTTTTCAGGAGAACCAAAAAACGGTTTTATTAACTCCGCACAAGTCCACAGAATTGAAATCGCTAACGCTGAAATTAAAACTGTGATTTGTTGATATGCAATGTTTGTATTGGTGAACAGAAGCGCAGTGAAAAGATCTATCCAATTGCATAAAAATGTCAAAACCGCAGAATTTGGACTTGAGCGGTGTTGTTAGCTAGCCGACGATATACCTATCTACTTACATAACCTAACCTTACAAATTACAGTTTGAAGAGTTTTTTTTTGTACTCGCTAATCTCTGGAACTAACATTGGGATTTGAAAAAAAATATTGATTTGTTTTGCATTCGATAGCCCAATTCATGAGGAAGGTTATAGGCTATTTAACATCATGCTACGACCCTAGGAAGCCGAGCAAAAAAAGCTAGTAAAGTATTTTATTTTATTTATGAAACAAAATCCACAGCCCTTATTATAAAACAAATAATTCTTACAAAACATATTTTACAGCCAAAAACGGATTTACATTTTATACAATAAAAAAATAACAAGCAGTCGAATTTTTCAAATGGACAAAATAAATTGACAATGTGTAAAAAGTACCTACACTTAATTTTACATTCCTACTATAAAATGTACGTAAATATAAATAATACACAGATATAAAATATACAAAAATTTATAGAATATAAACATGTATATGCTTGGTATAATTAAAAGCAATAATTAATTACTTACCTATTTACCAAGTTTATTATTTATCGTTTTGTTTTTAATCCTTTTTTCTATTGTATTCTACTGTATTTTTTGTTTGTCTTTCTGTCTATCTATCTATCTATCTATCACTATTTTTTTAACTGGGTCTAGTATAATAAGTTTGTAGAAAGCTGAAAAACAGCACGTAGCGCATTTCTAACAATCTACCAAATGAAATTTTAGAAACATGTTCAATAATTGTATTTAAAACTAAACTAAAAAGACTATTATTAGAAAAAGCTTTTTTTTTTTTTAATAAATAAATAATGCTGGACAATCCTCACAGCATCATCTAGCCCCAAGCAAAGCAGAGCTTGTGTTATGGGTACTAGATGACTGATATACTTAATACAATACATTACATAGATAGATATTTTTTTTATTATACATAGAAAATACCCAGAACACCCGGAACAAATATTTGTAGATCGTACAAACATTTGTCCCAGGGCGGGAATCGAACCCGCAACCTCCTGTGTCGCAGGCGGACCTTCGCCCACCGCGCCACATCAGTCGTTACAGTATTAATGAATATTTATCAGATATATTGTAATGACATATTGTGATTTAGAGACTGCTGTGACATTGTATTTAATTTGACATTATTATTTTGACTGTGTGTGTGTGTTTTTTTTTTTTTTTTTTTTTTTCAATTATGTTTGTAATGGATGTATTAATAATTTTGCTTACTATATAATTTTTGCATGCTGTTAAGCTGATCATGGCTGTACTTCTATCAGTTTTATGACATCTCATGAACCCATCTTTCGCAGAATAAATGATAATTATTATGATTAACATTGTATCTGTTTTGTAGGGATGAAGAACCACTGGACGGCGATGGGATAGTTCTAGCTGCGAAGGAAACTTTGGCGCTCGATGACTTCAAAACATGCACCGAAGAATTCAAGAAAGAAATAATGTATTATTCTTTTTTCATACTACTAGCATACGGCCTATCTGTTGGTAAGCGGTTACCGTAACCTTTGGACGCTTGCAAAATATTAATAGGTAATTTCTAAAACTAGTAAACACAGCATGCAATGTGTGGACAGTGTAAATAAGAAGATACATATGAAATATACTTATATATATTTAATATGTATCTTACTATCAAAAATAATTTGGAAATAGAAAAGTAAATAAAAACTAGTAAAAAATAAGGAAAAAAAAACGAAACTTAATCAATTATAATTTTAAAAACACTTGCTCTTCCGAAGGCTAAAGCACCACCCCTAGATATAACGATTTGAAAAGTCTCATGTTCCTGTAATAAAATAATGCTGGTAATTTTTCACACAGCATCATCTAGCCCCAAAATAAGCAGAGCTTGTATTATGGGAACTACATGACTGATATACTACTTATAGTTTCCTTTTATGTAATTACATACATATTGTGACGTGCGCAGCTAGCTAATTACGGTACGCTAGCGCCATCTCTTATTAACTGGACGCATTACTTGTTCTACCGCCATCTAGTAACGACTGGCACTAATCGCGTTAGTAAAATACGGTAGTTTCTAGAATGTTTGAGACTGCGCAAGGCGGCGCGAGGCAGCGTGCAGGCCACGCCCACTACTAGAAATGACTAGAACATACACTTCCTTATTTGCGACGGGTTATAAAAGCGCGGCAAGCGACCCGTAGCGGGAGTTCTGATCAAGATTGGAATGTGAATAGTTCGGAGTGATAAAGAAGCGATATCTAGTGACTAGTGAAGTGACAGTTGTGCTAGTGTTGTACCTAGTGATACAGTGTTTTTGTTTTCATTATGTAGTTTCGGTGTGCTGTTTGTTTGTTGTAATTTTTAAAGTGTAATTTAGCTATAACAGTGTCCGTTTAGGGTACAATTGGACTTAATTATTTTATCCGGAACCCTAGCTCGTAAAAATATCATACATACAAAACACCTAGCTCCGAGACAAATACTTGCATATCATACAAACGTTTGTCCCGCGGCTGGATTCGAACTTGCAACCTTCTGCGTCTCAGGCGAATCTTCGCCAACTGCGTCACAGATGTCAAATTACACCGCACTCATATCCTTCAAATCGGAACACAGCCACGAAAATTACTGCTCGGCGGTAGTACTGAAAATTCATTAGAATCTGAGGGCCTACCACGAACCACGTTACCACGTTACCACGTTTGATAGGACCACTCCTTATTACAACGTTTCTTTCGTGATTTTAACATCAATAGGAATTGCACGAAGTTTCGGAATTACGGTTCGTGGTAGGCCCTCTCTTCACAATTGGAGAAAACGTGTATCAAAATGTATAGTAATACTCGACAGGAGCTATTTAGAAACGATAGCGGAGAAGGTCCGCGTGCTGCGCGCGCGCTACGCTCTGTGCGGCGGCGCGGCGCGGCAGCTGCAGCGGCTCACGCTCACGCAGCTCGTGCGCTTCATCCGCGTCTGCCACGACAAGTGCCAGCGCGCGCTCATCGAGCCCGGGACCGCGGTCGGCGCGCTCGCAGCGCAGGTACCTCCTCCCATTCATACATTCAAACACATGACTGCAGCTGCAGCGGCTCACGCTCACGCAGCTCGTGCGCTTCATCCGCGTCTGCCACGACAAGTGCCAGCGCGCGCTCATCGAGCCCGGGACCGCGGTCGGCGCGCTCGCAGCGCAGGTACCTCCTCCCATTCATACATTCAAACACATGACTGCAGCTGCAGCGGCTCACGCTCACGCAGCTCGTGCGCTTCATCCGCGTCTGCCACGACAAGTGCCAGCGCGCGCTCATCGAGCCCGGGACCGCGGTCGGCGCGCTCGCAGCGCAGGTACCTCCTCCCATTCATACATTCAAACACATGACTGCAGCTGCAGCGGCTCACGCTCACGCAGCTCGTGCGCTTCATCCGCGTCTGCCACGACAAGTGCCAGCGCGCGCTCATCGAGCCCGGGACCGCGGTCGGCGCGCTCGCAGCGCAGGTACCTCCTCCCATTCATACATTCAAACACATGACTGCAGCTGCAGCGGCTCACGCTCACGCAGCTCGTGCGCTTCATCCGCGTCTGCCACGACAAGTGCCAGCGCGCGCTCATCGAGCCCGGGACCGCGGTCGGCGCGCTCGCAGCGCAGGTACCTCCTCCCATTCATACATTCAAACACATGACTGCAGCTGCAGCGGCTCACGCTCACGCAGCTCGTGCGCTTCATCCGCGTCTGCCACGACAAGTGCCAGCGCGCGCTCATCGAGCCCGGGACCGCGGTCGGCGCGCTCGCAGCGCAGGTACCTCCTCCCATTCATACATTCAAACACATGACTGCAGCTGCAGCGGCTCACGCTCACGCAGCTCGTGCGCTTCATCCGCGTCTGCCACGACAAGTGACAGCGCGCGCTCATCGAGCCCGGGACCGCGGTCGGCGCGCTCGCAGCGCAGGTACCTCCTCCCATTCATACATTCAAACACATGACTGCAGCTGCAGCGGCTCACGCTCACGCAGCTCGTGCGCTTCATCCGCGTCTGCCACGACAAGTGCCAGCGCGCGCTCATCGAGCCCGGGACCGCGGTCGGCGCGCTCGCAGCGCAGGTACCTCCTCCCATTCATACATTCAAACACATGACTGCAGCTGCAGCGGCTCACGCTCACGCAGCTCGTGCGCTTCATCCGCGTCTGCCACGACAAGTGCCAGCGCGCGCTCATCGAGCCCGGGACCGCGGTCGGCGCGCTCGCAGCGCAGGTACCTCCTCCCATTCATACATTCAAACACATGACTGCAGCTGCAGCGGCTCACGCTCACGCAGCTCGTGCGCTTCATCCGCGTCTGCCACGACAAGTGCCAGCGCGCGCTCATCGAGCCCGGGACCGCGGTCGGCGCGCTCGCAGCGCAGGTACCTCCTCCCATTCATACATTCAAACACATGACTGCAGCTGCAGCGGCTCACGCTCACGCAGCTCGTGCGCTTCATCCGCGTCTGCCACGACAAGTGCCAGCGCGCGCTCATCGAGCCCGGGACCGCGGTCGGCGCGCTCGCAGCGCAGGTGCCTCCCCCCATTCATACATTCAAACACATGACTGCAGCTGCAGCGGCTCACGCTCACGCAGCTCGTGCGCTTCATCCGCGTCTGCCACGACAAGTGCCAGCGCGCGCTCATCGAGCCCGGGACCGCGGTCGGCGCGCTCGCAGCGCAGGTACCTCCTCCCATTCATACATTCAAACACATGACTGCAGCTGCAGCGGCTCACGCTCACGCAGCTCGTGCGCTTCATCCGCGTCTGCCACGACAAGTGCCAGCGCGCGCTCATCGAGCCCGGGACCGCGGTCGGCGCGCTCGCAGCGCAGGTACCTCCTCCCATTCATACATTCAAACACATGACTGCAGCTGCAGCGGCTCACGCTCACGCAGCTCGTGCGCTTCATCCGCGTCTGCCACGACAAGTGCCAGCGCGCGCTCATCGAGCCCGGGACCGCGGTCGGCGCGCTCGCAGCGCAGGTACCTCCTCCCATTCATACATTCAAACACATGACTGCAGCTGCAGCGGCTCACGCTCACGCAGCTCGTGCGCTTCATCCGCGTCTGCCACGACAAGTGCCAGCGCGCGCTCATCGAGCCCGGGACCGCGGTCGGCGCGCTCGCAGCGCAGGTACCTCCTCCCATTCATACATTCAAACACATGACTGCAGCTGCAGCGGCTCACGCTCACGCAGCTCGTGCGCTTCATCCGCGTCTGCCACGACAAGTGCCAGCGCGCGCTCATCGAGCCCGGGACCGCGGTCGGCGCGCTCGCAGCGCAGGTACCTCCTCCCATTCATACATTCAAACACATGACTGCAGCTGCAGCGGCTCACGCTCACGCAGCTCGTGCGCTTCATCCGCGTCTGCCACGACAAGTGCCAGCGCGCGCTCATCGAGCCCGGGACCGCGGTCGGCGCGCTCGCAGCGCAGGTACCTCCTCCCATTCATACATTCAAACACATGACTGCAGCTGCAGCGGCTCACGCTCACGCAGCTCGTGCGCTTCATCCGCGTCTGCCACGACAAGTGCCAGCGCGCGCTCATCGAGCCCGGGACCGCGGTCGGCGCGCTCGCAGCGCAGGTACCTCCTCCCATTCATACATTCAAACACATGACTGCAGCTGCAGCGGCTCACGCTCACGCAGCTCGTGCGCTTCATCCGCGTCTGCCACGACAAGTGCCAGCGCGCGCTCATCGAGCCCGGGACCGCGGTCGGCGCGCTCGCAGCGCAGGTACCTCCTCCCATTCATACATTCAAACACATGACTGCAGCTGCAGCGGCTCACGCTCACGCAGCTCGTGCGCTTCATCCGCGTCTGCCACGACAAGTGCCAGCGCGCGCTCATCGAGCCCGGGACCGCGGTCGGCGCGCTCGCAGCGCAGGTACCTCCTCCCATTCATACATTCAAACACATGACTGCAGCTGCAGCGGCTCACGCTCACGCAGCTCGTGCGCTTCATCCGCGTCTGCCACGACAAGTGCCAGCGCGCGCTCATCGAGCCCGGGACCGCGGTCGGCGCGCTCGCAGCGCAGGTACCTCCTCCCATTCATACATTCAAACACATGACTGCAGCTGCAGCGGCTCACGCTCACGCAGCTCGTGCGCTTCATCCGCGTCTGCCACGACAAGTGCCAGCGCGCGCTCATCGAGCCCGGGACCGCGGTCGGCGCGCTCGCAGCGCAGGTACCTCCTCCCATTCATACATTCAAACACATGACTGCAGCTGCAGCGGCTCACGCTCACGCAGCTCGTGCGCTTCATCCGCGTCTGCCACGACAAGTGCCAGCGCGCGCTCATCGAGCCCGGGACCGCGGTCGGCGCGCTCGCAGCGCAGGTACCTCCTCCCATTCATACATTCAAACACATGACTGCAGCTGCAGCGGCTCACGCTCACGCAGCTCGTGCGCTTCATCCGCGTCTGCCACGACAAGTGCCAGCGCGCGCTCATCGAGCCCGGGACCGCGGTCGGCGCGCTCGCAGCGCAGGTACCTCCTCCCATTCATACATTCAAACACATGACTGCAGCTGCAGCGGCTCACGCTCACGCAGCTCGTGCGCTTCATCCGCGTCTGCCACGACAAGTGCCAGCGCGCGCTCATCGAGCCCGGGACCGCGGTCGGCGCGCTCGCAGCGCAGGTACCTCCTCCCATTCATACATTCAAACACATGACTGCAGCTGCAGCGGCTCACGCTCACGCAGCTCGTGCGCTTCATCCGCGTCTGCCACGACAAGTGCCAGCGCGCGCTCATCGAGCCCGGGACCGCGGTCGGCGCGCTCGCAGCGCAGGTACCTCCTCCCATTCATACATTCAAACACATGACTGCAGCTGCAGCGGCTCACGCTCACGCAGCTCGTGCGCTTCATCCGCGTCTGCCACGACAAGTGCCAGCGCGCGCTCATCGAGCCCGGGACCGCGGTCGGCGCGCTCGCAGCGCAGGTACCTCCTCCCATTCATACATTCAAACACATGACTGCAGCTGCAGCGGCTCACGCTCACGCAGCTCGTGCGCTTCATCCGCGTCTGCCACGACAAGTGCCAGCGCGCGCTCATCGAGCCCGGGACCGCGGTCGGCGCGCTCGCAGCGCAGGTACCTCCTCCCATTCATACATTCAAACACATGACTGCAGCTGCAGCGGCTCACGCTCACGCAGCTCGTGCGCTTCATCCGCGTCTGCCACGACAAGTGCCAGCGCGCGCTCATCGAGCCCGGGACCGCGGTCGGCGCGCTCGCAGCGCAGGTACCTCCTCCCATTCATACATTCAAACACATGACTGCAGCTGCAGCGGCTCACGCTCACGCAGCTCGTGCGCTTCATCCGCGTCTGCCACGACAAGTGCCAGCGCGCGCTCATCGAGCCCGGGACCGCGGTCGGCGCGCTCGCAGCGCAGGTACCTCCTCCCATTCATACATTCAAACACATGACTGCAGCTGCAGCGGCTCACGCTCACGCAGCTCGTGCGCTTCATCCGCGTCTGCCACGACAAGTGCCAGCGCGCGCTCATCGAGCCCGGGACCGCGGTCGGCGCGCTCGCAGCGCAGGTACCTCCTCCCATTCATACATTCAAACACATGACTGCAGCTGCAGCGGCTCACGCTCACGCAGCTCGTGCGCTTCATCCGCGTCTGCCACGACAAGTGCCAGCGCGCGCTCATCGAGCCCGGGACCGCGGTCGGCGCGCTCGCAGCGCAGGTGCCTCCTCCCATTCATACATTCAAACACATGACTGCAGCTGCAGCGGCTCACGCTCACGCAGCTCGTGCGCTTCATCCGCGTCTGCCACGACAAGTGCCAGCGCGCGCTCATCGAGCCCGGGACCGCGGTCGGCGCGCTCGCAGCGCAGGTGCCTCCCCCCATTCATACATTCAAACACATGACTGCAGCTGCAGCGGCTCACGCTCACGCAGCTCGTGCGCTTCATCCGCGTCTGCCACGACAAGTGCCAGCGCGCGCTCATCGAGCCCGGGACCGCGGTCGGCGCGCTCGCAGCGCAGGTACCTCCTCCCATTCATACATTCAAACACATGACTGCAGCTGCAGCGGCTCACGCTCACGCAGCTCGTGCGCTTCATCCGCGTCTGCCACGACAAGTGCCAGCGCGCGCTCATCGAGCCCGGGACCGCGGTCGGCGCGCTCGCAGCGCAGGTACCTCCTCCCATTCATACATTCAAACACATGACTGCAGCTGCAGCGGCTCACGCTCACGCAGCTCGTGCGCTTCATCCGCGTCTGCCACGACAAGTGACAGCGCGCGCTCATCGAGCCCGGGACCGCGGTCGGCGCGCTCGCAGCGCAGGTACCTCCTCCCATTCATACATTCAAACACATGACTGCAGCTGCAGCGGCTCACGCTCACGCAGCTCGTGCGCTTCATCCGCGTCTGCCACGACAAGTGCCAGCGCGCGCTCATCGAGCCCGGGACCGCGGTCAGCGCGCTCGCAGCGCAGGTACCTCCTCCCATTCATACATTCAAACACATGACTGCAGCTGCAGCGGCTCACGCTCACGCAGCTCGTGCGCTTCATCCGCGTCTGCCACGACAAGTGCCAGCGCGCGCTCATCGAGCCCGGGACCGCGGTCGGCGCGCTCGCAGCGCAGGTACCTCCTCCCATTCATACATTCAAACACATGACTGCAGCTGCAGCGGCTCACGCTCACGCAGCTCGTGCGCTTCATCCGCGTCTGCCACGACAAGTGCCAGCGCGCGCTCATCGAGCCCGGGACCGCGGTCGGCGCGCTCGCAGCGCAGGTGCCTCCTCCCATTCATATATTCAAACACATGACTGCAGCTGCAGCGGCTCACGCTCACGCAGCTCGTGCGCTTCATCCGCGTCTGCCACGACAAGTGCCAGCGCGCGCTCATCGAGCCCGGGACCGCGGTCGGCGCGCTCGCAGCGCAGGTGCCTCCTCCCATTCATACATTCAAACACATGACTGCAGCTGCAGCGGCTCACGCTCACGCAGCTCGTGCGCTTCATCCGCGTCTGCCACGACAAGTGCCAGCGCGCGCTCATCGAGCCCGGGACCGCGGTCGGCGCGCTCGCAGCGCAGGTACCTCCTCCCATTCATACATTCAAACACATGACTGCAGCTGCAGCGGCTCACGCTCACGCAGCTCGTGCGCTTCATCCGCGTCTGCCACGACAAGTGACAGCGCGCGCTCATCGAGCCCGGGACCGCGGTCGGCGCGCTCGCAGCGCAGGTACCTCCTCCCATTCATACATTCAAACACATGACTGCAGCTGCAGCGGCTCACGCTCACGCAGCTCGTGCGCTTCATCCGCGTCTGCCACGACAAGTGCCAGCGCGCGCTCATCGAGCCCGGGACCGCGGTCAGCGCGCTCGCAGCGCAGGTACCTCCTCCCATTCATACATTCAAACACATGACTGCAGCTGCAGCGGCTCACGCTCACGCAGCTCGTGCGCTTCATCCGCGTCTGCCACGACAAGTGCCAGCGCGCGCTCATCGAGCCCGGGACCGCGGTCGGCGCGCTCGCAGCGCAGGTGCCTCCTCCCATTCATATATTCAAACACATGACTGCAGCTGCAGCGGCTCACGCTCACGCAGCTCGTGCGCTTCATCCGCGTCTGCCACGACAAGTGCCAGCGCGCGCTCATCGAGCCCGGGACCGCGGTCGGCGCGCTCGCAGCGCAGGTGCCTCCTCCCATTCATACATTCAAACACATGACTGCAGCTGCAGCGGCTCACGCTCACGCAGCTCGTGCGCTTCATCCGCGTCTGCCACGACAAGTGCCAGCGCGCGCTCATCGAGCCCGGGACCGCGGTCGGCGCGCTCGCAGCGCAGGTACCTCCTCCCATTCATACATTCAAACACATGACTGCAGCTGCAGCGGCTCACGCTCACGCAGCTCGTGCGCTTCATCCGCGTCTGCCACGACAAGTGACAGCGCGCGCTCATCGAGCCCGGGACCGCGGTCGGCGCGCTCGCAGCGCAGGTACCTCCTCCCATTCATACATTCAAACACATGACTGCAGCTGCAGCGGCTCACGCTCACGCAGCTCGTGCGCTTCATCCGCGTCTGCCACGACAAGTGCCAGCGCGCGCTCATCGAGCCCGGGACCGCGGTCGGCGCGCTCGCAGCGCAGGTACCTCCTCCCATTCATACATTCAAACACATGACTGCAGCTGCAGCGGCTCACGCTCACGCAGCTCGTGCGCTTCATCCGCGTCTGCCACGACAAGTGCCAGCGCGCGCTCATCGAGCCCGGGACCGCGGTCGGCGCGCTCGCAGCGCAGGTGCCTCCTCCCATTCATACATTCAAACACATGACTGCAGCTGCAGCGGCTCACGCTCACGCAGCTCGTGCGCTTCATCCGCGTCTGCCACGACAAGTGCCAGCGCGCGCTCATCGAGCCCGGGACCGCGGTCGGCGCGCTCGCAGCGCAGGTGCCTCCTCCCATTCATACATTCAAACACATGACTGCAGCTGCAGCGGCTCACGCTCACGCAGCTCGTGCGCTTCATCCGCGTCTGCCACGACAAGTGCCAGCGCGCGCTCATCGAGCCCGGGACCGCGGTCGGCGCGCTCGCAGCGCAGGTACCTCCTCCCATTCATACATTCAAACACATGACTGCAGCTGCAGCGGCTCACGCTCACGCAGCTCGTGCGCTTCATCCGCGTCTGCCACGACAAGTGCCAGCGCGCGCTCATCGAGCCCGGGACCGCGGTCGGCGCGCTCGCAGCGCAGGTACCTCCTCCCATTCATACATTCAAACACATGACTGCAGCTGCAGCGGCTCACGCTCACGCAGCTCGTGCGCTTCATCCGCGTCTGCCACGACAAGTGCCAGCGCGCGCTCATCGAGCCCGGGACCGCGGTCGGCGCGCTCGCAGCGCAGGTACCTCCTCCCATTCATACATTCAAACACATGACTGCAGCTGCAGCGGCTCACGCTCACGCAGCTCGTGCGCTTCATCCGCGTCTGCCACGACAAGTGACAGCGCGCGCTCATCGAGCCCGGGACCGCGGTCGGCGCGCTCGCAGCGCAGGTACCTCCTCCCATTCATACATTCAAACACATGACTGCAGCTGCAGCGGCTCACGCTCACGCAGCTCGTGCGCTTCATCCGCGTCTGCCACGACAAGTGCCAGCGCGCGCTCATCGAGCCCGGGACCGCGGTCGGCGCGCTCGCAGCGCAGGTACCTCCTCCCATTCATACATTCAAACACATGACTGCAGCTGCAGCGGCTCACGCTCACGCAGCTCGTGCGCTTCATCCGCGTCTGCCACGACAAGTGCCAGCGCGCGCTCATCGAGCCCGGGACCGCGGTCGGCGCGCTCGCAGCGCAGGTGCCTCCTCCCATTCATACATTCAAACACATGACTGCAGCTGCAGCGGCTCACGCTCACGCAGCTCGTGCGCTTCATCCGCGTCTGCCACGACAAGTGCCAGCGCGCGCTCATCGAGACCGGGACCGCGGTCGGCGCGCTCGCAGCGCAGGTGCCTCCTCCCATTCATACATTCAAACACATGACTGCAGCTGCAGCGGCTCACGCTCACGCAGCTCGTGCGCTTCATCCGCGTCTGCCACGACAAGTGCCAGCGCGCGCTCATCGAGCCCGGGACCGCGGTCGGCGCGCTCGCAGCGCAGGTACCTCCTCCCATTCATACATTCAAACACATGACTGCAGCTGCAGCGGCTCACGCTCACGCAGCTCGTGCGCTTCATCCGCGTCTGCCACGACAAGTGCCAGCGCGCGCTCATCGAGCCCGGGACCGCGGTCGGCGCGCTCGCAGCGCAGGTACCTCCTCCCATTCATACATTCAAACACATGACTGCAGCTGCAGCGGCTCACGCTCACGCAGCTCGTGCGCTTCATCCGCGTCTGCCACGACAAGTGCCAGCGCGCGCTCATCGAGCCCGGGACCGCGGTCGGCGCGCTCGCAGCGCAGGTACCTCCTCCCATTCATACATTCAAACACATGACTGCAGCTGCAGCGGCTCACGCTCACGCAGCTCGTGCGCTTCATCCGCGTCTGCCACGACAAGTGCCAGCGCGCGCTCATCGAGCCCGGGACCGCGGTCGGCGCGCTCGCAGCGCAGGTACCTCCTCCCATTCATACATTCAAACACATGACTGCAGCTGCAGCGGCTCACGCTCACGCAGCTCGTGCGCTTCATCCGCGTCTGCCACGACAAGTGCCAGCGCGCGCTCATCGAGCCCGGGACCGCGGTCGGCGCGCTCGCAGCGCAGGTACCTCCTCCCATTCATACATTCAAACACATGACGGACAGCGCCCGCGGAAGTGAGGGGCAGAAGGGGCCAAATGCCCCTCCTAAAATCACATAGGTACCCGCCTACCTAGCCAGGGCTGGAGATTCTTCAATCTCGCTTCGGGTTACCAAAGAAATTTGCCTCCCCCCGTCACGGAGTACTTCCGCGGTCCCTGATGACGGAAGATCAGCACACTAAGTAACTACACAAGACAGTTTCTGTTAACGGAAATATTGAATTGTATGAAAATGACATTAGTATATAACAGTGATCCCACGTGACAGCTGCATGTTCATTTAACAGAGTATCGGCGAGCCGGGAACTCAGATGACGTTGAAGACGTTCCATTTCGCCGGCGTAGCGTCCATGAACATAACGCAGGGTGTGCCGCGAGTGAAGGAAATCATCAACGCCTCCAAGAATATATCCACGCCGATCATCACCGCCGAACTGATGGAGCCATATGACCAGGAGTTCGCGAGGAGGGTGAAGGGACGGATCGAGAAGACTACGCTAGGAGAGGTATTATTTATTTATTTACTAGCCTCTGCACATGGCTTCGCCCGCGTGGTACCCGGATAAAAAGTAGCCTATGTGTTATTCTGATGTATCAGCTATATTCGTGTTAAGTTTCATCAAAATTCGTTCAGTAGTGTTTGCGTGAAAGAGTAACAAACCAGCGGCCGCGGAAGTGGGGGACAAAGGGGCCAAATGCCCCCTACCCCCTAAAATCACATAGGTACCCGCCTACCAAGCCAGGGCTGGAGATTGAAGGGGTGACCAAAGAAATTTTCCCCCCGTCACGGAGTACTTCCGCGGTCCCTGTAACAAACATCCATCCTCACAAACTTTCAGGTTTATAATAGTAGTGGGATTTACACGAGCAAAACACATAACAACCATATGCAAAAATACAAAATTCGGTTCCAATCTTGATTGCAACATAAACATATGTGGGTTTATATTATTTTTATGCTAATACGTACCTATTATGAATAATGTAAAAGGTACGGTAAATAGTAGTGATATTCGAAGGTAACGTTCTAGTGTTTATGAACCCGCTGTAAATAAGTAGGAAAGTTTCTTGCAATTTTGTTTCAAACTTGTCAAGATAACAAATTATTTTATTTTTTTTATGTGTGCACACCTAAATTAAATAACTATATTGAGCAGAAAGTGAAACTTATGTTCGAGGATTAATAGAAGACAACACTTTTCGCCATGTATTTTATTAATTCTCATCTCTTGGGGTGGAATCGGTCACTATGGACTTATGATCCTCCGCTTAGATTAATTGAAGACTATTCGAATAGAAAAAATATATGCGACGATCTCTGTGGCGCAGTGGGTGAAGGCCCGCTTGAGACGTAGAAGATTGCGGGTACTATACCCGCCGCGGGACAAATGTTTGTACGATGTACCCTTAGTGGACATCCTCGGATATATCTGTGAGTGCAGATATTATATTTTTATGCATATATATCTGTGAAATTAAATACACAGATATATATGCATATCTAGTTGTTTGTTTTCAATGGTCGCTCACTCCGTTACCTAGCGGCTCCCGATTTGTATAGTATACATTTTTGGTCCTTCGAGCCGGATATTATATTTGCTTATGTTGCACAAGTAATTTCTCATCGACGCTTTTTGGAACACTAACCGAGGTCTTCGAATTCGGTTCTTTACCGTTTGAGCACGTTAGTTACAAGTGAAGCTAATTTAAAAAGCATTTGATAGTAGCCATTTTCTTTAATTATTTTGAAAGGGGCGACCATCTTATGTGGAATCAGAACTATGCATATATCCGGTACGTGTTTATTTGTTATTTGATTGGAAACATAAAGGATTTAAAGCAACATGAATTTCCTTTCAGATAACGACTTACATCGACGAGCTATACCTGTCGAAGGAATGTTTTCTGCTGATAAGACTTGACGCGGAACGGATCCGGCTGCTGTGTCTGGAAGTTAACGTGGAGTCCATTGTTTACTCGTAAGTGCGATACAAGAGGTCCATGTCATATTAAAATAATTTACTAAAATTTGTGTTTTTCCATCTGTCCATCTATGTCCTGCAGTGGACTTGTTAACGATCTCAAGCTCACGAGCGGTATTGAGCCCTTAAGTCTGCTCATGGAATGATATCCCCGCTGTGATTTTCCCGAGTGAGCAAAGTGTGAGATTCTTCAAAAAGGCCTTTTGATTTTTTTTAAGAGTTGAGAGATTGCAACTTGCAAGCGTCCATATGTTACGGTAACCGCTTACCCGGTAACTTACGGATGGTAAGGTTAGCCACTTTGGTGGACTATAGAAAACTTCAGAGTCAGCCTGACGTGCCAATGTTCCCCCAACAGGATCTGCACATCGAAACTGCGCATCAAGCCCGGCAACATATCGATAGTATCCGACTGGGCCATCAAGGTGTCCGCGGAGCCGGCCAAGGGCGGCGGCTGGCTCAACATGTCGCTGCAGCAGCTCGCGAGGCAGATACCCAGCGTCGTGGTGAAGGGCCTGCCGCAGGTGGCCAGAGCCGTCATCGCATGCGAGGACGCCGACCAGAAACCCAGGTACAAATACGAAAATACAAATGTTTCCATTGAGTTTCATATTCATTCATTCATATTAATTTATTGCCTTCATGTACATATTCAGAGGCCTTAAAATTACATAGAAATAGGTTGGTACATGAATCCCGTTAGGGCGCTGCAATTTGAGTTCAATATACTCGCAATGTCAAAAAAAAAAAAATACATTTGAAAAGAAACATGCAAAATATGAACAATATTAAATTAGTAGGTACAAAGTCAAAAACATTGTCAAATTCATTAATTAGGGTAAAAAAATCGAGAGTCAAGGAAAACATATAAAGAATAAATTAGGTACAATTAGATTAAATTAAATTAAATGATATCACTAAGAACTACAAAAGATACTTAACTTTAACAATGATGAAATCTCCTTTTAAATACAAAGGAAAGTAATTTGATCGAGTGACGTACGCTAGTCGTTGAATACTGTACGCGCCGACATTGGGTTTGAAATCTCCTTGTAAGTATCTGCCCACGGCTTCGCCCGCGTGGTACTTGAATAAAAAGTAGCCTATGTGTTATTCTGATGTATAAGCTATATTACTGTAAAGTTTCATCAAAATCCGTTCAGTAGTTTTTACGTGAATGAGTAACAAACATCCATCCTCACAAACTTTCGCGTTTATAATAGTAGAAGGATAATAACAAAGGATTTGTGGAGTTGTACCTGAAAACACAGTGAAATTACTGACATTAATGACTTATTTTATTCGCAGATACAAACTATGTGTGGAAGGCGATGGACTTAGAAACGTTATGGCGACGTACGGCGTTAATGGTACTAAAACTACATCCAACAATATATTAGAGGTGAGACAATAGAGGAACTTTCTCGCTCCATCAGGGAGGAATGATCTTCCTTCTGAGGAATTACCAAGTGACCACATAATGAGGGTCTTAAAAAAAGTGCATTAAATTTTTAAAAGGCAACTATATTAGAGGTGAGGCAATAGAGGAACTTCCTCGCTCCATCAGGGAGGAATGATCTCCTTGCTGAGGGATTACCAAGTGACTACATAATGAGGGACTTAAAAAAAGTGCTTTAAATTTTTAAAAGGGCAACTATATTAGAGGTGAGACAATAGAGGAACTTCCTCTCTCCATCAGGGAGGAATGATCTTCCTTCTGAGGAATTACCAAGTGACTACATAATGAGGATCTTAAAGTACTTAAAATTTTTAAAAGGGCAACTATATTAGAGGTGAGACAATAGAGGAACTTCCTCTCTCCATCAGGAAGGAATGATCTCCTTGCTGAGGGATTACCAAGTGACTACATAATGAGGGACTTAAAAAAAGTGCTTTAAATTTTTAAAAGGCAACTATATTAGAGGTGAGGCAATAGAGGAACTTCCTCTCTCCATCAGGGAGGAATGATCTTCCTTCTGAGGAATTACCAAGTGACTACATAATGAGGGACTTAAAGTACTTTAAATTTTTAAAAGGGCAACTATATTAGAGGTGAGACAATAGAGGAACTTCCTCTCTCCATCAGGAAGGAATGATCTCCTTGCTGAGGGATTACCAAGTGACTACATAATGAGGGTCTTAAAAAAAGTGCTTTAAATTTTAAAAAGGGCAACTATATTAGAGGTGAGACAATAGAGGAACTTCCTCTCTCCATCAGGGAGGAATGATCTGCCTGCTGTGTAATTACCAACTGTCTACATAATAAGGGGCTTAAAAAAGCGCTTAATTTTTTTTAAAGGGTCAGTAACGTGTGTTGCTTCTGGTATTGCAAGCGTCCATAGGTTACAGTAACCACTTACCAACAGGCGAGAGTTATGCTCGTTTCCCACCTTGAAATAACTTTGATAACACAAATGGCTTTTACAATCGTATTATGTGTGTAGAAATTATTTTCTAACACCATCACACCTAGCGCCATCTGTCGTCACCAAAGTGGGGCAGGGGAAAGTTCCTATCAATCTTCATGGTCGGTTTGCATCATAGCTGTTGTCGTTTAGTTCCGCCCAATTTGATTAGATGGCGTTCACGTCGGTGCATCTGTTTTTTTTTGTTTTTGTCAATTCATGCTACTTAATCTTGTCTAAATCATTATTATAATTGTCTTATATTCAGGAACATTTTTGTAATAGATTATTTATTTGCGAAACGGCTTATATGCTATCGAACGTGTTTTTTTTTGCAATTGACTTCCATGATGTTAAGGCTGGTTCTTAGATTTCATCGCCAAAATTCACTAGGGGGCGCTGCGATCGATTATGGAAAACGCGTCAGGTTTTCAAATTTTGTAAAAATGTGGTCATTGGAACGGCAGTATCACAATTGTCTGCGGTTTTGTGTATATGGAATAGGTCATTTACTGACAGTATTGGTCATGATGAGTTCGAACCAAAATTATGAGTTATTGTGCATCATAATTGTCATTCTTTGTATATGGAATAGGTCATTTACTGACAGTATTGGTCATGATGAGTTCGAACCAAAATTATGAGTTATTGTGCATCAAAATTGTCATTCTGTGTATATGGAATAGGTCATTTACTGACAGTATTGGTCATGATGAGTTCGAACCAAAATTATGAGTTATTGTGCATCAAAATTGGTCATTCTGTGTATATGGAATAGGTCATTTACTGACAGTATTGGTCATGATGAGTTCGAACCAAAATTATGAGTTATTGTGCATCAAAATTGGTCATTCTGTGTATATGGAATAGGTCATTTACTGACAGTATTAGTCAAAATGAGTTCGTACCAAAATTAGCCTGTTGGTATATTATCAAGTTTAAGACGGTTTGGCCAGTGATTCCTTAGCCGTTTCGCAGATGTAATAGGGTGTCTGTCGTCGTGTTCCCCAGGTGTACCAGACGCTGGGCGTGGAGGCGGCCAAGTCGACGATCATCAGCGAGATCCAGGGCGTGATGGCGGGGCACGGCATGAGCGTGGACAGGCGGCACGTGGAGCTGCTCGCGGGGCAGATGACGGCGCGCGGGGAGGTGCTCGGCATCACGCGGTACGGACTCGCCAGGATGAAGGAGTCCGTGCTGAACCTCGCCAGTGTGAGTACTTTGCTATTCTATGATGACCCCAGTAGGCGAGCGGCTGACTGAGGCACGAGAGGTGCGGGTTCGATTCCCGCTGGGGGATAATTCTTTTGTATGTTCTGCAGATATTTTTCTCGGGTCTAGATGTTTTTTAATGCATCATGTAATTATGTATTTAGAAAAAATATTTTAAGTAGTATATCAATCATGTACTTCCCATGATACAAGCTCTGCTTAGTTTGGGGCTAGATGATGCTGTGTGAAAAATGACCAGCATTATTATTATTATTATATTTGTAAATTCTATAAATTATCTAATTTACTTTATAGTTCGAGAAAACGGCGGATCATCTCTTCGACGCGGCATACTACGGCCAGCAGGACTGCATAGAGGGTGTCTCCGAGTCCATCATCCTGGGGGTCCCCGCGGCCATAGGGACCGGGGTGCTGCAACTGCTGCATCGGTCTGCCAGACCGAAGACCCTGCCCTCACGGACACTGCTATTCGACCGGCCCGAGTACCATGATAGTATATGGGAGTAACTTATACGGCGTGTGGAAAATATAATGGAACTCTCAGGGGAAGTAGATATAACATGGGTTCCATGATATAACGGATGATATAGTAGATATAACGGAGCGAGTTCCTCACGGACCAATCAGTGTGCACAACTAATTGTGTCATCGGGACAACTCCACAACTTTTTTAATGTCATGTTCCATCTAGCCCCAAACTAAGCAGAGCTTGTGTTATGGGAACTACATGACTAATATAATACTTATATAAAAAAAGAGTATAAATACATAATTATTAAACACCTGAGACAAATATTTGCATATACAAACATTTGTCTCGCGGCTGGAATCAAGCCCGCAACCTTTTGCGTCTCAGGGGAGTCTTCGTCCACTGCGCCACAGGGTTCGGCTAAATATTCTTTCTGTTAGACACAACTTGGTACAACTGAATAATCCATCAGTTTTTTTATGACCATATGTCATATGGAACATTTCTATGTATCTTATAGCAAAACTAGTTCTGTCAAGTTGTGTCTAACGGAACTAATATTTGGGATGGCACAATTAGTTGTGCATACTGATTTGTCCGTGAGGAACACCTGGTAGGCGGGAAGATGTTCTGCAGATATTCGTTTCGGGTCTGGGTGTAGTGGTGCCACGGTACTCGTAGTTCTTGATACCCACGACACAGGGAATCCTGAGAACTATGCACATGTCTGTTGGCTGTTTGTTTTTATAATTTACCTAATTGTGTTATTCCAAATGCTTGATACTTTGCCTACCTTGACTTTATTTTATTGTACCTACTAGTTTTTTTTTTGTTTACACAAAACTTCGGCCTGCCTACCTATCTGTTGCTATACCCTTAGACAGGGTTCGTGTGAGATACCTACCTATAAACACCATCTATGTACCTACCATGTGAAAGCAATAAATGTATTGAGTATTATTGTATCTACATGTATTTTTAGGAGCTCACTGGACCGCTTTTCAAAAAATTTAGCTATCATTTTGTTCAATATTGAACTTTGTTTTCTAAAAACAAAACATTCTAGCGACAAAAGCAAAGATACTTTCCCTGAGGCCCATTATCTTGGCACATTGTGTATATGTAATGTCCTGTAAAGAATGTATTCCAAGAATTTTAAGCCAACTACGAAAATAAACGCATATAAAAGTTGTTTATTTTTTATTTCAATCATTTCCAACTCGTAGACTTCGTAGAAGACATACAATAAATCATTTCACTATATAAGTAATCTATTTACTACATAACACTAATTAGCTTATTTAAATGCTCACAAATTAACCAACATTCAAATGCATTCATTGAGCGCTCGGTCCGACTAACGCGGTGGCGCGCTGGCCGCGATTAAACCACTGTTTCTCAAAGTGGGCGATAACGCCCCCTTGTGGGCGCTGGAGTCCTTCAAGGGGGTGGTAGAAGACTAGAAGATATTGGGGGCGCTAAGGTGTTCTAGAGGAAAGCATCTATGTTGTTGTTTAAAAACTTTGAGGGTCGCTGTATGTGTCCCGATTACACTATGCCACGAAGGTCGAACAGATAGTGGAATATGTGAAGATGAAAACCTACTTCCAAATAAGAGTCGAACAGTTGGAGTCACGCCACAACAGTTTTAAATCTTTTGTGTGCCGTGTTTCGACTTCCCATCTTTCGACCTTCATGAGTGGGGAATTTTGGCCGTAGAATGTGTTGTTTCGTCGTTTTCGCGGGCGACTACTGGACAAAGCGCAACTGCGTAACACTTCGCAGACTACGTGTTAACAAGAAGTGTTAGTATTATGATATGTATGTTAGTCTCTAAGGTATTTATGTTATGGGCCTATTGTCATCATTTTAAATTCTGTTCATGTTGTTGCCTGAAATAAATGTTTATTATTATTATTTGTATTAAAATGGGCGGTGGGAAAATAAGTTTGAGAACCAGTGGTTTAAACGAAAACTGTTGTTAAGTGGTTGTCAAAGTTAACGTGAATGTACAGCCCCCTTTCATGAGCATTCAAGACAACGTTTTGTCTACGAAAGAGAAGACAATAACTATTTCTGTTGTCTATTCCGTCAAACAAAAGACAGGGACAAAATATATTTTGTCTTAAAAATCGTTGTCTTGGGTAGTAATGCTAAGCAGTATGTTCGATGCCACCAGCCACCGCCACTGTAGCTGTGACCGCGCCACCTTGCTCCGTCCTTTACACTGTTCATTAACACTAACGGATGGTTAGGTCACAATCAAAGTTAATGACACATATTTTCATAGGATTCTGTCGTAATCAAAGGTAGACTTATGACCGTCCGTTTATTTTGTTGGCTGACTCAAGCCTTCGTCAATTACGAATTTTACTTGTTTAATCAATACGGGAAAAAACATTATTTTTCTTCCGACAACCGCTGGGAATAAAGGTTCTTAAATGAAGATCCGAACCGAACTACGCAGTGTATGTAGGCCTATCCGAGGGATAGATGACTTCTTTTTTTATTGATTTATTTAGTAACATATTCCCCGGCCGCTTCAAAATCATATATAATCCTCTCCATCCAAAGGTTGTCTGGAAGAGATCGCTTTTAAGCGATAAGACCGCCCATTGTACCTTTATCATATGTGTTACTGTTTATTTCGTTTGTATCTTAAGGTGTACAATAAAGTATTTTCATTCATTCATTCATTCATTCCTAAAGATTGAGAGATAAAATAATTATAGACATCTTAAAGTCGTTATATTATGCCGTTATTAATATGTATACTGATCGCGAGTTCGAGAGAAGTTGACGGTGGCCCAAGACCGTTTATCGTGGCACTCGTTGGCGGAGGCCTATGTCCAGAAGCAGACTTGTACAAGCTATGGAGTCTGTTTTTCTGTATCAGTCGTTAAAACAATGTCAGATGCTTCATTCGTTAGCTTCGTTGTTATCGTCCAAAAATGTAATGCCAAAGGATGTCTAATCCAAACATTTGACCACCTCTGTGGCGCAGTGGCAAAGCCCGCCTGAGACTCGGAAGGTTGCGGGTACAATTCCCGCCACGTGACAAATTTTTGTATGATCTGCAAATATTTGTGGGTATTTTCCTATCTGTACCTTTTTAAAAAAACATTATTAAGAAAGTATATCAGTCATTTAGTTCCCATAATACAAGCTCTGCTTAGTTTGGGGCTAGATGACGCTGTGTGAAAAATGTCCAGCAATATTATTATAATACATTATTGAACGAAGCGAATAAAATTGTCTAAGAGCCTTGGTTAGTTTGATCAGTCTTTTAGAAAGACTAAAGTAGATTAGATGTTTCTAAGCCGCTGCAGCCTTTTCTAACGCAGCTTTATGTTCGTCCAGCTTCGTCCACTTAGCGCTGACCTGCCACAGCCACTGCGCCACCTCATAATCCTGAGCATCCTTGGATGCCACCGCTTTCTTCATATCACTGGAAGTAAATTCATTTATCATAGCACCATCTCATCTGTCCCCCGCACTACGCACACGTAGTAGAGCACGCCGCGACGCGGAAGGAAAAAGTCGCAACCACTCACCCTGATGAAGATTCTCGGAATGAGTCGAAACTTAGTCGGTGCCTTCACCGATAGTGCAGTACGTGAAAATTCCCGTTTTTACAATATGAATAACCGAAAATGGGGACATCAGTTAGAGCCGGTGCAGCGGCTGATTCGGCCGAGGATCTCAAGAGGCGCAAATATAGAGACTCGACAGAGCTTACTTATTTGAGCCTTTTGGGGTTAAGACTGTGGGTCCGAACCAGGGACCTTCGCGTTTTCAAAATTCTTTCAGGGCGACTGGTCGAAGCGACACGTGACCAGAGAGCTGGCACTTATCTGGGTCAATCAGCATTGCCATTCAGCGTGGCAATGCAGCCAGTATTTTGGGAACGCTTCCATCTGGTAGTGATCTGGATCAGTTGAGATCTGATCTGTTATCTATAGATCGTCAGCAACGGTCTTTAGATGGCTAGTGTTTCATCTGTATTTTTTGTATATACCTACTTGTAAATAGTTGTATGAATAAATGTATTTATCATACATTCATTTTCTGTGTAGGTATAATATGTATGTATTTACAAAATAAATAAAAATAAATGAATGTTGACTTTGACTCTGACTTACATATAGTAATCGCCCGAGCATTTCCTCATGGTCGGATCCAGTGCAGCATGGACTATGGTCTGGGAGGCGATCTTGGCGCTCTTCATGAACGGCCAGAAGAGAGGGTAGATCAGGTATTTGGTGATGCTCTTCATCATGGACATGTGGCGTGTGATGTTGGTGTCTGCGAGACCGGGGTCCACCGCTACCACCGAGATCTCATAATCTGAGGAGAAATAATATGAAATAAATCCGTTTTTTTTGAATGTTTTTATCTTGCAATCGTAAGATTCGATCGGATGCGTTAAAAAAAACATTATCTGGGGAAAACATTTTACTTTCTCGAAAGTATGTTCCGAGTCGAATCTTAGTCGATTCCTTAACTCATTGCGCGTCGCGCTGTGCACTACCAGTGCACGGCGCGACGCGGAGGAAGCCGCGTTCGCTCACCCTGATGAAGACTCTCGGAATGAGTCAAAACTTTGTCGGTGCCTTCACCGATAGTGCGGAACGTGAAAATTCCCGTTTTTACAATATGAATAGTCAAGTTCACGATAGTTTTTGGAATAAAAATACGGGATATCCTCAGAACCATGCTCATTAATTAGGGGGTAATCTGAGACGTGTCCTAACATTCCCTCCCCGCCGCTCCAGAGGTCGTCATATTATTTGAGATTCTCGAATGGGGATTAAAGTGTCGTGAGCGTATTTATTTTAAATCTCGCGTTTGTTATATTTTTGTAAGAAATGGATTCAGTAAGAATGTTGAACGAGGAAGAGAGTTGTGACTATTTTTTAAAATATAAAACTATATTTAATATAGGTTACCGAGTGTCCGCCGGGCCAGTTCCCTCGCGAACAGCAGGTTGGCGAGCTTGCTCTGCGCGTACGCAGCCGCCGCGTCGTACTTCCCGATCATGTTGAGGTCCTGCGTGTGTATTTTCCCGCGATGATGCGCGCTGCATGATACTATGACGATCGTGCTCGGAGCAGACGCCTGGAAGAATAAAATATAATAATAATAATAAATAAAAAACAACTTCAGATAACGGAATGTTTATAAAGAGTCCAATATGAAATTTCATCCCTTATTTTTCACCCTTAGGAGTGGAATGTTTATATGGGATCACTCTCAAAGTATTAAAAAAAAATCGTTAAAATCGGTTTACAATTGGCGAAGATATCGCGTTCAATGTGTCCAGCATGAGGTTGGTGAGTAGGAAGTGCGAGAGATGGTTCACACCCAGCTGCAGCTCGAAGCCGTCGCGCGTGACGCCCGCGGGCGGCTCCATCGCGTACCTTCAATGTGTCCAGCATGAGGTTGGTGAGTAGGAAGTGCGAGAGATGGTTCACTCCCAGCTGCAGCTCGAAGCCGTCGCGCGTGACGCCCGCCTGCGGCTCCATCGCGTACCTTCAATGTGTCCAGCATGAGGTTGGTGAGTAGGAAGTGCGAGAGATGGTTCACACCCAGCTGCAGCTCGAAGCCGTCGCGCGTGACGCCCGCGGGCGGCTCCATCGCGTACCTTCAATGTGTCCAGCATGAGGTTGGTGAGTAGGAAGTGCGAGAGATGGTTCACACCCAGCTGCAGCTCGAAGCCGTCGCGCGTGACGCCCGCGGGCGGCTCCATCGCGTACCTTCAATGTGTCCAGCATGAGGTTGGTGAGTAGGAAGTGCGAGAGATGGTTCACACCCAGCTGCAGCTCGAAGCCGTCGCGCGTGACGCCCGCGGGCGGCTCCATCGCGTACCTTCAATGTGTCCAGCATGAGGTTGGTGAGTAGGAAGTGCGAGAGATGGTTCACACCCAGCTGCAGCTCGAAGCCGTCGCGCGTGACGCCCGCGGGCGGCTCCATCGCGTACCTTCAATGTGTCCAGCATGAGGTTGGTGAGTAGGAAGTGCGAGAGATGGTTCACACCCAGCTGCAGCTCGAAGCCGTCGCGCGTGACGCCCGCGGGCGGCTCCATCGCGTACCTTCAATGTGTCCAGCATGAGGTTGGTGAGTAGGAAGTGCGAGAGATGGTTCACACCCAGCTGCAGCTCGAAGCCGTCGCGCGTGACGCCCGCGGGCGGCTCCATCACGCCCGCGTTGTTCACGAGCACGTCACAGCGGGGCTCCTCACTCTTGAACCTTATAAGAAAGAATAGTAGATTGGTAAACAAGGAACTAAAACAAACAATTTATTTCATAGGAGATGTTGAGGCTATAGAATCAGGTACCAAATGATTTTAGCCCCGAGTTAAACACTACTTTTCACTTCGATTGCGGAAATAAAATAAACTATGTATTACAGTAAAAATTCTAGTGATTTCGCGGCAACACTAACTATTTTTTTTTCATAATGTAGCCATTATGAAAATAAAATTACGCATTCATCCAACGATCGCCAAGAAACGCTGGTACAGCAGTGTAGGTCGCTTTCAGTTTCATTTTCAAAAATAAAACATAAAAAAACTTTATATATTTTTTAATGTAATGTCGAAAAGCGGAGTCTTTCTTTATAAAGGAACACATTAATTTCTTTTTAAAGGAATCGAAATTAAAAAAATAAAGAATTATTTTAGTTTCTAGAGTTTAAATGATACACTTTAGTCCGCCTAACGCTGAGCTAAAACAACACACTTTTAGAGCATGAGAAGTCAAAAGAAAATTCATATTTTTTCCCCCATTATACACATAAGTTGTTTATAATAATAAACACACAAAACAGATAACATATTAGATAAACAAATATTTATTTGGAAAAATTCAAACCTACTTTAAATAACGAGAAATTGATAAAAAGTCCAATATGAAATGTTTACCCCAGTTTTTCACCCTTAGGTGGTATTCATGAAATTAATAGGAGGCATTACACATTCCAAGAAGAGGTTAAGAAAAATAACTGAGGGTAGTTTAAAAGGACAGCTGATAATAGCATGTTGTGTGATTTACAAACCAAAGCAGCAAAGAACCGAGCGTGTTTACGTTTTTTTATTTTGTTTTTATTTAGTGTTAGGCTACATTTTGTCTTAGAAAAATAAATAAAATATACCTCTAAAAATTCAATCTGTAAACATCAGAACTTATGTACGCACGGGTTGGCTCGCACCAATTTCCGACAGGCAACACTGAGTTATTCAATCAAATCAAAAGTTTTTATTTCGGACATTAATACAATTCATTTTGTTAAAAGATATTTAAGACTACTTGTTGGTAAACTCTGCGTAGATAGATAGATAGATAGATAACTCTTTATTGTACACCACTTAATATGCTTACAAATTCAAACGGAGCAAATTACAAGCTAATCGCGGGAGTACAATGGGCGGTCTTATCACTTAAAGCGATCTCTTCCAGACAACCTTTGGATGGACAGGAATTTACGTGAACGATACAGGACGGTGGTGTATAGACAATACAGAAATACAAAGTGATGAATAATTAGATAAAACATATACTTATACATACATACATGAATACATATACCTACATAAATAATCTATATGATGCAACTCATCAGCATTAAGATAAGGACAAATAGTGACTGTGCAATAGCTTTTTGAAGATAGGAAGGGATTTGGCAGTTCTGATATTGAGGGGGAGAGCATTCCATAGATAGCAAGATGTAGGTAGATAGAGATATCACGCGACGGGAGATAATCAAATAATAAAATCATTTTCATAACACTGAATGACTATAAAAAACAAACCAAAACCACAGATATACTACATAGTACAGATACCTCATCCCATACAAAAGAAATGGATAGCCCTAAGTCGGGCTATTCTGTTTGCCATAAATATGTACTAGATGCCGCTAGCAGCGGTGGGTAGCGAGCGCCATCTAGCACGTACTGTAAGTGGATTTAATTTCCTTAGTAAGCCAATAGGTGGCGATATAACCTAATGAGGGTTTTGATTCATAATAGTACCAAAATCCTTCAGCTTAGTACCTATAGTTTTATGTTCTGACCTTCTGACAAAGTCTCGAACAGAGTGCGTGGAGGCGAGGTCGCAGGGCCGACAGTACACGTACTTATTGTTGGTTTCCAGCACAATGTCGCGTCGCACCTTCTCACACTTCGCCATGTCGCGGCACGCCATGAACACCTAACACAATAATAATAATCTTGTGAACGCCGAGATGGACAAACTGAGTAAGTACCTAGACTTGGCCCACGAGATTACTGCCATGTGGGATGTGGATTCGACGATTATCGTTCCGATAGTCGTGTCAGTGAACGGACTGATAGCGAAGAGCTTCGACCAACACCTTAAGAGACTTTCGCTAGGTTGCTGGATCAAGGGTCAGATTCAGAAGGCGGTGCTCCTAGACTCGGTGCGCATCGTCAGGAGGTTCCTCTCTCTGCATCCCTAGCCACCGACCGCTTGGGTTCTGCCCCGCGGTTTGTGGTTCTCCGTTTGTACAATGTTTTGATGTAATTTATATTGAAAAAAATATTTAAGCGAGATTATACAATAAATGAAGTGTAATAATAATAATAATGCCGGTATCTTTTCACACAGCATCATCTAGCCCCAAAGTAAGCAGAGCTTGTATTATGGAACTACATGATTGATATAAACTTATTTATTTTGTAAATACATGCATATTATACATAGAAAACACACAGACCCGAGACAAATATTTACAGATCATACACATATTTGCAGATTGTCCCGCGACGGGAATCGAACCCACCCTGATTATCCTCTATTTATTTATTGCTCTCGTGCTGAGGTTTTCAAAGTGACTAGGAAGAGGCTCTTCAAAAAGATCGTTTTAAAATTGCCTTTGGTGTAGCATGCGTCCGACCTGTTGGTAACAGCTTACCAACAGGTCGGACGTATCCTTGTTTGCCATCTTGGTGGTATAAAAAACATACATAATTTATATAGATAGGTCTTAATAATACATTTAATAGGCAGGTAGATGTATGAGGTCAGGGGTCTAGACAAATACCTCAGGCTTAGTTTTCCTATCACGCTAACGCAAATTTGTCAAGGTAAAACAGACAGGTTGCCAGCAGTCACGTGTCATTTCCACAGCTAATGTCACTTCCATACAATTCAATCTTTCCGCAGGCGTTAACGCCAACAGAACATAATCAAATTAAGTAACAATATAATATAATATAGCCTCTTTAATTCCTTCAAATAGGTACAATTCATTCATTATTTTTTTACTTAATTCGAATAATGTATAAGACTATTAAATTAAATTGAATAATAAAAATTAAGGACCTCTCGACGAGTAAAGGCCTCCTCCATGGAAAGAAGTATTTTAAACATAAAAAGAGTAGACAGAAAAAGAAATACAGATATAAGAAAAACTACAAATGTAATTGACGCTCTGGAACACTGTAAGAAACTTAAATGGAAATGGGCTGGCCACGTCGCGCGTATGAACAACGATAAATTGACTAAAAAAGTAACAACATGGACAGGACTATCAAATAAGAGGAACAGGGGAAGACCAAAAGGGAGATGGATGGACGAAATTAATAAGATAGCTGGCAAGGACTGGGTTACCAAGGCAAAGAGTAGAGACGCTTGGAGCAAAATGGAGGAGGCCTTTACTCGTCAAGAGGTCCTTAAAAGTAACAATAAATGTTTTTAATGAACAATACCCAACCGTCATGTCAATATATCACACACTAGGATTCCCTGTCGTATAACTGTGCGACACTAGAGATTTTAATTGCGCGTTGCCGGCCCTTTGAAAAAGGATGAAAAGTCCCATTGTCTTTCAATCCGGAACACAACGATGCAAGGAACTGCTTGGCGGCACAAAAGGTATGGTGGTAATCCCCCGGTCGAGCCATTCACAAGGATCAGCATCAGCATTAGCAATCGCTGTCCCACTGCAGGGCAAAGGCCTCACTTCATTTCTTCCACCCTTCGCGATCCAACGCAACTAACAACTCCTCGAATCGAGCCCAGCCCTACATCTCCTGTAGACCTTTTTTGAGATAGGACCTTATCGACTCATACTTACCACTGCAGCATAGACTGCCCTCGTTAGCACTGGTTAGCACCCAAGTATTGTATTCTACTGTAATTTACTTTTTTTGTTGTTGTCTTTCTTGTCATTTGTCTGCCCTCGTTAGCACTGGTTAGCACCCAAGTATTGTATTCTACTGTAATTTACTTTTTTTGTTGTTGTCTTTCTTGTCATTTGTCCTTGTCTGTGCTGTATCAGTGTGTGTTGAAAAAAACTATCTATCTCATTCAGGGCCTTCTAAAATATGTTGTTTACCTTCGCCCCTCGTCTCGCGAAATCCCAAGCGACTTCCTTTCCGATGCCGCTGGTAGCGCCCGTTACTACTACCGTCTTATTTTCAGCGGGCATGTCCTTCTCGAACGGCGCACCGCTGTATATATCTCTGTTGTACATAAAAACTATAAAGGCGCCGACGGACAGGCCATTTTCATCCGTTCCGGTCAAACAAAGTCAAAGTTAAAATTCATTTATTCATGAGAATGGTCGCAGCCAAGTAGCTTAATTTGCCTTTTAGTTAACAGCTTTTTTACTAAACAACATAAGCGGCGCGGGCGTTGATGTCCAGCCGGAATAGCATTGAGATGTCAACAGATGACATTGAGTAGATAAGGTTGTTTGAACGGCGCCGTTTAGTGAAAAGGCTAGGCTGTTAACTAAAAGGCAAATTAAGCTAGTTAGCTGGGACATAATCACAAGGATCACTTTGAAAAGTTAATTTTATCTACTGCCTGTTCCTCCACAACCAATTAAGAATAGTAATGGAAACGGAAGGCCAGGATACAAAATGGATTCCCGCAAAGTCACGCATCTTTATCAGAAGCTAAAAATATTGTCATAAAACAACTAAATTTTAAACACTAATAAAATCAAATGTATGTTTTTACAAGGAATCCGGTAGCAGGTTAGGTAAGCAAAAACTCTTTATTGAGCATAACTGGTTAGTTCACTAATACTTAAATTAAGGAACGAGCAAAGTAATGTTACGTTACAATGGCGACCTCGGTGGGCAAGTAGCCGGCTATGACGCAAGAGATGCGGGTTCAATTCCCGCTGCGGGACAAATATTTGTATGTTAAATTACAATTCCCGTAAGAAACCAAATCAATAGCGTAAGGATAGAATAATGTATCGACAGGAGAGCAGCCGGTTGTGATGCAAGGGGTGCGGGTTATATTCCCGCTGCTGGAATACAGTGTCTGGTTTTTTTAAAATTTAGTTCAGGTGGATTCATTTATTTAGCAATATCTATAGATGTAGAGGTCCTACAGGTATAAAAGTGCAAAAGGCAGTTTCATTTGGCCATTAGCCGCCATTTTAAAACAGTAGGGGCAAAATGCCTTATGGTGGATTTGTCGATAGAATTGATCAAATTGCTTCGCCTTAACGGGTCGGGCACCGGTGACTAGACACTCTGTATATCCGTGTTATACAAATATATTTTTTTGGGTCTGGATGTTGTGGAAGGTACTAGGGTACTCATAGTTTCAGATACCCACGACTCACAACATATTAGCACCCTTCCATATACACAATAATTATTTATTGACGTACCTACCCATCCAAGTGTTCTCTTATAATTCTTTATAGTACACAGAAGTAAAACAGAAATATAAAACCAAATATTAAGTGAGGCATGTACAAAGGCGAGCTTAACCCTAAAAAGAGTTTTCTTCCAGTAAACCTTTGAGGAGAGATAGATGAAGTGATAAAGTTGGTAGGTGTAAGTCAGGCAATATACTTCAAATACCACTATATTTTAATAAACTACATATTATAAATACCTACTTGAGCTACAAATGAATACACATACACCGAAAATAAATACAATATGTTCTCTAAGTTCCTAAGTTAGGTACATAAATAAGTAAGAGTCTCCTTCTAATTCTAAGTGGGGGAGCTAAGGTCTGCACTGACGCCCCGCATTGGGGTGTATTGTGCATTATCCCCCTTCTAACCTGACCCCAACCAGCCCATCTCCTGGGGGGCTAGACAAATACCATTTTCAATTGACGTTAACGCCTGCGCAGAGATAAAATTGTATGGAAATGACATTTGCTGCGGAAATGTCACGTGACATTTCCATATAATTTTATCTTTCCGCAGGCGTTAACGTCAACAGAAAGTGGTATTTGTCTAGCCCCCCAGTTTCCTTAATCAATAATAATAATAAATAATGCTGGACATTTTCACACAGCATCATCTAGCCCCAAAGTAAGCAGAGCTTGTGTTATCGAACTACATATTAAATAATTAAGTTAAAGCATGCACTTAGACGACACCGGACTATCAGCCTAAGTAGGTATTCTTACTGATATTTTTACCTACTTAGAAATTACGCTGGCATTAAGTATACTTACTTGAATATGCAGACGGCCCCAGCAGTAGCGCATACCGCACTTGCAATAGTCACTGGAAGATTTGGAATCCACATCTCTGAAACATACAACATTTTATTTAACTAAAACAATGAAACATGTTAATGCAAGTGATCATTAAACTATTTACCTAATATTAACTCACCTGTTTTTAAACGTTTAGTTTAGCATATCCAAGACAGGTTCTAGATTAGGATAAATAATATATGATAATAGTCTTAACTTGGTTTCAAGGTGGGTTCAAGTGAAGATGGAGAGGGTACTTGGCAAGGCGGATACCCGATGGGCCAAAGAAAAACTATCTCTTAGAAAAATGGTTTCTAAAAGATATGCTGTCCCAAGGCAGAACGCATGCACGTTGGTCAGACGACATTATGAGGGTAGGTTGGTGAGCAGTGAATTCAGCAGGTAAAAAAAAGGAGTGGCGTGTGGGGTAGTGTGGGGACTAGTGTCAGACTGCTACAGTTTAAATATAATAGTAGTGGATGTCCAGTACTTTATTCGCATGAACTTTTAAAATCAGTAGCTAATAAACCATCTTACAGAGCACTCGTGTTTAATCCAAACCTTCCTACGAATCTAAATTGAACTCTAATGTACTGAACAGTGGATGTAACCGGCTGATAAGATTCATAAGCTATTTTATGTCCCTCAAATCTATAAATAAAACTAGATATTTGTTTTAATACTCTTGTATTTTTATCTTACAATTTTCGTGTAAGGATGTGTCGAACTTACTTACAGTAATAGTGCTGTATACGCGTAACTAAAGTGAATATTAAAATTAAGTTATCATTGAAAATATGTGACTATATATTTAATTTAGAGTATCTTTAGGCCTACATTTTTGATTAATTACTTAGCTATCAGAAGTAACCGTTTTTATTTTGAAGATATTACATAGAAACTTATTACAACTCCCGTTTATATTGTTCAGTGGAATAGGGCATTATCATTATAATAGTAGGAACATTATTTAAAAAAAAAAATGCAAAATAGCTGACTAGTTTACAAAGATTTAACCACATATTTTCAATGAATCTAAACAATTATTAGCTATGTCAGTCAATCTGCCAAAACGAAAAATTAAACAAAAATTCATAAAATTCAGTATTTGTACAAAAAATATTAAGTTTTAAATAGAAGCGTTAATAAAAATAATGACAGCTGAGATACAAAGTAAAAAAAGTTAAACGAGTAAAATCATATTAATTATTAGATATTATATGTTATTAAATATGAATCTGAGAACACCAATATCCTTAGTGTTAGAGCTAATATAAATTAAGCCAATTTCGTTACTCCTACTTTACGCTACAAGGCATTTAAGGTAGGTACATCAAATGTGCATTGTAAGGCAGCGGTCACACCAGCCTGCATAATATAGGGTAAAAGCTTATTTCAGTTTAAATTTTTATAAAATTTTATCAAGTCACACAAGAAGTGGTGTGGCCGCACCCTTAAGGATGATTAACATTGATAATCATGTGAATATAAAGGATTTTTATCTACCATTTTGGTCATTTCACAAACTACATTTTAGTTAACTCTCATTAATTTTAATACTAATATTATGTTAGTCTAGCATGCCACAGCCTGTTATGTAAGACTAGTTTAAGTAATTATGTAGTTACACATTTATTTAGATTTTCACATTATTTTTAAGTAGGTTTTACCTGTCTGTTTGGAGCAAACACTATCTCAATTTAATTATTTTAATTTAATTCGTGCTCAAAACGACAATAACCATTTTTAATATGAATGAGTTTTTTTCTCAATCTAATACAGAAAATGCTATAATTTATGGACTTGCGTGCGAAGCCCTAAGCTAATGTTCAGTGTTTAATCTAAGTTTAGGTTAAAATTGACTGAAGTTTCATAAGACAAATAAATGTTACATAAGATTAAAACCAACTAAAATAAAAATCACATTGCCTGCAATAAAAAAATTACGCTGACCTTTTTCCTCAAAAGTATCTAAAATAAAAAGAATCAAACAATGATCTAGTGGTAGCTTTTCAAAACGGATTCAACTTATTGATTCAATAATTGTTGATAGTGGTGCGCTTAATAATAGGCATGGCCATAAATAGTGACGAAATGAGACCAATCAAACATTTAACGCCTCGACAGCTTATTCCGAGTTTCGAGACAGTTCGTGTTAAATGAATTGTTAATCCAAGTTTGTACAAAGCGGTTTATAAAATAAATAACATCTATTATTATCAAATTATCACATGTGCTTCGCTAAATTTCTGTGCAATTTTAGCTTAAATATATATTATATACACATCTCTCTTATTTTAAACTTGTAAATTATTGACCAATCAAATACGAGTAGAAATATAACAAATGAACGTGTTTCTAGTTTGAACATAGGTTATTTTGTAAATATTGAAATACTTAAAATTAATTTTAAAATGCTGCATTTATATTTCAATATCATAGTCTGCTATAAAAGCATTGGTTATATTAGCTACAAGCCTCTGCTTCCGGGTTTTCCCGCGCAGTACCTGGATAAAAAGTAGCCTGTGTGCTATTCTGGGTCACGAATTATACCTGTTCTAAATTTCATTAAATTGGTTCAGCCGTTACGGAAATTATTAACAGCAAATATACAAACATCCAAACTTTCGCATCTACCTCTATAATATTAGTTAGATGAATAGATTTGACTGTACTATGTGTATATTACATTATTCCACTGTGGATGGAGTGAGATGGGTTAGAGGTGAACTACGGTCGATGGTCAAGTTTGACCTTTTGCTTCGTCAAATATTGATGAAAAGAAAAAGTAGACAAATCTTAATACTTTTCATAATACATAATACTTTTTTTGTGTTCCAATAGATTATGATATCCTATAGAAGTGTCAGGAACTTTAGATACTTAGATATTTTTGAGTCAGATTTTGACCTGGGTACGCCTACAATACATATACATATTTATAAAAAATCATTGTCAATGAACTCGAATCATAATCAAATCCTCATAGTAGGTAAGTAGGTCAATCAATTTAATTTTTACAGACTTTACGAGATTCGAAATAAGGTTCGATAAGTTACAATAAATTGCTCCCTTACGTTAATTATAGTTTTAGTATTAATCTAAATTATTCATAGTTTCTTGTTTCAAAGATAATTATAATATGATCAAAGTAATTTTTATCTACCTAATTGTTATTATACTATTAGTTACTTTTTGTGGAAGATCCATTATATTTTAATTAGGCAAAAATTAAAATATATTAATTAGTTAATGAAGTTAATGAATCAGAAAAAGGGCATTGTGTATGCATCTTTAGAAAATGTAGAAGAGAATGGACTTCCACAAAAATGTTTTATCTAAATTGTGTTCTAAAAATGTTGTGCAATAAAAAAGTGTGAATCTTAATTTATGAGTATATAATTTAATACTTTGTTGACTAGTAAAGCGTAGGTTTATTATTGTATCAGAGTTCTCAGCTCTGTTGAAATGCTGAGCGCTAGGAGCCTATGTGGTGTGTTCCTTATTTTAGGCATCAACATACCAAGCACTAATATTAAATCAGCTTGATATGTACCAACCAACCCTTAAGCTCACTTTAATTAAGATATGATTTTGACTAGTCAAATAGGGATTAGCTACTTTTGACATTGAGTGCAGTGCTGCTTTTGGATTTTTTATCATGAGGGGGAAGGGGCCTAGCTATGCCAACTCTAACTGTGCCTCGAGGAGCACCTTTCAACGCTTGGACTGCTTGATCCAGAGTCGCATTCCTGATACTGACTCCATTGACTGACATGACTCTATCTCCCGGTGATATTTCTCCATTCTTCTCAGCCACACCACCAGGAACCAAGCTTCTCACTACAATAACAGTTCCTTGAGGATCAATAGGATCCTGGTAATCGAGTATAGAGAATCCTAGGCCCTGTTCTCCTTTGAATAGTTGTATGATGTCTTCTTTGCTTTGCCACATGGCTAGTTCAGAGACGTACTGCAGTGACCTGGACTTCTTTGATTGGCCAGAATGATTTGTCAGTGTTGCTGTGCTGGATGTGTTTATGGAAGAATCTGACTGGGCTTTTACTATGGTAGTCAAGTTGTTGAGACTCCCTGATATGATTTTTCTGGCTTCGAAGCCTTCACGGTCTGATGATAAGTTAATCAATGGTCGTGGACCACTGTCTATGCTACTTCTAGCACAAACTATCCTGACTCTGTTGGGTAACTGCTTCAGTATATTGACTACCTCAGTGTGAGTTAACCCATGCAACCTATACTCATTGGCTTCTAGGAGTTCATCGCCCGCTGTAAGGGTACCCTGTTGGCCTACAGGGCCTTCTGGGAGCACTGATCTGATGTAATGATGTGGCCTCACTTCTTGGCCTCCCTCTACATCAACCGTTCCTTCTAGACTGATTCCAAGACCATCTAATTTGTTCACTTCGGCAACTAGTATCTCTTTTCCAGACCCAAGAGTTTCCTCCCACTTTTTTTTTATCTCTTCCTTATCTACAGCTAATATTTCATCAAATCTCTTGTCTAATTCCTCTTGTGTAGGTTCCTGTTCATCTCCAATTTCTAATACATTAGAGTCTATAGTTGTATTGGATTCAGGCTCCGGTTCTATTTCAGTATTAGTGTTATCAGCTTGGGAAGGCACGGGGAACCAGGAGAGAGTGGTTGTTGAAGGCGATGGTGACATAGGACGCTCTTCATTGAATATAGCTAGCTGAAGGTGCTCATACTTTGGACCTCGCAAATACCTCTCTAAGACTAAGTGGACCGAAATACCAGTGTTCCTCAATACCTCAACAGCCTGAGGATTACTCTTACCTGCTAATGATACACCATCTACCTCTATTATCCTATCATTCATTCTAATCTGTCCACTCTGTTCCGCACTACTCCCCTCTATGATACTTTTCACAAAAATACCAGACAGTTCCTCCTTCTCACAAACATAGCCGGCAACAGTGATCCCCAAACCATACACATTTTTGTTCAAATCCACATGAACTATTTCTACTTCAGGTAAAGACGGTAGCTCTACAGGTATTGTGATGGTGATCGTCTGTGACACAGCATCAGATATAATAGGGTGTTCAGGTATTTGGAGAGGATGTTCGCCAATAACATTGACAGTGGCCGCTACTAGACTTTCATCTCCTTTTAGACCATTGATGTACTCGGTGTAGCACTGTGATAGGTCGTAGACAGCTCCGTAGCCTGTTTCTATGAGGTGTCGGTCGAGGAGTTCAGGGTCGCCGAGGATCTTGGTGGGGACGAGCGCAGTGCCGGGGAGGGGGGCGCAGAGAGCGGCGGCAGGGTCCGCGGGGCGCGCCACCAGCAGCCGCACGGACGGCCCGACGCCGCGCAACACGGCCGCTACCTGTTCGGACGTGAACCCCCGCAGGTTGACTCCACTCGCCTGCAGCACGTGGTCTCCGCTCTGCAGTCGCCCGTCCTTATCCGCCACCCCCCCGGGCAGCACGTATTTGATGACAACGCCGGTGCTTCGACCGCCGACCAGATTGAACCCCAGCCCGTTGCCGTCGTTGGTCAGATCGACGACTTCTACCTGCGCCCACTCTGTACTCAGCACCATGTCGCAGCGCCTCACCATCGGGCTCCGAGAGCACTCCTGAGGTTACGTGATGCGCCCCGCGCCGAGGTTACCCGCTCCCGGTGGCCGCATACTGTCTCGCGTCGGATCGAAATCCTCTCACAGCAGTCGCAATAAACACAGTAATACAGTACGCGCCGCGGTAAATCGTAATTTTACAGAAAAATAATAAAAAATGACATTTACATACTTGCTGAATCGGAGACAGCGAAAATGTAGCCAGCTGCAGCGACGGGGTGTCCGACGAATAAATTAAGAAGTCACTAGACTTTCCTGTCAATCGGCCATGTAATTTTGCAAAATATTTCTGTAGTCCCCGCAATTTAGAATTTTAAACAAGAGAGTTGAATGACCAAAAAAATTTAGTTACAGTGTTTGTTTAGTTTTAGCATAGAGGGAATACCAACGAATATTAAAAGAGTATCGAATAATATATCCATGTAACCACACCACAGACTGCTAAGGAGGGACACATTAGTTTGGGATATTAACGAGTCCCTGTATTGTACGCGCATGGAATGAAAAACCATGGAAAGTACAGCCAGTATTACAAACCATTGGTTTCAAATACTTGGTTTGTAATAATGGGTGTACATTCCAGGGGTGTGCATTCCATGGTTGGGCTTTCTATGGGCGTGCAATACGGTTTCCCATATTAACGACATTTGATTGAAGTTTGATTCAAGGTTCATCTTGAATTCCAGAAAGAGTCCATGCTCTTTCTGGGAGAAACAAAGGTTCAAGAAAAATGTCCACCAGATGTTAAATGTTCGCTACATTTTTGAATGTTTGCATAGTAGCATTTTTTTTGGAAAGCATCTTAACTTTAAACCTTATCTAGATAGGTAGATAAAAATTAACATAAGTCCATTGTGAACTTTAGTGATTTTAGGGATCTAGTAACATTACTTAACGTTAACATTTCGAAAATAAATACGTTTCGTGTAGAAAATAATCTACTACATTCGTTGGGAATTCTTTAGACCTGGTAACTCTGAGTTATTATCATTTACTTCACATGTGATGCTAACAGATGGCGGTAGCTCTGCAGTATGGTACCCTACTCGCCGATAGATGACGCGGTTCTATCGCGTTCACAAGAAAATTGGCAAAGGAACATAGGTTATTCTGTGCTAAGTACAACTTAACTACAATTAAGTATTTTTCTTGTTGAATAATAGGTAGATATAACAGATGGCATTACTGTGGTCAACTTTGTTCCTCGTTGTAACTAAGTTCTACTCGTGTTGAAAATTGAATACTCTACTTAGTGCTAGATGGCGTAACATGTACATTGACAATTGAGCAAGTAGTACAACTTTGAAAATCTAATCATCACAGTCACCTTGGTTGGGACTGCCGTTGAAATAGTAAGCTCCTAGTACCTACCTAAGTAGTATCGTTTTAAAGTTGGTGCAGATCACCAGAATATCAGGATTATAATAAATTTTTGGTAGGTAGGGACTAAATAATCATTTTTTGTACCCTAAACTTACCTCCGCTCCGGCTTGGGTTTTTTTAAACTCCCAACAGACACATAATACAGTCTGGACCCAACACCAGGATTATTTGTCGTGGGTATCAGGAATTACGAGTACATGGTAAATGGTAGGTACCACAAAACCCAGAATCGGAACAAAATTTGCATAAACATGCATACATTTGTCCCGCAGCGGGAATAGAATCGCATCTCTTGCGCCGCAGCTTGTTAGTTATTCGGCCGCCGCGTCACCGATTACAGATTACAATCGTGAGTCTGTTAGTTTTTTCTTTTTATTTCTAGTAACCAGCTTACCTATACCTTGGTATTTTTCCCAGTAGGTAGTCTTATAACAAATTCATAGATAGACCTACCTACTTAGGTCTAATCCTACTTATCCTATCCTACTAATATTATAAACGTGAAATTTTGTGAGGATGGATGTTTGTTCCTTTTTCACGCAAAAACTACTGAACAGATTTTGACGAAACTTTACAGTAATATAGCTATAACTCAGATAAAAAGTAACATAGGTTACTTTTTATCTGAGTACCGTGCGGGTGAAGCCGTGGGCAGGAGCTAGTAAATAAATAAAACAAACATAGACTTTTTTATTAACATTTATTCAAAGGTAAAGCGTATTTTACCCTGTTACTCATAATCACTCGCTAACTAAACAAGTCGCCAACTCTAACCCTGTCTTTTTCTAACACTAAATAAAGGACAGAGGGAGACAACTTTTAGCACGCTGCTAAAGTTAGAGAGTGGTTGTGAATAAAAGGGTAAGTATCTAGGTAGATACATACTTTAATGTGTATGTTGAAAGGATGCCTCACAACATACATATCTACAGGATTTGGCAAGCGGTTACTCGAGAGTCCCATCTAAGTATAATTATTTCATGGAAATAAAGGTTGTTCTTCGTAAACACGAGGAAGGTAAAATAAGATAAAAATATAAACGGCTTGTTTATTTTTATTACAATTAAGAAGAAGGAATCCATTCACCTTTCTTCTTTATTGTACACAGAAATATAAAACAAAATATTAGGTGAGGCATGTACAAAGTCGAGCTTAACCCTAAAAAGAGTTTAACCTTAGGAGCATCTAACTAATTAATTTCATGGAAAATGTAAGGACAAAAAAACTCAAAACAAAATTTGAGTTTTCACGAAATCTAACGACTCAGTTGGATGAGTTATATGAGTATTTACGACCTACCACTTTGAGCAGACTTTGTGAGTAAGAAAATCGTATCACTTTTTCAGGGTTCCGTGGTCAACAAGTTTCGCCATGTCCGTCTGTCTGTCTGTCCGCAGCTTAGCTCAGAGACTCTTAAATCTTAACCTTATCTTAACCTTTTTAGACTCTTAAAGCTGTAAATTGGCATGGGTATACATATTACTCACGCCGACAAGGTAGTAAAAGCAAAATTATAAAAAAAAAAATATTAGGGTTCCTAAGTCACGCACATGCCCGTTTTTCTAATGTTTTATTTTTACTGTGCTTTGAAGCTTAATATATCACAAACGGAAGCGGATTCGAAAAATGGTTGTGAGTGTCACAATATTTTTGAAAAATATATTTTTTTTTGCACTAAAATAAACCTGTGTTCCTTCAGCTTTCTATACTGTGCGTAGTCAGTCCATCAGTCAGGACAAACGATTTTATAAATATAGATTTACTAGGTTCTGCCCACGGCTTCGCCCGCGTGGTACCCGGATAAAAAATAGCCTATGTGTTATTCTGATTTATAAGCTATACTGTAAAGTTTCATCAAAATCCGTTCAGTAGTTTTTGCGTGAAAGAGGAACAAACATCCTCACAAACTTTCACGTTTATAATATTAGTAGGATAGTAGGATTTAATCGAGTTCCAAATTATTTAATCGACGACATCTGTGGCGCAGTGGGTGAAGGCCCGCCTGAGACGCAAAAGGTTGCGGGTTCGATTCCCGCCGCGGTTTGTATGATCTACAAATACGTGTCTCTGGTCTGGGTGTTTTCTATGTATAATTTGTATGTATTTATAAAAAAAATTATATAAGTAGTATAACACTCATGTAATTCCCATAACACAAGTTTTGCTTACTTTGGGGCTAGATGATTATGTGTGAAAAATGTCCAGCATTATTTATTTTTATTTATTTTAAATGTCGAGATCCGAAGCCGGACAAAAATCAAAAACATCGGCTTTATGGAACTGAAATGGAGTTGGGCGGGATACATTGCAAGACTGGTGAAGCAGAACAACGACTGATTGAAGAATTTTCACGTACCGCACTATCGGTGAACGCACCGACTAAGTTTCGACTCATTCCGAGAGTTTTCATCAGGGTGAGTGATCGTGACTTTCTCCCTTCCCGTCGCGGCGTGCACTGCAATAGTGCGGTACCTACGTGAAAATTCCCGTTTTTACAATATGAATAGTCAAGTTCACGATAGTTTTTGGAATAAGACTGATTGGAGGTTGAGGATTGATGGTGACAGAGACGTTGGACGTCCGACGAGATGGACAGACGACATAGTCAGTGTTGCGGACTGTGGATGGTTCTAAATACTGCAGGATCGTGGTGGATGCCACGTGGTGGAGGGAGGCCTACACCCAACAGTGGGCGAATTATAAGAATTGGGCCTCAGTTCATTCGCGTTTTTGTAATGCCTCAGAGATGTTCACGCAGACAAGGACGAATGGATTTCATGCCATCATCCGTAAAAAGACGGCATCTCTGATGAGTAGAGTTCGGGGCAGTCACAATAATCATAATCATAATTTTTATTTATCGTTTCACATTTTACTTGTACTAGATTCGTCAAACACAAAATTACATACCTACTAGCTTCTGCCCACGGCAGTCATCAAAATCTGTTCAGAAGGTTTTGCGTGAAAGAGTGAAAAACATCCATCCTCACAAACTTTCACGTTTATAATATTATCAGGATTAGGATTTCTATCTTCGCAGAATTTACTAACAAATAGTCTAAAGTATCTACTAACAAAATAGATTGTATTGTCTGAGATAAAACTTTTGATTCTGGTGTATAAGCTATATTATTGTAAAGTTTCATCAAAATCCGTTCAGTAGTTTTTTGCGAGAAAGAGTCAAAAACATCCATCCTCACAAACTTTCGCGTTTATAATAGTAGTAGGATATGTACGTACATATTAGCATAATAATAATATAACACCCACAGCACAGATATTATACAAGTACCCACAGTAACATACCTACATAGATCTGACCCCACACTAGGATTTCCCGTATCGTGGGTATCAACATCTCGGAGGACTATGGTACCACAACTCTCAGACCCGATATATCTGCAGGACATCAAACCCTCCTCGCCCTCGCCTCGTCACCGAGGTTACCATTGTTGAGATGGGAAATGAAAATAAAACGTTAATGTGGGCACGACACAAGTAAATATTTTAGAGTAATGATATGTAGAACACAACTAACAATCAAATGAATCCAAAAATAAACGTTGATAAAGATAAAAAATAACTTCAATCAAATAAGCATGTCTCACAAATCCTACTACTTATACTAGGAAGGATAGGATATCCTATCCTTCCTACTAATCCTATCCTATCCAACTATCCTTCCTACTATCCTACTAATATTATGAAAGCGAAAGTTTGTGAGGATGTTTGTTACTCTTTCACGCAAAAACTACTGAACGGATTTTGATAAAACTTTACAGTAATATAGCTTGTACCTACATCAGAATAACACATAGGCTACTTTTTATCCGGGTACCACTCGGGCGAAGCCGTGGACAGAAGCTAATAAATACCTAATATCCGAGAGAGGTCCTGACTGCAAAATAATAGTAAAACTATTTAATACAATTAACAATATTTATCTCTTAACAAATCATTTTTGGACAATACATATCAATAAAACACAAAATGTATATCATAAGACGTTTAAAATCACATGAATTGAAAATTATAAACTATATCCGACGGAGTTAGTTATTTTTTATTTTATATTCAATGAGATAGTCAGAAGCACGTACAAACATTAAATTTGGCACATACCCGCGTTTTCAAGTAGTTAGTATTCCACGTGACAGGTTGCAAGTCCATCACTACTTATTGGAACACTAACTGATGGCAGATGCCTTCGGATTCCTTCACCATTTTGAGCAAGTGTTAATGTCGAGAAAAGAACGAAAGAAAGAAAGAAAGAAAATATTTTTATTTGGCAAAACGGAAAGAAGACATCATCTTTGCACTAAAACAGACACCCAGGTAAAATAAAAGAATATAATAAAAATATACCTACTTAAACATAATGTACATAGGTAAAGGTATCTATAAAAACATTACCTATATCTACTGTTATTTTATCATTAAAAAAACCCTGACTTCCGTTGGTTGTTACCTCTGAGTAGGTTTTGTTTCCACCTATGGAACTTGGTAGAATAGGATGTATCTTAGTATTTATACATTTTTAAGTCTCTATATTCATAAAAACCTTATATGCCTTATAGGTAGGTGTACCTACATATATTTAGGTACAATAAATATTTTAACCATTTTCCACGGGACAATAGCGTGTACCTAAGTATGTATTTAGGATAGGACACCGGGAGCAAAATTATTCTGGCACTTACTAAGTTTGTACTATTTATTTAAGCTGAAATATCTGGTGTGCATTTAAGTATTTTCTATCTTCTATCTATCTATCTACTAAAAACTTATATTTAATTTTACTGCAGGTAGTTATACATTCCAATTACCATCGTTAACGGGCGTCTCGTTTCACTGGGAAGACATTAAAAACTTTGACGATATCGTCCGGTTTGGAATGTACCTATAAGTACCTAGGTAAGTAATTAAAACTCGGGGTAGGTGGGTGCGTGTTACAAATGTGTTTTGGTTTGGCCAATTATACCTATGTGCTTATTTGATCCTTAGCAGTTATAGTTATAAGAACATAAATTATAAAAGAAATAAAGGAGACGAAGAACATACATTTATTTAACACACATACCTACGTTTCAATATTATGATATGCGGGGCGATCACACTAATTGCCCATGGCTGGTATCATCGGATGGGATGAATCGTATCACGCTAATTTGTAAGCTGGATGAGCCATAGATGGACAATGTGAATGAACAAAATTGGTTCCCTATTGGACGTTCCGTTTTTTGGATGGATGAGCCATTAAAATAAGGAATTAGTGTCAAAATTGGTTGCCATCTCTATAGCCATGAGTTAGTGTGATCGCCCCGCTGGTCTGGATGTTTTATATATATAATATGTATGTATTTACAAAAAGAAATATATAAGTAGTATATCAGTCATGTAGTTCCCATAATACAAGCTCTGCTCAGTTTGGGGCTAGATGATGCTGTGTGAAAATGTCCAGCATTATTATTATTATGATCCTTAAGATTTCAATTAATAAAAACCTTTTAACTTTGACTTTGAATACGTGTGGTACGGGCCAAACAGGTAGGTACAGTCTCAGCATATAAGGCAGCTCCACACCACCGGGATGTGAAATTGCGCTGGTTTCCAGACAGAACCTAATTGGTTGACCTCACCACGGTATAACAAACATAAAATAAGCACAGTTTAGGTATATCTTAATTTTGCACAAATGCATAGCACTCTGATCTCAAAATTAGTCTCTGCACAGTTCCACCAACAGTTTCGATGAGTCACTACTAATGAACAAAATGTCACAATGTGTTCACAGATCAAACGTTCGAAATTCCGGCAATGTAATTAGCAAGGCTGCGCATTCGCGCCCCCCCACGCCGGCACACTGGCGCGGCCGTCGCGTGTGGCGCTGAGCCGCAGCTACGGCCGGCGAGGAGGGGCTCCACGGGGCTGCGCCAATGGCGGCGCGGCCCGCCCCGCGGCGGAGCCAGCGCCGGGGAGCGGGGCGGAGCGACGCGAGGGCCGCGGCCCGCGCCGGGGGCTCCGGCCGCCACTCTCGCCCCGAGAGCCACTAGAGGCTGAGCCGTGGAGTGGCGTCGAGTGTCGGCCGGTCGGATGTCCGCGGAGGGCGGCGGCTACTCGCCGTGTCCGGCGGAGGCGCTACCGGAGCTGAGCGCCGCCGAGCTGGCGATGAGCCTGTCTCCGAAGTCAGCGCTGCTGCAGCAGAACTTGTCGGCGTTACAGCTGCAGCATTCGACCCCGTTCAGCGTCACCGACATCCTGTCGCCCATCGAGGAGTACCGCAAGCTTGAGCTGGCCAACAACCCGCCGAGCCCGTACAGGTGCGTGGATCGATGAGGGGGGCCCCGCCCGCGCGGCTCGAGTACCAAAGGTCCCGACGAGAGTGCTCGAGCGGCGCTCCCAGTCGAAGGATATAGTTCGGTGACGTTTGTTTGTGCAGGTATGTTGTGATTGCCGGTCAAGTGATGATGCGTGCGAGTGTGCGGTCGATGTGCGAGGGCACTTAGCGGTTTATTGGTCGCGGCTTTCTTAAAGCTCATGGACTTTAAATATTTTAAAATGTTTTTTAAAAAAAATCGGATCGATGCGCGTCTAAAATATTTTTATTTTAATTTGAAATAAACTCAACGAATATGGACCAGCGGTAAAACCCTGCGCGACCCCGCGTCTGTGCCGTCGGTCACCGCGGAAAATATGATGGCGGTCGAGGCATATTACCATACCATGTAGGTACCTACTTTAGTCAAATTACCTAGGTACTTCATTCGCGGCTAATTACCTTGTCGAGTGATAAGCAAACAGTCGGAAGCATCTGTTTATCGGTTAGTCAACACAATACTAAGCCGTTCTATAATCCACAAAGTTTTTTTCTAGTTTTTAATGTGAATAAGTTTTAACTTTTTTGTTTTATTTCATAAAAGAGATGACTTTTTTTTTAAAGTTAATAACACATTTTCCATTTGACTTGGTTAGTTACGTAGATCATTGGGATGCATAATATTTCAAGAAGATGAACTATTTTAATTTTTATTTATCTCCAACCTCTGTAATCACAGTAGGTGCCAATTAGTAGTCAATGCCAATTACGAAGATTTCTGGGCAAATCATCTCATCATCATTAAGTAGATATATTTACCTTATCGCAATAAAAGTTTTTTTATTTTTAAAGTGATCATGGATAGCTGGATGAGTAACTGCTAGCTATTTTTTGAAATAATATAACCTAACCTTGATACTTATTTACCTATATACTTTAAAAAAATTCAACTAATAATTTACCAGGCATCTATAGATTGAGCAAGTAAAATTTTAATTTATATGCAAGAGTTACCTAACAGGATCAGCGTTTACGAGATGGTGTTGTGTGGCTTAATAATAATAATAATTAAGGCAAAATAACAATTAGTTACAGTGGCTGTTCTATACAAAACAACATGACTTAGTTATTAACGATCACACACTTTACACAAATAAATAGGATGGTAGGTACATTGTTCCATAAACTTAAGCTTGTTCGAATTGATAGGAGAACTAATTATATTTATATGCCTTGATGGAAGTACTGTTTTTCCTAAATTTACCTATATATAATTATTTGATTACTTAATTCAAATTTAAATATATTTTTTAATGCAATTGAGGTAGATTTTTAAACATAATATATTTTTTATTAGGAAAGTATCTAGTTAAATCATTGTATTCAGGGCTCTTTCAGTTGCTATTAATTTGTAGTTCTCACAAAACGGGTCACAACTGGAACTAGAAAAGCATTTTGACTTGACCAGTTTTTGTCTGCATTTCCAGTCCAAAAGGCATTTTTGTAGATACGTATATTCAAAAAGAAGTGGCGACTACTTTTTATCTAACAACATTGACATCTAGCCAATGTTGTTAGATAAAAAGCTTTTGCCAGTGCTTATACCTATGTATTTAGGATTTTGAATAGTTGGCCTGATATTCTCCTAAGAAGTTACAGAAAAAATATGTAAATCTATCACTGTTTTTAAGGTAACTGTAACTGTCAAATTCCAAGTAGAGTATCAGCACTTTCTGGCAGTGCTTCAATTCAGAGCAACACAATAAAATATAGAATAAAATTAATGAAAGTAAAGAATTATAAAAGGTTTTCTAAATAAAGATGAAATTTTGATAAGACTTTAAAAAGTATCTAGATAATTTAATATATTTTTTAGTTTTGCAATAACTCGTTGCATAAACCCAACGTTTTATCAACAGTAGCTAGGTTGTGTACTTATTTCTCGCAATCGTTATAGAAGCTATGTTGAAATGGAATATTTTTACTGCGGATCAGATAGTGACAAAACACAACATTAAAAAAAAACTATTTTGAACGAGTGTTGACTTTAGTGCCAAGTGCCTGTTTAAGTCACACCTATGAATTTGTGATTTGAATGCTCAAATAACCTCTTGTATATTTTACGAAGCTCAAGCTCAGCTGTGATATAATTCTTGTAGTTACCTATACTCTATGAGATTAATTTTGCGTTATCGTCTACTTTCCAAATTACTTAAGTTACTAAAATTTAATTAGTTTCGTGCTAAATTATAAAATAACAACCGTCGATTAAAATTATCTAAAATTAGTAATACCTACTAACTTAACGTTTCGGTCTTCAGCACCCTGTCAAAACTCAATTTGTCAGACCAAACATCGTAATGGTCTCACCAGGGGTGTACTCCTAGCAATAAGGGTTGTATCTATAGCATCTATACCAAGGTGATAGAGTTTGAAATTGGAAAAGATGAGTCGACAGGGATTAAATTGTGTAAATAGGGATTAGGCAGATAAGCCGGGCTTTGTTTGGAAGTGACGAGTTGGCGCCGCGGATGAAATGTGTGTGGCAGATTTAGGCCAGTTTATAGACGGAACAATTATTTAATCTAAATTGTTTGTGCAATTTTGAGAAACCTATTTTTACTTGTATTTTCCTATTATCATAATTCAAGAGCTACCATAGAACCATGATAAAGCTTATTATCAATATCAACACACTAAATGGTGTCTTCCGCATAAACTACTTATAGAATAAGGACTGGTTTAGGTATGTGTATGAAAGGATTCTCTGCTAGGTGCAGTAAGTCTTTTCACCACGAAACATTAGGCTTTTTTAGGACAACCATATGCCAAGTCACGTAACTCGAAAAGTACAAAGACCCCTAAATAGACCGATGACACCTTAAAGGCTGCATGAAGTCGCTGAATGGATATGCCGGTTCCCCATCGATGTTTTCCCTCATTGCACAGGGTAATTCCAATCCCTGTGCGCTTACAATGTTGTCTTTCCGCGAGCTTAACTCCTTTCTTTTGCAGGTCCAACTCCTCGGGGAGCAGTATTAACTCCCCTTTGGGTCCAGCCGCGTCTTGCGGGATGTCGGCGAACCCCTACGCAGTGCCCCTCTACGGGGGCGCCCCGGTGCAGGGCTACGGCTGTGCCCCCACGGACCTGCCCCACTACGGGGACATGAGGGGCGCCGGCTGGTACCCCGCGTCGAATGACCCCAGGTTTGCCAGTGAGTCGGCGGATTATTATTTTGTATTTTATGATGTCAAAACGGTGATAGGAAACATCGTGAGGAAGTGGGCATGCTCTAGAACTGAAGAGTTTAAATGCATATTATTATACCATCGGTAAGTATTCCAATGAGCTGCGATGGGCTTGAACTGTCACGCAAATGTCATGCAACTGAAATGCAAATTTTATGCAAAAAGAAGGCATGTGCTAAATATCAGAGGTAAGTACCTAGTAATGTACCTCTGATTACCACCTACCTACCTGGTATTTTCACATCTGCATACTGGGTATGGATATGAGGACGTTGATTTTTAATGATAATTTTCGTATGTGTTTAAGAAAAGCGTTATTTAAATTTAAGCCGTGTGTCTACCCGGTCCTAGGTCTCTAGGACCACCTGTAATGGGGTTTGGATTTGTCCTTTGATGATAATGAATCTGACTAAGTCCCTATTTCAAATGCCCACAAATTGGACAAAAAACCTTAAGATATAAACAAAATAAACAGAAACACATTATGATAAAGTTATAATGGGCGGTCAATGAATGAATGAATCTGTTTTGCCTCTTCTCTTTTATTTACACTTTTTAATAAAAATGTCCTGACTACATCCCTGGTAAAATGCTATTAAATATGGTTATGCATATTTGTGCGGTTCTCCAATTAATTTGTGGGTTCGAATAATTATTTCTTAACTGAAAACTAGCCCACCTGAAATAATAATGACAATCTTACTACTATTATAAACGTGAAAGTTTGTGAGGATGGATGTTTGTTACTCTTTCACGCAAAAACTACTGAACGGATTTTGATGAACGTTTACAGTAATATATCTTATACATCAGAATAACACATAGGCTACTTTTTATATGAATACTACGCGGGCGAAGCCGTGGGCTGAAGCTATTAAATAAATAAACACACAACAGTCACATAAGTACATAAGTCTTGACTCCTAGGATTCCCTGTATCGTGGGTATTAGGAATGAGTAACATGGTACCCAAATCTAAACCCGGAATAAATATCTGCAGAACGTGCAACTTTTGTCCCACAGCGGGAATAGAATCCGCGCCTCATATGTCTTAGCCAGTTATCCGCCCGGCGCTCTACCGAGGTTATTACCTACCTAATAACATAGCTCCTTAGCTATGCGAGTATTGCTTCGGGTCAGACACTTTTGTACGATTTGTTCAAAAACAGTCCCACCTTTTGACTGTTTAGACAGGATTTAGGGTAAGGCAGGATAGAAACCCACATATATTTTAATATTTGTATTCTAACAGCTTACAGTATAGTAAGCAGTAATTTTCTACGCTAGCTATAAAGGGACGACGTAATAATACAACACAGAAACGCTTCCATTTACTTGTAAAGGGCCTTTAAATATTATCCCTATCAGTTTCAAATTTTTTGCATTCGTCCAAGATGGCGGAGTCATTTACGCACCTACCATTTCACTGTAACTCGATCCGCGCCTCGAGTCGAGTGCCGGTCGAGTTTCAGAGGTGTGATTGTCACGTGATCAGGGTGTATTGCTAATTTACCGTGATCTGATACGCTCTTTGTATTATTAGTGGGACATGTCATACATAACATAGTGAGGAAGAATTATACTTTATCATTATAAACAACCAACAGTCCACTGCTGGACATATGCCTCCACCAAAGAGTGGAGATAAATAAAAAATGGTAATTAGCATTTTAGATATAGTCACGCCGTGCACTGTCGCGGAGTGCACGGCGCGACGCGGAGAGAGAAAGTCGCGACCACTCACCCTTATGAAGACTCTCGGAATGAGTCGAAACTTAGGCGGTGCCTTCACCGATAGTGCAGTACGTGAAAATTCCCGTTTTTACAATATTAATGATCTTGAACTACCTCCATTCAGACTTTCCGCAACCTTTATGATGTAATAGGTATATATATTGGATGTTGGGCTTTCATTCATAGAAAAACGGTACAATTAGCTTCAAAAGTGTAATTTCCAAAAAAAAGTGAGGCTCAATCGACTCCCAATGGTAGCCCAATGAAATAGTAAGATTTCGAGAAAACTCTAAACACTATGTTCAAAAAAACATACTGCATACATTGAATCATACATAATAAAGCGTTGAAGGCCCACCTGAGATGCAGAAGGTTGCGGATTCGATTCCCGCGCTGCATGACATATGTTCGTATGATTTGCAAATGTTTGTCTGGGGTCTGGGTGTTTTCTATGTAAAAAATGTATGTACTAGCTTCTACCCACGGCTTCGCCCGCGTGGTACCCGGATAAAAAGTAGCCTATGTGTTATTCTGATGTATAAGCTGATGTATAGTTTCATCAAAATCCGTTCAGTAGTTTTTGCGTAAAAGAGTAACAAACATCCATCCTCACAAACTTTCGCGTTTATAATGGTAGTAGGATTTACAAAAAAATAAGTATATAAGTAGTATATCAGTCATGTAGTACCCATAATACAAGCCAGATGATGTTTTTGTGCAAAATGTCCAGCATTATTATGAATACCCTGATGCGGATTTATTATGATAGTCCGGACTCCACACTAGGATTCCCTGTGTCGTGGGTATCAGGAATACGAGTTACCGTGGTACTACATTACCCCGACCCGGAACTAATTCTGCTAAACATAAAAATATTTGTGCGCAATGGCCGCAATGGGAATAGAATCCGTACCTCTTGCGTCATCGAAATCGTCAATATTTAGATATAGGTAATATTTTCAGACAATAAGTGAATTAAGATACTTTATAGTCAAAGTCAAAATTCATTTATTCAATAAAATCACAAGGATCACTTTGAAACTTCGGTTTTTATGTGCTGCCTGATCTTTCGCAACCAAGCCAGAAAAGAAAGGCAAGAAAACAAGGCTGGTTTAATGATCCTTTTACAAAACAATACTTGAAAATGTTCCAACTCGAACCAGTTGAAACATTTTCAAGTACACCATAAACCAATAAAAAAAATATTCTTATTAAAGTACAATGGGTGGTCTTATTTCTTAGAAGCGATCTCTTCTAGACAACGTTTGGATGGAGAGGATAATAAGAGATAGAGATCGATAGAGAAGGTGATAGAGTTTTCATTTTAATTCCCAAAAACTTGCGTCCAAACTCTAAAATTCCGCCGGCAATGCTTGCAATTAGGCCTACTTTATTTACTGATGCACTACAATATCTGTATCGAATGGCAAAGCCTTCCAAGTAGGTAAACACCATTAGTGGACAATAAAAAATATTGAGTAAACGAATCGTGCTTCAACTGCCGCAGAGAAACTTAGGCGGATGAAACAGATGAGTCATTTTCTAAATATATTCATAAGTAGGTAGCATAACGAATTTTTTTATAAAAAAACATTTAGATACAACATAACCTAGGTATAACTTTTTTCTGGTTTGTTTCGTAAAAATGATTTGATGCAACAAAATAATACGGTACTTTAAATCAGGAAAAAAATAATTAACTATTAAAAGAAGAATTGTTCTACCTTTAGTAATAAAACTAAAGATAGAAAACAGAATTCAAGTCACCGACTATTTATTATCCTACTTCTATAACAAACGTAAAATTTGTGAGGATGGATGTTTGTTACTCTTTCACGCAAAAACTACTGATGGATTTTGATGAAACTTTACAGTAATATAGCTTATACATCAGAATAACACATAGGCCACTTTTTATCTGGGTACCACGCGAGCGTAACGTACTAGCAAAGGCTAAAATTGTATAATACAACTACCTACTTATTACGTAAGCTTACAAAATAGACAGATGAAACAATTAAGGCATCTCAAGATCGTTACATAGGGATGATAGATCAATTGATTCAGAACACTACTAGACGGAATCGTTCCCGAAATGATGGCAACATTATTACACTGAATGAATAAGTAGAATGGAAAAGAATAGAACGTAGTTTATTTTCCAAAGGCATGGTACAAAATATAATAAATTAAATCTAAAGCGACCAATAGTTGTTGCAAAAAAGCTCTCAACTCAGCATTCATCATTGCATCGGCCCTAGTGACTGTGGCGATTAATGCATTTTGTAACCTTTTTTTGAAGCCACATATCGATTGCCAAAAAACACAATCGGATTAGCCGTTTCGGAGATAAATGTACAGGCCTCTTACGATAAATGCATATACGGGCTCCTAGTTCTTACAGTTAAAAAAAATCAAGCAGTTTGAAAGCTTAAAAAATCTCTCGAATGAGATTCGTGACCTATTTTACTTTTATCCAAGAGATTAGTTCCTTTATGCTTTTCTCGATACAAAAGACTTCAACGCGTTCTTCAAATTCTGTTTTTATTGTTTTATAAACTTTTTTTTTATCTTCTCTATGAGCAAGTAGAATATTGTACCGTATTGCCTCTAACGAGGACATTACTGGGGGTGGTTGGTATCAACCCACATTTAGATAACATATAGCCTACCTCGATAAAATGTTACGATCAATAGAAATGAAAAAGAACATCGATTGCATAACTGCATTAGATAGATAGAAAATACTTTATTGCACAAGATAAAAACAAGTATACCTCTATAGGCGAACTTAATGCTTATTAGCATTTTCTTCCAGCCCTTTGTTTAATGAAAGGTAGTGCTTTTACTGATTACCAAAAGAGGATATATTTTATTAACTTAAATAACTAGCTACTTAAAATAGAAGTAAAGTACTACATAAATTAAAAATAATTATTACTTAAAAATACGATAAGTCATTTTAGGGATAAGTGGTAACAGACACATAAACATATAAACATATAAACAGTCTCTTATTATGGCACTTTACGTCGGGGGTAAAAACCAAACAGCCGCGTAGCCGTAGTAAAATTTGTTAACATAATTGGTGCAAACACGCATCGTCCTATCTACACGTCTGTTCTTTGCTGTAAGCTGATACTTACCAGTGGGGATCGGGACTCGGGAGCAATTATGTAGGTGCAGGTGCATTGTGAACGATACGCCTCGTTTTATGATTAAGCGTCACCAACTAGTAACCCCTAGTTAAAAGAACGAAATTTCAAGATATTATTCATGTACTTTTCACGTTTAGTATTAAGGTCCGCTCATACTGACGCGGTGACAGTACATTTAAGCGAACTTTTTCGAACACTTGACAACTATTTTTCTTTGTACAATTAAAATTATCGTGGTTTGGTATCATTTTAGAATATAATTACGACTATACCACGTACTTCACTATTCTCCTGCTGACGTTTCGTTGACCGACCTTTAAACGGTCAACGAAACGTCAGCAGGAGAATAGTAAAGTACGTGGTATTTTCCTTTGGTCACCACCGCCACCGCTAGTAAAATTTGCCTCAGAAAAATAAACATAATATGCTTACCTCTACGAGTAAAATAATCTTCAAACTGCAAGGGGTAATCATTTGGTGACGCTGACCGTACTGCGTATAAATGTTTCTGATGAATTCTATCATGAACAGTGAATCTCGCATTCCGAATAAGAACTGCTGATTTTGTATGATCCAACCCTGTGATGAAAATATTCATCACAGGGTTGTATACCCATTTAGATAGAGTTCATCTATCTAGGGTTATTCCAAGTTATGCAACCCTAGAAATCGAAAGTATAAAATCAAACTAAGTCAAATAACGTTATCCATTTTTACACGGTACTACTGATTCCTACTATCTTTGAAAAAAAGATAGTAGTCACAAATTGTATCAAAATTACTTTCAATAATGCTGTTTACTGTATTATGTTTTAAGTAGCTCTCTATCTCTCAATCTGCGTAGGAAGAGATTCTAAAACCTTATTTGTTTTATCGACTCTTGGTTTTGATTTAATTTGGGATGATTTTTCGGTCACATCGAAATTATAAACAGTAGGAAGTCCACAGCTGAACAGGCCCTCGCCATAGAACTGAAACTACGATACAGCTTCTTCATAGTTAAATATACAATACTCGTTAATCAAAGTTACGAACTAATTTCCCGTACACTTGACGCCGAAGTTCGACACCCGAAACCACTTCACCACATAACAAATAGTCAAGAACTAGAACTCAATCTGAATAACGATTACCCGGTAGTCCAGAGAAAGTGCAAATAATAGAACAAACAGATGGTCAAATTATACTTAGATCAATAAAAGCCATGGTTGGTAGCCGAGTTTGAATATTTGGTATGCGGGAAGACATTGAATTGTTTTTTGAATTCTAGTAGGTATTTACTGAAATATCTCTATCGACCACAGATATTTTTTTTATATAAGTGAGTGCAAACAGTAAGATACAATTAATTAATAGCTCATCTTATAGGATAAAAATTGGAAAGGTTTTGTTATCAGTAAAATGTTTATACTTAATTGGCTGTAAGAAAAGTTTTTTAGTACTTCAGGTTATCATTCCTTGAGAGCTGTGTGACTTTGTTAAATAAATAAAATAAAGTAAGCATACCTACGAAATACAAAAAATAAAATGGGATAAGGTACCAGTCAGAATCCATATCCTGTATATTTGTCTCGATCTGTTTTAACAAAAGATCACTAAGTATTTAACTGTACACGTACAATCACAAATAAAATATAAGTAGTCTAAACCAAAAACAAGCGTAAAATTTACAAATAATTAAACAACCAAAATACAGCACGCTTCCGCAAAGATAAGCATCTCTAAGCCGAGATTAAAACGGTAAATCTACCTCTAGCACTATTCGACCAGAAAAAACATGCTCTCGAATACCGTCCACCGAATTATTAGACAAAAAATGTAATGTTAAAGAAAAAGCAGACGTAGAAAGCTACCCTGGGGCACGCCACCTCCCGTACCTGTCCAGTCATACAAGGGAGCCGTGTACGTGGAGACAAAATAAGCAATTCCATCCGATCGGTCCCATGTTTGTCCACCACTAGAGTCTTGGCTGAACAAACATTAGGCCTCACGTCCGCAAATAGTATGAGGTCGATGGAGTCGAACTCAGTCGAACGCTCTCGCCAGGCCAGTTAAAACTTTAGTCTATAGCAAATGGTAATGCTGCTCACGTATACGAATAAATATGACGCTCTTCAAACGTTGTTACTTAGACAAAAGTGGTTCTAAGAGTGCTGACCAAATATGGTTAAAATTTTTGTAAATAAAACACTGGTTAAAATTAGTAAAACATGACTCGAGTGACGAAGTATTTAGCATTTACAAACCACACTCGATGACGCAGTGTAATCACAAAATATGTACCGTATGTTGTTTTTATCTCAAGAGACCAACGAGTCAGGGTGATAGCTAGAAAGTTGCAATTTATTAATTTCCCGTCTAATGGAGCCACTCTGACCATTTCAAACGCAGGTGACAGTACTAGAGCACTCTAAAAAACCCCGATACGATACCTGCAGCGTTTTCAAGTGTTGCCATACATCAAACGTTCACCAACACACGGTCAGCTAGCTGAAATTAAAAATGCCGCAGGGAAAAAATAAGTGTGTGACACACTTAGTTTCCATGTAGGCGCGGCTAATACGCGGCGAGTGGACGCGTCATCCACAGACGACCGCAGTTTATCTTCCTTTAGTGTAGCAACAGTGAGGGAAATAGCCGTGGAAATGTTTGCTATTTCATTTCCTGACATATGCTGCAGTGACTTTGCAGCTAGCCGCGATGAAATTGTGTAGCATGAAACGCGAAAGTTAAAATGATATTCTTTTTTGGACATATCTACTTGTGCATGTCTTTCTGTAACCAGACTGCTGCAGTTCAATTTTTGCATATTAATGTAGGTAGTTTTAATTTTTGGTTATGTTTTTTATTCTAAGAAATATAACTATAGAAATACCTAGTTTGTATTTGAAAGGTAAAACAAATACAAAATTAGTATTTGATAGAATAATTCCGGTATCCAGTGTCTTCTTAAACTCATTGTAAATCTGATACTTTTCGAAGAGCAAATTGCATTTCCAAAACGTGTCAACAAAATAATCGTTTCAAACTGAGAGTATGCAACCCCTCAAATAAATTCACGAAAAAAATCAACTATCTAACTGCACCTCATTTTGATCAAGCGCGTCAGATAGTGTATTTTTAGACAGAGGGGAGGTAACACAATACGGCTATTATCGGAGTTGTTTATTCACGCACAATTTGCCGGAGTTTATTCAGCGTTGGCAACACTCTCGTGGGGTGAATGGGTGATCTGCGCGTTTCCGAAATTTAATGCGATTATTATGAACATAGACGTTACCTACTATTATTATGTTGAGTCATTATTCTAAAAGAAAGCTACGAATAATAAGGTAAAATTGATTATTCGACACATACCTACAGATTTTAGAAATTAAAAAGAAAAAACAGTAAGGAACAACAAAAAGGTTACGACTTATTAAGTACATGATAAAACCATGAATGGCTTCGTCGGACATCGTATGATGTTTTTGTTATTTTTTCATAATTATGTACCTAGTACCTTTTGTTTAATGGAAAAGGGATTATGTAAGTTAGAATCAGAACTTAGATATTACATTGCTGTTATATTTGGTTTCATTTAGTTTTAAATGATTGAAAACCGCCATTTCACATGAGAACTTTTAAATCCTAGTCTACATCTGTTTAGTTGAGCATGTCCTAGAAAGACGATTTGTGAATGACTTTTAGGAAAGTTCAATTGACGTTGAAACGAATATATTTAAGGTACTAAGTTACCTACCTATGTTAAAAGTGATTACTTGAAGACATCAAGTAATCAAGTAGTTCACATAAAATTTGAACACACATTGTCACCAAACAAGATTGGCGAAACTTTTTCGATTAATTTATAATTCCGTCCCTCTTGTACTGCACATATTTTCGCTTATAGGAGTGAAGTTTTTAAAACCGACAGATCACCTTAGACAAAAAAGTACTTATCAATTACTTAACAATTACTTCTAAAGCACCAATTATACAAAACACCTTTAAAGCACTTGAAATTAGTTACCGGAACGTGACGGGCTACCGAAACTGTGACGTAAGCTAATATTGACCACAGCTAATGGATTTCGCGAACGATGTTCAACGAATTTGAAAGTAAAATCTTGCATTGTAAATACAGACACTACTTTTTGAGTATCTAGCTAACCTAAAACAGCAGACAACCTGCAAACAAGCTGTTGGTGTTGAAACTTATAACTTAAACTTATAAACTTATTTTCGATGGTAAAGTTATCATTCTAAGCAAAATACCTTAAGCAAAATTCTGAGCAATGTACCTATGATTGCGTGTGCGAGTTTATCTATACTAATATTATAAAGAGGAACGATTTTTTTGTTTGTTTGTTTGTACCGAATAGGCTCCGAAACTACTGGACCGATTTTAACAATTTTTTCACCAATAAAAAGCTAAATTATCAGGACTAAAATTTATTTTCAAAAAATTGGAGATCCTTAAGAAAATTTCAATAATGTAACCCAAAGTAGCAAAATTTTGCTTATAAAATTCATTATTTGGCATGTGCTGAGAAAACTATTGATGATACATAAAAATTATGTACTTCATGATTAAAGTACTTATAAAAAAGTCCTTAAAGGAATATATTTAACTATCATAGTTAAGTAACAATAGCAGCTTCTAAAATTTTATTGGATCGTCGCGTCGGTCGGTAGAAACAAGTTGGTTACATTCGTATCGTAGTATTCATTCTTATTCAAATAAATAGTTTATCATCAAGGGTATTTATGTAAAATATTGTTTATTTTAATCCCGATATGCCCAAGGAATCAAAACTTACGTGGGTGAAACCGCGGGGCGCAGCTAGTGTATGTATACAATTAAGAAAAACAAAATATAATGTAATATAAGTTAGAAAATCTAAATGATGTAGGTATCTATTTATATATCATCGCTCAGGACCGAGAGAATTATCCTCTTTCATAACAATTTCAATAAAACTAAACTTTCCAATCAGAGCTTCAATTGAAAAAATGCCGTCACGTCTCAACTGTCCAACGGCGCCACTTATTAAAACAACGATGAAAGACACAAGTCAAAAGAAATCAACCCAAATCAACCGTTGCTTAACCTCCGACGCGTGGAGTGCGTTTGATGACCGCGTGATTGCCGTGAAATTGGCCAAGGGACAGGGGGACGAAGGGGACGGTGCAAAGGGGATAGTGGCCACAGAAAAAATAGAGATCAGAACTAAAAGTTTCACTGTGATGACACAAGTCTGACGAAGAAGCTCACCCTGGTAGACTCTCGGAATAAATAAATAAATATCCAACAAACACATCCGTAGTTCTGACCCCGTACTAGAATTTCCTGTATCAGGTACTATGAGAACCGTATTACCTGCAGAACATACAAACAGAACCCTGAGCACCTCTTGCGTCGCAGCCGTCTTCTCGCCTGTCCCGCCATCGAGATCATTAATGTCAAAGTCAAAGTCAAAGTTCATTTATTCAATAAAATTACAAGGATCACTTTAAAACGTCGGTAATGAATGTGTCGATACAATTCGGTGCCTTCACCGATTCATTCATTAGTCACCTGTCACCTGTTTCTTTCTTGGTCACCTTGTGTTAATTACCATTGAGGTATGGTGGTGTCCTAAAAAGTATAAGTATTATAATATTTGTGCTGAAAGTGACCATTTCCGTGGGCATGCGCCGTGCACATTTCTCAGAATTTTTGTTTCTGAACATACCTCCCCTATACCTTCACGATGCGATATTGACATTGCATACTTGAACTTTTCGAGTGGAAAAGTCCATTGGAGCACGATGGGATTTGAAAAATCGATGTCACTAGCCACTACACCACCTCAGCGCTCGATGCTGGTACGGTAGGTATTTGGCCCACGTTTACAATATGAACGCTCTAATTCAGGATCGTTTTTGGAACTCTGCGGGCGTTGGTAACGGGCTGCCATTGAGGCCGAAGCTAGGTTCGCAAACTCTTTCTGCAGAGTTCGTTAAATATAACCTAAAAAATGAGCCCAAACCTGTTTGTAATATCCAAATATGTAGTCTCTTCCGTAGTTTCGATTGAATATGGCTAACTATATTGAATTGAAAGTGAGGGAGAAAGAGAAACCTATTTTTGCGTAGATTAAGTACAGTGACATAGAGATGACAGAGGACAGGGTGCAAGGGAGGAGGGGTTAATGTGGATGTGAGATGGCGTGCGGATGACGGCCCTCAATGACCACAACTTGAATAATTAGCACCAACTGAATATGTCATTAAAATTCAAGTTTTGGGGGTTTGTGAGATCAGTTTTGCTTCACAGAAATATATCTAGTTAAAGATCTGTCTATAATTATTATATACGCAAGGTCTACCAGTAGCTATGGCTGATCTAAAGCTGAAATACAAAACTTTATTGATACTCCGAAATAAGTTTTACTCGGCAAATATACCAAATAAGACAAAAGAGATTTCTACATCTCGAGAGAAGAGTATAAGTAGAGCTACTTTGTCATCCAATAAGTTTTAAACTATTTTTCACGATTGACAACACTGAAATATTATTAAAATCGTATCATTGTCGAAGTTACCATTTCGAATCGTGCGTTAAGTGCCCGTACCGGCTATTTCGATTTACTTTGCACACACCGTACTCTTATGACAGCCAGAAACGGATCCATCCAGATTATTCGGATCCGACGAGGGACGCGTTGTGTAGCGGACAGCCCTCGTTTCTATTACTTGCGTATTTGTTATGAAAATATTGCACACCTCGGCCCAGCACCCGGACACCGCGGATCGGGCATGACGACGTGACGAGACGGGATGTAATAATAACAGCAAAGGGATCGATCTCTCAATTGGAATCTATCTAATGCGTATCGAGATAAAAATTTGGCCTGTGATCTGGTGTACAGACCTGTTTTCTTAAACCAAAAAACAAAATGCCAAAATATGATTGTAACATTTCCGTGATCGCATTTATTGCGAAAGAGTATTAAGTCAACTATGTAACCAAAATTCTTTAGTCAACAAACGGTACGCTTTATATTATTTTATGTTTAATCTATTGCTAAAAAAATATATAACTATAGTCTACAAATATTGATAGCTATTTGACAAATAAGCTATTGAGGGAGCCGACGACATCGGGCCATGCACTTTAAAACACCTTTATTACTTTATGTAGGATTTGCATCTACGAATATGAAGCTGAAGCTTATTTTAAAAATGTACAGAGTTCCCCATAAAACCTTCGTGTCTCGAAACATCTTTGGTAGTTTAAAAGTGTGCAAATCCGTTTTTTATTTCAATGTAAATTACCAGAATGTTACCGTTTATCATCATTAACTAGAAAAAACTACCCAAATTTTCGTTTGTAAACATCTGTTTACGTATCATTAACCGATCCATCTCCATCCACCACACCCTCGTACAAAACCATTCAAAAATGCATTAAAGTAGCACAACAATTCAATTAAATACCAACTAAAAGATCTTCCAGCGCGATAACAAAATGTCCGGTGGCCCATTGACATCCACAAAGCAGCGATAGAGGTTTTTTTATTCGAGACAACGAATTCTGCCTCAGCCAAAACGCACAATAGGAATAAGTAAGAAAGAATGGGGAGTAATATTTTATTGAAAGACCCTTTACGATGTTGAAGTGTTGTGTAAATAGAAAGAGCGGTGGATTCGTGTATAATGTGTGGAATATTGCTGCCGTACGCGTTTCTTGCCGAAGCTACAATATAATGTTATGAGATTCAGAACTCGTATGGGTCCATTATGAATGCGCATATTTGAGTAAACGCCGACAGTGAATAACTCTGATGAATTTACGAAACGTGAGATCCTTTGTATTCCCGTAATATCGGAGATGGAAATATATACCTCTTGCGTTTTTCTCTTTCATAGGAGTCAATGAACTGAATTAGCTGCAGAGGAAATTTTCAACGATAAACTACGTTGTATATTCAATTGATAAATTAGGTACGTTGGGAAGGTACCTGCATGAAATAGCTTTATTTAGTGTTAAAACCTGTTAATCATAGGTTCGTTTTAGGGTTTATTAAACGAAATAAAGCCTATTACGGAATTCATTCACGAATATGCTTTAGGTCAAGTAGGTTGGTAGGTACCTAGTCATATTTTATTACAAAATGGCTTTCAAAATTGTTGAATAAGTTGGTTTTCAATAAAAAAATTTAAAGCAGACATTGTACTATACAATTAAATTGCAAATATTTTAATTTGTATAAAAAGATTAAAATTAATGATTACAGCGCGGTCGCTCGCTCGCTGTAATCGTTCTAGTGTCATTATAAAAATGGAATTGAAGGGCTACAATTTAATGTTGCCAGAGTGGAAAATAATTTCCCCCACAAGGTATATTTTTTTTATCCTTTTCCTTACCTACTGAGTTAATGAGGGAAGCGCAATCTCGCTGATGTTTTAAAATGTTACTCGGATAATGATGTCGATGGAACAACGCTGAAAACGCTAAACTAAACCAACGAATTTTGGTCGTTGGTAGCGATGCGCATTTCCACGAATTTCCCGCAATGTTTTGTGTTCACCTTTTTTGTTATTTCCATGACTTTTCTACTCTCTTCTGGTTTCCGGTATAGTAATGAGTTCGGTTGATTAAACTTGCTTATGTATAATTCGTATTATATCCTACTACTATTATAAACGCGAATGTTTGTGAGGATGGATGTTTGTTACTCTTTCACGCAAAAACTACTAAACGGATTTTGATTAAACTTTACAGTAATATAGCTTATACATTAGAATAATACATAGGCCACTTTTTCTGCCACGCGGGCGAAGCCGTGGGCAGAGGCTTGTAAATTATATAAGCTTGGCCAGACAGGCTCACCTCGGTATATTCGGCCAGCCGCCAGCTCGGCCGCGAAAGAGCGAGACGTTTTAAGGGTGTGACCAATAAAACGGATAATTGGACGTAGTCAGAATCACGATTGGAACTTTTCTGTCTTTCCATGAACGACAGAGCTTTTGTAACAATGTCTTTTATCTAACCTCCATAACGTCTGGCTATCTGACGGGTGCGCATCTGAACGGCTGCTTTAGTTTCCAGGCTGATGACATCGGGCGGTGGAGGCATGGGTCACGTCAACAACATGGGCGGGCTTGCTGCGTGTGCGGGGCCTGACTCGAAGCCCATGCAGTTCCCCCTGGCACAGAGACGCAAGCGGAGGGTTCTGTTTACGCAGGCACAGGTAAGGAGGTTATCTTCCTGTAAGCTTTACTGTAAGCTATGTTCACGCAGGCACACAACAGAACTGTTTTATTTTTGCTCGTAAACAAAAATTGCACAGCTAGTAGGGAGCTTATTTGCCGATCAATTTACAAATAAATACGAACCGGGACGACGTTACCGACAAATTCATGGTGTGGTACGGAGCTTTTTTAAATCTCTGTAGTGGTAAATTAAGTGAATTGGAAAAGAAAATCAATCAGACAAAATACTTTTTTACCTATGCAGATGGCTTTCTGAAATTTTAATATTATTTTTTTAATTTACATATCCTTTGTTATATGATCTCTTCTTATGGGTCGATGATATCTTAAAGAATGCAGGAAATCGTGGGAAGATCGTTCGTGATGGAACTCTTTGGGAAAGGTTTATAACCAATAGTTGATTTCTACAGGTCGTCGATGATGATTATGATCTCTTGTTAACTTAAATTTTATTGCGATTTTGGCACATCATGTAAACGTTATTTATTGTCATCATAATTAACATAAAACGTTAACTTAAAAGAGAAGTATCTAATATAAAATGGTGGGTAAAATAAAAAATAGCCAACATACCGGGAAATCAATTAATAGATTTATGAGTCAATACAAACAGTTTACGTTGCAACTGAATCTAGTAGTTTTACCAGGCATGCTATATAACTAGGCGTTACTTTCTTGATCGCGTCAAACGCGACGAATTTTACTGCTGACGAATTGAGAGTGCAGTGTGACCATGGCAACTCTATTGAGATCCATTTAGTTACGACTTGCGATTATCGAAGATTTTAAGATTTAATGTTTGTAAGCTTAAGGGCAGGATTTGATGATACAAATTGTTTTTAATTTACCACCTTACCACGGCTCTCTTAAAAATTAAGACGAATAATAATAATATCCTCTCGTAAGTACGTCCAAGCACGTCTAAGACGTCGCGTACGTCCAAGGTCGCAAGCCATGTCATCGTAGAAAATTACGGACACCCCGCGATTAAGGAATCGCTTGTATTTTGATATTTATTGTAGCTAAGTCAAAACTAAACGTTTTTTTTTATTTCCTTAATACGAAATCGATATCCTAATACCCTTTCAGAGCGAGTTCTGTTACTTTTTGCAGTTGAACCAACAATTCTCAGAATATGAGCCTTCGTGTTTCAATCCCAATCAATTAATCAATACACAGAGAAGCTGAAACTAGCCAGGGAAGGAGGCAGCAAACGGATAATAATCAGTATCGATGAAAATGAATGAAAAGAAAAACATTTCATCAGCACAACGTGAAAAAAAAAACCAAGAACAGTATGATAAGACAGTTAAAAAACAAAAACCACAAGATGTAAAAAACCATAAACCATAGTCTATGGTAATTAGGTTAGATATTTGTTGTGCTGGGAACATTACAATAGAATTGTCGAAAATATAATTTTGAAATGTGCAATCAAAGATATTTCAATATGACACCCTGCTTGACCTACTCCTAAATATACACTAGAAAAATGCCTATGGGATCATTCCCATGCCATTGGCAAGATTTAGCAATGAAAATTCGAAAGTTATCTCCCTATACGCATCATACAAACATAGGTACAGTGTCGATTTCTGCAACTTGACTCGGAGATGTCAACTTCGCTCGATTATTTCCTAGAGTATTCCCGTCATCGATTACCCCGCATCTAAAGCTCAAGTTCTTCACCTCACTCGCTAACCAGAATCCCAAAATTACGTTAGCGTAAGCTATTTAATTGCGCCATCCCCGCCCGCCCACTCGAGGCTCCGCCCCCGGGGGCGAAGCCGTCGACTATACCTACTACTGACACAATACATGTTAATAATTCTATTCGCGTTCCCAGGCAGTTTGTTTTAGTTGCCTTGTGTTGTGAGTGTTGTGTTATTAGTAATGTGCGTGTTTGGATCTGGATCAGTTGAGCTATTTATAGATCGTTTGCAATGGTCTTTAGATTGCTTATCTACCACCTATTTCATTTATATATTTTGTAGGTATATATGTATTTCATCCAAATCAAAACATGCAAACATTTGCATTTATAACAATAGTAGGATTATTACCTACTGGTGCCAGATCTTTAGATCTCAGTCCAGCCAGACTAAAAATATAACTTTTCGCAGGTGTACGAGCTGGAAAGGAGGTTTAAACAACAGAAGTACCTATCAGCGCCGGAGAGGGAGCACCTAGCGTCACTCATACACTTAACGCCCACGCAGGTTAGTCAGTCATGCAAAAAAACTGCAGGTTGTGTTTATCAGGTGACTTATCAATGTGCCATTTTCAATTTCTACATTTTGTCAGGTTTCCGATGGGGCGTCGCAACGTTTTTTAATCCTATATTTAAATATCTCCTTTTTTGTATAGGTTTTGCGATGGCATCGTGACGTTTGTGCATTCTATTTTTTACCCTCAGTAGCGTCTCGCCATGTTTTGTAGTCTAGGTACAATTTTAACTACTTTATACTATGTACAACAAACAAATACAAATAAGTATTTTATTTTTACCACTACCTAAGTATGTTACAATTTTGACAAAAGTGTTAGCCTGCTATAATGCAACAAGATATACTTTATTGTAGTTAAAAAAAAAACAAAAGCTTTCAGAAACAAATTAAGTACCTATCTACGATAAGAGGCTAAAAAAATCCATAAATGGGCTTACAGTTTTTTTGTTTTTCTAATTCCGGTAACACGTGTCTCAAGTTGTTTATTGTCTCCCACATTAGCAAGTGTAACAACATTAGGGCGTCGCCATCGCCGCCTCAAGCTACTGTTGTCGACACAATAAACCATAAATCACGCTGTAATCGGTTTCATGGCCGCCCCGGGCATCCCCTAACAATTACCGAACAAAACGACCCATAGGGCGCGACTCCCCGCCAACCGCCCCAGGCACCATGTTCAGTTATCCTACCACATCCGTTTGTTATTCCACCGCTGGCAACATTAGATACCTATGCCTACGCGGTTAGCTCGTTAAGTTGGCATCTTGTTACACGCGCCGGTGACGGGACTAGTGGATCGGGGGACTCCCTTTGATTCTTGAGAGTCGTCGCGAGGATATTCTCCTTGTTGTTTATATTTTTTCAAGAGCTGTCTCCGAATTAGTGAAAGCTCACTTTGATGTTGTGCCTAGGCACATTAAACTACGCACGGTTTTATACACAAAGTTGGATTACGAGTTCCGTTATTAATATTTCTGTCAGCGACACGCGCCCTGCTTTCCCACATTCGCGCACCAGCGTTCGAAATTCAAATCCTTCATAACAAAGACTCGATAATCTCGGCCGTGTCAATATAAATTTCATAAACTCACTGTGTAACCCCAACAAAGGGCCGCAAACATCCATGAATAATCTCCATTTTGAGGGTGTCAACACCATTTACGGCGACGCGTTTCAATTCGCGCCAAAACAAACGTCAAAGTGAGTCGGCGGGAACAATGGCGTGTCACGGAGGCACGCGTTGATCGCGCTGATTATAATGTGGTTCATTGTCGAAATATTAATTGGGTCTGCATGTCGCCGGTCAAGGCATTGTTTTCAATAATTAATAGCACATGAGCGCTAGTTGATTGCATTCCTATTAGCCCAGGTAGGTCAACCGTAATTATCTATCAAGGTACCTACCTAGATATCACACACTGCACAGATCTTGTCATATAAGTACCTACTTAGGTAGGTATGCACTGCAATCCACTCTAGAACCTAATTGAACCTGGCTAGCCGAAATCTAATTAAATTGTTAAATAAGTAACTTCAGTCGCGAGGTAAAACCTCGACACCTTGACTGAAGGTTGAGACGATTTCAAGAAGAAGAAGAACTGAAAAACTTTTAAGAAAGATGAACTTGTACCGAAAAAGTCAGTTTCTTTTTCTTTAAAAATTTTTCGTCACGAACTTTATGACGTTACGTCTGCGTCACCACACCCTCGTGACTACTCACCGAAACGTGAAAGTGATGTGTTAGTGGCGCGAGATACTCATCGTCTTGTGGCAGTGTGATTACTGCTACTGGTCATTACATAGCCTCTTCCCTTAGCCTCGACGCTCGCTGTCAGCGGCACACGGCGCGTGCCGGACGCCTTCGCCGCGAGCATTACCCGAAACGTATTGAATTACCAACACGGTTACCGATTTTATTGACAGCAGATAAGTACGTATTTTTTTTATTTTTTAAAGGCACAATATTTCACATTTCATGTCTCGTTAAACACTTAAATTGTGTTGATAAATCGTTGCGATTTTAGCGTGCGTAGATGTGATTGGATTCAAATTCTTTAATAATTCTGAGAGGTAGTATGTATAACCTTAAATATTGCCTACAACTGTCGTTTTGTCTATCGCGCCTAGATGATTTCAATTGGTAACCTTTACCTTCTAATCCGTAATATTTCACAATATAGCCCAGCTAGCCTTCCATGAATAAAATCAGCCATAAAATCCATTCCATCTCATTTTACAAGCTTTAACTCCCCGTTTAGAAAGCCGACCGAGAACAGAGTTAGCGCATTCCGTTCGTGCATATTCATAGCACAGTTTAAATAGAGGCCGCGCAATAAAGGAACTCTGCCCGTCATCCAGGCCACAATATTCCGCAGTATTTGAGCCTCGCAAACAGAGGGCTCGCGTTTCGTTAACTTAAGTAAATTTCGATGTTCGCGACGCGCCGCCACTGTTGATACTGACTGAGCTCCCCGGACGAACTGCCCGTTTCCATTTTCAAATGACTTTTATTTCTGTTTGTGTTGTTAAATTGACTTCCGAGGTTAGTGTTTGAAAACCTAGCTGTAGCTAGCTGGTACTCACTAGAAAGAGCATTATCACCATGGAGATCAAAATCTATAGTACGCGCGGTCGTTGAACTTCATGGGATCTTCCAAAAAAATTGGAAACAATACCATATAAGCTAAACAAAAACGCGCTAGGATCAGGGGAATCCTTCCTCCTCTTTGTCTATGGTCACGAACGAGGTCTGTGGCCCTCCGACGGATGCGGCACATGCGGGTCTCGATATTAATGGGAGCAATAAGATAATGGTGCCTCATGAACAATGACTGCCTGTCAGATTGCTCTTCACTTGCTGGACGTTAAGTAGGTGGAAGTAAGTGGTGAAAAATAATCTTATTTGACTTTTGCTCCGGTTAAATGAGAACAAAATCTAAATAATTGCAAGCAAGAGTAAAACTGCTTGCAATTATTTAGATTAAATGTAACTGATAATCAAACAAAACAATGAATTGATTGGTTTTCCAATGGCAAACTTGCCACGGCTTGCAGGAAGCTCGTGTACCTAAGTAATCCATCACAATTAATTCAGCTAACCCAATATTCGATGCGAAAGCCTCCCCCGTGGCGGCTCATCGTCTGAACATCCCTATAATTTTCCAATAATTCCACTTCACTTTTTGTATCTCCTAATCTTCGTGAGATTTCAATAGGTACACTTCCTGTCAAAGGCTGGCCGATATGAACGGAATAGCCGAAATTATCTGCTTATTACAATTTGCTTTTTTATTCGGAGTACCGATTAAAAAAAAAGCAAATTGTTTCTGGTATCATTGTACGAAATCCGAACGCAGCTATTGATCGCAACCGACATGTCAAAACAAATTTGAAAAACGAATTTTGATTTCCGCGCTGCGGTTGTGTAATAACCGCAAAAATATTGCGTAGATTTTGGTCGATTTCTCATCTTATTTCTATGATGCCATTTGAAAGAGATTTGGGTTCGGTGAATGGATGAGTTTTTGTTGCGTTTTATTGTGAAGAAGGATTAGAGATATCTAAGAGGATAATGCACCTGACACGGGCTCTTTGTGGGGCAGGTATGAGCGTATTATGATAAAATTTTCGGCTTGAATTTGCACTGTTGTTGCCGGCATTGCGGTGTTTGTGTAGGGCTACGGTATTGTTAGATGGGAATGACTGAGTTAAGATGACTGCGAGGTCTTTATTATTTAATATCTGCAGAAAGTCAATTTAATTTCGGTATTAGGTAACTGTCCAATGTAATAAGTAATAATCAACCAAAGAAGGATAGGCAATTTGTATAGACAAATAACCGAGGGCGGACAGAAACCAAACATGTTTTTACTCGACTTCAAAACAGGTTATTAATTCGGTTGTTCTTTTTAATGTTTGTTACTTGATATCTTCGCCAATTGTTAACCGATCCCGAAGTGGTCCGATAAAAGTTTTATTCCAGAGGCTATGTTTCCCTTTTTCATAAAATATCATCATCTTATGAAATCATGACTAGCCAAAAGATTTTTTATTAATTTTGTTTTTTATTTGAAATAGTGTCATTTAAAGTGAGAAAAATAACGTAAGTTCGTGAGAAAGACGGTTTTTTGACATTTCATGTCTTACATTATATAATTAATAGTAGGTAAACCTTAAATTTAATGCTCTATTTTTAGAGTTTTCACCTTGGTGACTTTTAGGGAAAGTATTGACGTTATTATGATTTTTTGACAAACCCATTTTTAGGCTGACTGTATTGTTTTAGAATAAACTAGAAAGCCGTTTTTATTTTTTTAAATCCACAAAATACTTTACGCCATCTGGCTTTGCTTGAGTAGGTACAATCACATCTCACAGCCTTGCAGCGTTAACATTTAGACGTCAATCAAATATAAATTAATATGAAACGCACGCACTCCTAATCTTTAAAACGGCTACTCTTAACAAATAAGTATTAATTTGATGGATTGCACGGTAAATATTGACTCGGTTTTTATAACTCACGGTTGGCTGGCAGGGGCGGCTACATGCATTTCAACTTTAGTAATTATTGCTAGTTTGTATATTGTAAATTGAGATATAAGTAGGTCTTTGATCAAATATTTTGATTACAAATTAGTTCATTCATTAATGTCGTGTCAATGGCTTATTTTTTAAATGAGCATGCAAGGAGCTTGCATTGAAGAAGCCTCCTCGCGGCGCACCTTGGTAAACAACTCTAATCAGAGTCTTAATCCGCATATTTCAGAGAACCCCAAACCAGCATTGACCGTTATTTCTTTCAACATCGAAGGTTTCTCAAGTTACTTACTTATATATGTCAGACATCACAATGTGATGTTCTTTGCGTACAGGAAGGGGTTAGTTGGAAAAAAACACGCTGTATTCCCCATGATGGATATTCTCTGATACATGTGCGTACTCAGCGTGTAGATTTTTGAGGATGTCAATCAGGGGGTAGTCCGAGGTACATCCAAACATTGCATTTCGTCGGCTTGCTAACAACACCGCTCAAGTCGAAATTTTGCGGTTTTGACATTTTTATGCCATTGGATAGATCTTTTCACTGCGCTTCTGTTCACCAATACAAACATTGCATTTCAACCAATAACAGTTTTAATTTCAGCTTTAGCGATTTCAATTCTGTGGACTTGTGCGGGGTTGATAAAACAGTTTTTTTGGTTCTCCTGAAAACTAAGAAAAATCGATTTATGCGGTGTTGTTAGCTAGCCGACGATTTGGCACATGCTTAAGTTTTGCAAGTAGTAAACATTCCACGTACGAGTTGCAAGCTCATGGCCGCTTATTGGAACACTAACCAATGGCACACGATATCGAATTTTTGATTAAAATTTTACTCAATGTTCATATGCTTAACATAAAATAAAAAATAAAAATAGCCTTTATTCACTGACTGTTACCTACCTACACAAAATTATTTATAGATACTAATTATATTAATATAACATGTTTTATATTGTGACACCAGTATCCTCCCAGTCAGGTTGTCCTTTGACATAGGCACTTATATAAGAACAGATCCTTTCGCATGATTAACATAGCAACAATCATTTAGGTAATTATACAATACATTGTATTATTTTGTTGAAACATGAAGAAGTTTTCTTCTACTTATAAGCTTTTTCTTCTACTACAACAGATTACATTCTTAACCTTCTATGCGTTGTTAATCCTACTACCAGCCAAATTAAAATTGCACATAGTTAATAATTCCATTCGCTAGCAAACCATCCATTATCTCTACGATCACCTGTGAAAACATGCCTTCCGGCTTCGTCTAATGTCGCATTCACTCACCTACTCTGGCAACTCCCGAAGATTCAGTCAAATAGAACCGTTATTTTCAAAATGTATTAAATATGTTAGGTTATAAGGTCGAAAGTGGCGTACAAACTATTTTTATTGTGAATTATGGTTATTTCTTTCCGTGAAAGTAGAATATTTTTATAAGTTACTAAATAAATGAAGCTATTGATCGGTTGTCAGGCGGATGGACGGCTGTTTGTTCAGTGGTGCGTTCATCGTTGTGATCGCATAATGCGACAATCACACATTGTTGTGCAGAGAATTACAAATCAGAGGCGTTCTGTAACGCAACTCTCTGATCATTGGACTGGTTGATAATTCAAATATAAGTACCTAATTTCGGTCTTTCTTCATCTTGGTGTTTCCTTAATCATCACAGAATAGGTATTAGCTATTCTGTCAGATCTAACACAATTTTCTGCTCATTGTTTAAAAAACAATCAAAGTAAAACATATGACAATGTGCGCAAAAATGTGTTGCAATTCAATCGGAAAAAGTCCTACGTATTTTTCTCTATCACTTTCTGGCTAGCGTCCAAGATTTAGGTAGGTACACTTGTCTTCTTTTTCCTTAAATGAAAAAAGAACATACCTACTTTAAAACATATAGAAAAAATATATATTCACTAAATGAAGATTTAAATAAACATAAGAGGCGTGTATTTATAATAATTGTGGCCAGATTTTCCAAGTCATCATTCTCTGGAAAGGAACACCTACGCATGTATGGCCCTTCATAGAACCTTAGACATCGGACTTTGAACCTTACCGGTTGTGTTTTAGACCCTAAAGTGTATGGTTGATCTAAAAGGGCATTAGCGCCAAAATTGACATGTATTGTCAAAATGACAGCATGTTGGGTGGCCACCATATTAGTTTTGATGATAAGGTCTTTCCCTGTTTGTATAATTATAAAGAATATGTCTTACTTATAAAAGTTAGTTAAAAAATATCCCATGGTTCCGCTTTCAAGATATTTTAGATTTGTAAAAAAGCTTGACGATGAGGAAAGTTGCTCTAAATATCAACGCGTGTAATGTTTTATTCCAGTAGCAAAGTAGTTATTACGTATGCATATAAGAAAAACATAATTCTTGATAGCTAAGTGGGTGTACGCTCTCAAGCACGTAGCAAAGGCCCTTGGACACACCCGAAATGTCTCGTCACTTGTACTAGACGTTTAGGTAGATATAAAACAAACAAGTGAATGGCACTCTCATAGCGAGAGTGCGTGCTAGGACCCAGCATTATGCACAAGGATACTGAAAGAAAGTACTCGACACGAGAGCGTCCAAGGCTCGGCGGAGAGCAATAAGCGACGCCCGCCGCCGGGGCCCGTTCATTAACTCTCACCTACTCCATAAATAACCTAGCGACCATCTCATCTCTCATGGGCGCAGCGGACAAAAGCCGCTCGACTCCGCCGTCCGCCGCTACTTTCCCACCGCTGCACCTACAGAGCAAACATCAAAAAATAACAAATAAGAACTCCGATAAGCTCTCGCGACGAGTGGACAACGTAGTAGCACGTTACAATGTTGTTATTATAACGGATCGCATCAGAGTATCGGATCGGACAAAATGGCGGACGTAACGTAATGGCGGGAATCCGCCGAGGAGGGCACACATCCATTTCAAAGAATAAACACGGAGGAAACGCTCTCGATGTATAAATAATAAATAAAGAGTATATTTTGCTGCGTGCGTAGACAAAGGCAGCGCTGAGGGGCAAACATGCCTGTGTTTATTCTTTCGTCATTAAGGTGGAGTGTTGACTGTATGTAGCCGGCTCTAGCGCTAATTTCAGGGAGCCCAGGATGCTGCGATGCCTTAGACGCACTGTTGACTTTGGTGAAGACGTACGGATGAGATTAACGCCAGCTTTGCGGCTGCCTGGGGATTATTTAGGTTCAACCAATGCCTACGTTTCCGCGACTCTATAAAAGTAAAGCTACTTAACTTTATTTGCATTTTGACTGATCCTTTTGTTGCAGGTCAAAATATGGTTTCAAAACCATCGCTACAAATGTAAGAGGCAGGCAAAGGAGAAGGCGATGGCGGAACAGAACCAACATAATCAGGTAAGAACATACACTAAGTGCCTTTTATATGTTGTAGGTTAGAGCCACACCTACAAGACTAAACAATAGTCAGGATCATTTCGATGTTGAAAATTTAACGTCTATCGATGTAAGTAGGTTTATTTCATCGTAAGTGTAAGAAACCTTTTAGATTCTAAATAGAAGGTATTCACTTTTTCAATATCTGCAAAAATATTATAAAACCGTCAGCCAAATGCTAATGAATAATGAATATTAAAACGCGAGGTAGCGATAAAATCGCCGACGTGACATCGCGGCCCCTTGATACTCGTAGCGATCTCCCGCTGACGTGAACTACCCTCAAATGTAATGAAATCAATAAGCGGAGGAAAGAACAAAACCAACATCTTATTGCACAAAAAAATACGTAATATGGTCAAACAAGTACCTACATTAGAATAATTCTTTAAACATTTTCAAAATGGAAACGAAATAATGGTTAGCTTAATTCTTGTCAATTCAATTTCCACCAATAAGTAAAGATACTAACAGCAAGCTGAAGTAAAATCCATCAGAGAATTCAATTAGAGTATTTTTTTTGTAAAAAACAACAGCAAAGATTTTCGATTATTCTCAGTCCTCAAGATAACTACGGGTCCCGCAGCGAATCTGGCGACCCCACGGCAATTAGAATTGTGTTTCCCGTCAAATCGCAGGGTTGCCGCGAGATCGTGCGTGATGATGGCCGATGGTGCAGATAACCCTGTATTCAAAAGTCTTTTGTTAAAGTTAATGCAAAAGTTTTGTGTACAAATGGCTAAAACATTGAGCGAGATTCGATAAATATATATGGTCATCTTGATGGAGAAGACGAATTGAATAGGACATGACATTGTGATGACAAAGAAAGTCCAAAATGGGATTTTAGCAGTTTTCTATTTATAACTTAACAACGTAACGTTATTTGATACAACGCATCTTAAACTCCAACAATAGACAAGTGGGTGTCTCTGTCGAGCAGCGTGAGTTCCCAGACTTATGACTAATAACTAAGAGCTTTCTTTCCACGCGATGTCTGTTACAAAAGTAGGCATCCCTGTCGCGTAGGTGTATGTGTTGCCAGTTATTCGTAGGTTGGCAGCTAGAATTGGCTCAATTTGCGAGTCGTGTGGGGGTGGGCTGACTCCTGATTGTTAGCGCCTCGCCTCACCCTCGTAATTATTGTTTTGTAACGTGTAATTTGCTCGACGGGGCTGTTAAATATAATAAATGGAAATTCCGCTGTACATTTTATTATTGAGTTGAAGTAAGTAGTGACGCGTCTGTGCTATGGACGCATGGTTGGGATATTACATGTCATTTTCACAGGGTTTGGTGACTATTAACTCGACCTAACGCCATAAAATTTAAGAAACAAAATTTCATAGCAGTGCTAAGGAAACACTGATTAAAATAAAACTGTAATCCCTACTTTGTATTTGATTGTTGCATCCTTAACGACCGCTATGAATCATCCGAACTTCTTATACCTACTCGTATATTACAGTCTCATTTCGATACGACAGTTAGAAGTAGGTTAAAATTGACTTCCAAGATTATATGTTAGTTAGTTATAAGTGAAGCTAATATAAGCGTGTTAAAAAGAAGACACGAAGAGGAACAAAAAGAAAATTTTCTTTTATTTTATTTACGAATTTGATATATTAATAATGTTGGACGCTTTTCACACAGCATCATCTAGCCCCAAACTAAGCAGAGCTTGTGTTTTGGAAACTACATGATTGATATACTACTTATATACTTTTTTATTTAGTAAATATATATGTTCATATAATACATAGAAAACACCCAGACCCGAGTCTGATATTTGTAGATCATACAAACATTTGTCCCGCGGCGGGAATCTAACCCGCAACCTTCTGCGTCTCAGGCATTGTGGGCCTTCGCCCACTGCGCCACAGAGGTTATTTTCTAATTCCTTTGTTTTGCAGTCATCATCACCACGGATGTCCTTTAGCATCTGCTAATGGGTCATTATGACTGATTCTAAACATCAAAAAGAAAACGCAAAGAAAAGGAACATTTTGTTTCGTTCTTATTTTCAAATCCCTTTTGTTCCGCAGTCTTCATCATCGCCGCGGCGAGTGGCGGTCCCGGTCCTGGTGAAGGACGGCAAGCCGTGCGGCTCTGGCGAGTCCTCCTCACCAGCGCACAGTCACTGCGTCACGCCGACGTCGGGGTACGGCAGCCAGCAGGGCCAGGCGGCCTGCAGCAACCCCCTCGTCTCCTCGTACCGCCAGCCCACGGCCTACCAGCAGCAGTGCTCAGGCTATCTACCGCTGCAGGGCCGGGCCTGGTAGAAGTTCCCACAGCTTTACCACGAGACCATGTTCAAGGAAGAGATGTATTTTGATTAGGGTGGTGTGATTGGCGCGGTTTTGTTTGGGTTTCTGGAAATTCTTTCAGCCGAACTGTCGTAGACAGTTTTAGGACAAAAAACTTTATAAATTTGACAAATCATTGAGAAGTTTGCCATTTTATTTTTGACATCTAAACTAACTCTTCTAGTCTAATCTCGGGAAAAATCCATCTGTTAATTTTCACATTACATTTAAAATTACCATTTTAAATTTTTACCCTAGTTTTGAGGAGGTTCATTTATTACTAGGCTCATAACCACGTCGTAGCTTAGTTGGTATAGCACCCACGTATCAAGCGGGAGGTTGCAGATTAGAGTCTTATCGAGGTTGATATTTTTGGGCTATTATAATATTTTGAGATTTCCCATAAATGTGTGTTAACTTATAGAGAAATTAACCAGGTTAATGTATTTTTTTCTGTCAATTTTTATTAAGCGCCATGAACTCTTCCAAGAACATTGTCTTTGGTAAGGCGATGCTGGGGGCAGCTATAAAATAAACCGAACTTTGAGACATTTTAGAAACTAGTGTAAAAGCTGTGGAATTTGAAGTGTTTGTGAGAAGTGAACTTTTAGCTTAAATTGTAAGTTTTCGTATCGGGAGGAGGGTATCGTGTAAATACTAAGTAGCGTAGCACTTAAGCACATATGAGGATTTGAAGTTCTTTATTGTGATTATAACTTTATGTATTTGTTGCGCCTGGTCAGAAGATCGAACTTTTAATAAATTAACTATTTAAAAACTCTTAACCACAAGAAAGTTTTAACCTTTTCTTAGTACCTACTTACTTACTTTTTCGACAACAATTTATGTGCAATACAGAATTATAAAAAAAGGTTATCAAGATCTTCTGATAAGGTTCAAAATTAGTGCCAAACTGAATCTTAATCTTAAACGTTTTTGAATTGGTACCTACTTACTCCTGCCTGTTTTGCTTGGATGGCTAGTATCCCTACCTACTACAATATTTTAAGTTACTTACATCATTCTACAAAATTTATTATCTTCTACTTATTCCTAACGACCATACATTCGTAGGTAAGTATATTAGTAAATAGGAATAGGGCACTTACCCAATCACATGTTTCTATGATTATTATCATAACATTCATAGATTAAATGAAATAATAATTTCCATTTTTTGGTCGCTAAAAATCTTGTAAATAACAGTCATGTAAGTAGTAGGTCATTCGTTGTGTGAATAGTAGGTGCGTACCTACATAAATTATGACAAGAGCCAGTGTTTGAGTGTGTAGATAGTAGGTATTGTGTAAATATTCTAGAAGGTAATATTTGTAATTAGTAAAAAATCTATGCACCTTTTTTTTATATTTTATTTGTATGAAAAAAACATTGATCCGAAAAAGCTCAGGATTTCATTTGGTTTTTAAAAGTCATCATCTCACAAAATATTAAAAGTTTCAAAGTAATCAAACATCTTTTGCATCAGAAACATAATTATTTAGAATACAATTGGTTATATAATCGCAATAAGCAACGAATTATGTAACTCTTTTGTGTTTTAATACAGCACATGAAACCAAGTCAGCTGAATGCATACGAATAAGCTGAATGTACTTACATAAATTAAGTAGGTAGGTACGTAATTATATTGTAAGTACCAATAAATTTGAAAGTCCCAAGGAATTTTAGTAGATTTAACTAGCAACAACGTAAAATGACGGGCTCCCAGCGCTCAAAAAGAATGGATAGCAATAAGCTTGAACTTTAGAATAGATGCATAAATTGAAATTGTAAAATTAATGTTTTTAACTTTATTTATATTATTATGTTCAGATGATAGATCGGTGTATAGTATTTTAGGTAGGATAAGGGTAATGATTATGATAATTAAAAAACAATAATTTTTAACGAGAAGGAATTTGTTATTATATCTCCTTATTGAAAAGTGAGGTGTAATGAATTTCGATTTATAAAATTAATAAAAATTAATGAGTTTTATCATTGCACTCTATTATTTCATGAGGTTTTGAAGTTTCCTGTACTACCTACCTAGTAACAACTACCTATCTAAATAGGTTAGCATTATTTAATAGTTTTATAGCATTCCTAGAAAATAAGGCAAATATTAAACGTGACCTTCAGTCTCGTTCATAACAACACCAACAAAGGTACGCAGACCCTCAATCCAAAACAATAAGTACGAACTTGTGTAACATTTATCTTTGAGCCCTCCGCGACCTTTCCACGGTCTAAGCTCATTTTATTGTCTTCAATATTCCCAGATTACGCTCTAATCTCTCATAACGGGTATAACAGTTTATTCCGCATGGCAACATCGACTTTGTAAACGTCAGTCACGGCCCGCCAAAACGAAATATCAACATGGCGTATGTAACATGTAACACTAACCTAACTTTTGACCTAAACCTTTCAATTTATCACTGTAATACAAAGAATTAGAGCTCACTTTTGAAAGAATTAATGTTGAAGATAGTTTGTTTCATTTCGGGAAAGTAATTTTGATAGAACAAAGGCGGGGAAGAGCGCACGTGCGCGGCATTACGAGGGTAGGCTAATAAAATGGTGGATTAGCCAGACGGACAGGTGAGGGCGGCGAAATTGAAAACTATTGGCCTCTTCAGCAGACAGGCATATCGCCGGCTTCGGGTTACCCAGGATTTATGTCAGTAGAATTGTAATGAGAAAATTCTTCTCGTAATAACGTATTTTGCGAAATTGAATTTAATTCGTCCATCGCTTTTGAGGAATTCCGGGGAAATATAAGTGATCAAGCGAAACATAGGTAAGTACCATTTTCTTGTACCAAAACTCATCACTACTTATAGACTTTATTGGATACTTATAGAAACAGCGAGGGAACTCTGAAAGTACGGTTAGTTATATACTTTATTCGAGACGGACGTGCCACGCCTGCCCATTGTCAAACACGTACGGAATAGATCGATCCGAGGAGACGACAAGGGAAGAAAGGAATGCCGGTCAATTCTACAAAATTGGACCCTTGTTACAGACAGAATAAAGAAAGTACGTAACCTGTACGTATCATGGACCGAGCTTAAAATACAAAATAGGTTTTAATTACCACAGTGGTACCTAGTAATATGCGTCTACTTACGAAAGTAGCTTTTCTCACTAAATTCAATTTAGCAGACATTTGTTCTGGGTCTGGGTTTTGTGGTACTTCAATATTCGATACCTACGTCACAAGGAATCCTGTTGTGGGTCAGGGATTGGCTGTTGGAACACCCAACCAAAATCTAAGTAGGTAGCTATAATTTATATAGCTATAATTTATATAGCTACTACCTATGCAGATTGAGAAAATAAAACTGCTAAAGACGTTTCGGTCGATTGAGGCTATGAGTTGGGGGACCCGAAGTTGCTTATCAGAGTGGTAGCTAGGTACCAAACCTACCCTTAAAGTTATTATTGGAATATGTCTAACGTTATCGTGGATCTAAGTACTTCAGCTACTTGGAAGCTCTAGATGTCATTTTTTTTTAGGTAGAGCTAAGCTGAAGAGTTTATTTGTTTTTTGTTTGAACGCACTAATCACTGGAACTGCAAGTACGATTTGAAAAATTATTTTTGCTTTTCATAGCCGAATTCTTGTGGAAGGTTATAGGCTTTTTCAAATCACGCTGACCCTTAGATGGGGGGCCGAGGGCGGCCGTGGCACAGCTTGTGGTTGAATAAATCTTAATTTGTACCAAACCTACCAAAGACAACGAAGTACCTAATTTTTTTTCTTTTTAAAAAATGCTAGATTTTCCAATACCTATATAAGCTATAAGAGACTTGAAGTGGACGTACCAGTATCTACCGAGTAGATTATTAATTTATTTCAAAAAAATAGTAAGCGTACCGTATGACACCAAAATGCTACCATGTTAGATTAAAACTTAAATATAATCTTAACGAATTAAATATTGATGACGGGCTGTCATAAAAAAATGTCGACATGCTGGAATTCGTGTGTGAATGCATTGAGTAAAGTTAGCGCCCTTAACGTCGGCGCATTGTTGGCATGTACTTAGAGTACGTGCCGTGGGATAGGCGATAAGTTGTATATCGTCGGCTAGCTAACAACACCGCTCAAGTCGAAATTTTTGCGGTTTTGACATTTTTATGCCATTGGATAGATCTTTTCACTGCGCTTCTGTTCACCAATACAAACATTGAATTTCAACCAATCACAGTTTTAATTTCAACTTTAGCGATTTCAATTCTGTGGACTTGTGCGGGTTGATAAAACGGTTTTTATGTTCTCCTGAAAAGTTAGGAAAATCGATTTACGCGGTGTTGTTAGCTAGCCGACGATATACTGTCTTATATCGAGATGTGACACACGGACAGACGGACGGATATGATGATATTATAAGGGTTCCGGTACAGTTATTTTAATACTAAAGCTTCCGGTTTCGCCATTTGGATTCGGAACCCTAAAAGGGGTTTTACGTGACGGGACCCTGGAAATTCATTCCCTCGCAAAAACACCGAATATTTCCCTAGTATAAATCTATTTACCCGCGTTTTCCCTATTCATCAAAATCGTGCGTTTCCTCCCGATCTGTAAACAAATTTGTGAACATTATTCCTCGCGGGGCCATGAATAGGTACCAAGGGTTGGAAGGGTAGGCCGCCATTAGGGACTTAAGATTTTCCATTCATGGAACAACGTCTTAGAATGCATGGGGTTTGGAAATTGCGTGATTGCTGTAATTATTTCATGGCAGTGTTGGAAATATTATTTGGAACAGGTTACCTGGACATGGACTCTGGACCATGGACTACCATGGACTCCTGTAGGTAAAAATTCAAGGAACTCAGTATAATGACGATGATTGGTGAATACATCTTTCAAAATTTAGTTTATATAAGAGAAAACTTAAGTAAGATTAAGACTAAGAGAGATACACACAATGTCAACACTAGAAATAAGGATCGTTTAGTTGCCCCTATGACAAGGCTTGCAAAAGTATCAAAAAGCTTTTACTGTACTGGAATAAAGTTATATAATCAAATACCTGTAGAGATAAAGAACATGACTGACTCCAACTTTAAACCCTGCTTGAGAGACCAATTAATAGTTAAAAGTTACTACAGTATTGATGAAGCTTTTGCGGATAATAAAACGATTGAATATAATTTCAATGAATGAATATGTATCAGTTTATTTTATAGTTATACTATAACTAACTTAATTTTTAATTTATTTCATAACTAAGAGAATTGTAAATTTTAATTTTAGGTATACAATATGACAATGCGTAATGCTGATTTTATTTTTAATTATTTTATTTGATTATAAATTTATGGTTTATAAACATATTTAGAATATATTTTTATAAGTTTCTTTGTAATTTGACATATCTAAGTACATTGCAATTATATCTATGGATTAATAAATGAATACAATACAATACAATACCTAGACATCTACTTTAGACTGGGTGTGTGACATTGTGTGCTTTTAGTAATTACTTATACTGGGAGCAGGGAGAATGTCTATGTCCAGCTGTGTAGCAGGCTGATAATAAATATGTAATGGTTCTAAACTTCTTGGGAGCTGTTCTTTGATCTGTGGAGGAGCATATGAAACAAAGTAAAATTAAAGACAAATTAATGGATATCTCAGCAAGCAACTCATCTACTCGTATCGAGGTAGTTAGGTATCTGCTCAAATTTTATCTTCGTAGAAAATGCGTTGCGTTAAGTGAAATATAAAAGCTCATGATATTGACAAGAGGTGATTTCAAAGGTCAAGACTTTCCATTAAATATAGTTTATGACAGAAACTAGGCAAACAAAATGCTAAGTACCAAGTTGGGCGCCAAGTTAAAAAAAATCGCCTAATTGCTCTACCCTTTTCAGATAGGGAAACTGCTAGATTCCATTTAAAATTTCACTAGCTCAAGGACATATTGAGCACAGATGAGTACCTAATTTATAAAGGGGGTTTATCTATAGCAGATACAACTACTTTAATAATGAATTTCCCTGTAACATTGGCGGCAGAATTGCTGGTGAGAGCTTGCCACCGAAGGTTGAGGACCGAGGGGCTGACTAATTAGAACAAAAAACGCGGGAAAACACAAGTACGCTTGACAGTGAGTCAGAGACAAAGAACGCCAAGTTTTCGCACAAAAGGTTTTATAGCAGCGGACCAAAGCCGTTGGATTATGGCCTCTTTAGTTCAATGCACAAAGCTGGTTTCCGTGTTAACTGTTGTTACTGGCTCGAACATTTATTTTCCGGGATTCGAATTTGGAAAGCTTTATCTAGTTTTCACCCTCCGATCGAAATTGAACCTTTTCTTAATGCAATATAATTCAGTTTCACAGTTCATAAGTTTTATTGTATACTGTTCTATCCATAGTGCAGAGTTGCGTAGAGAAGCGCCATCGCGTCGATTGTCTCTGGCACGTTCGAGCAAAGAGGCCACAATCGATAGAGCACGGGCGTGCGTTGTAATGAATTTATTAGAGACTCACTGTTTTGATGTTAATTTGAGTTTGTCAAATTATTAATTGGCTATCACGTTCATATTACCTAACCATTATGGACCTTATTTATAAAGATCATTTAGCAGTTGGATAATATATACTACTTTGTCTCTCTCTATTAATATGACCTATGATAAGAAGTTAAATAATAAAACGTAACCTATCAGCCATCCAAATGGTGAATATTGCTTTAACCTAGCTGACTGATCTGTTAAGAACGTATATTTACAGAGGCAAGCTACACCACGACCTAGTTCCATATTAATACCCATGACACAGGGAATCTTAGTGCGATCTTAGTGGTCAGGACTATATAATTAAGTGACCTTTTATTCCAAAAACTATCGTGAACTTGACTATTCATATTGTAAAAACGGAAATTTTTACGTACTGCACGTGAGTGGTCGCGACTTTCTCCTTCCGCGTCGCGCCGTGCACCCTGATGGAGACTCTCGGAATGAGTCGAAACTTAGTCGGTGCCTTCACCGATAGTGCAGTACGTGAAAATTCTCGTTTTTACAATATGAATAATTAAGAGACTGTTGGGTGTTTATTATTTACCTATTATTATTATCAGAAAAAGACAGTAGTGTGAGAACTGTTGAACTAGAAGCAGGAATACCTACTAGGTTTTAAAATCGAGAGTTTTTAATGTATATGTTAGGGTCTTTAGGTATGATGGATATTTAAAACCAGTGTACGTGGTCCTCCGAATAATTTGGAACAATAATTTGGAGTTGGTTAGCGAAACACTGGAATTCCATATTCATATAATTTAAAAATATTAAAATTGTGCACTGATTACACGAAATTGTAATATTGATAGTGCTATTGATTTATCTGAATATTTGACATTCTCGTCTGCCAGTCAAGACACGGTGGTAGGCGCAAGGCTAACAGGCGAGCTGTCAGAGCAACTTGACAACTCATTATAGCAATGGCGTCGACCACCAAAACTACATAGATAGAGGGTTCCGTAGCTTTCAAAAAAATATGAATAAAACAAAAACACACGACTGTATTCCGCATTATGGATTTCCTCAGATACATTTACCTCAAATATCTATCTTTGAGGATACCAAGTACCTAGAGGGTAGTCTGAGGCAGGTCTGAATAATAATGCTGGACATTTTTCACACAGCATCATCTACTTAGCCCCAAACAAAGCAGAGCTTGTATACCTACATATTTTTTTTTGTAAATACATACATATTATACTTAGAAAACACCCAGACCCGAAACAAATATTTGCAGATACAAACATTTGTCCCGCGGCGGGAATCGAACCCGCAACTGCGTCTCAGGCGAGGTTGTCGTGAAACCTGCATTCCAAGTGACAGGTTGCAAGTCCATCCGCCGCTTATTGAAACACTAACTGATGGCACATGCCTTCGAATGTTGGGTCCAGTACACTTTATAATATAGCGCACATACATTTTTCAAATGGAAAATCTATTGGTGTACGACCGGGATCAAACCCATGACCTCTGGATCAGAAGTTGGCCAACACAGCACGGTTAAAAAAGTATATTGGGAGAAAAGTAGAAGAATTCGAAATTAATGATAATAGGATTTAAAAAAAAAAACAAAAGACACCGCGTCCGGCGACAAATAGTCTTTTCAATACCTAGACCACTCTGAAGATGGTAGAGTAAGCTATCTAAAGTTTTCGTATTTTTCTTTGGTGTGCAATAAGGAGATTATCAATCAAACTATCGAAAGGCGGGTAACTTTATCAACCAATAAAAATATGTTAGGTAATCATATAAAGTTTTCTAGACTGTTTTTTTATATCTTAGGTAGATAGATTGATCTATGGAAACACTTTTATTGCATGCCCTATAAACTTAATCAATCTGTACACTGGGCATGGACAGTCATATCGCTAAAAGTGTTTAAATAATCACGAAGTGAGGTTTCTATGCTCTTATTATGAACCCTGAATTTCTCACCCAACCGTCAGATGACTCGACATTCGTTCGCTCTCCAACAAATACCTTTTATTTCAACCCATTCATTTTGAACGCGTATTATTTTGACAAGCATTGACAGGTGGTATTATCTCCGAAAGTCAACGCTTCTCATTATAACAATCCAGTGTTTTGTTTGTTTTAATGATTCTAATTTTCTATTTGTTTGGTTAAAATATAGCAATCATTTTGTAGTGGATTTGAATTAGTGGGAAATAATTTAGTTTTGATTTCTTGAGTGGAGCAGAGTTTGGTCGGATGGACCTCACATGCCGAAATTTAAACAATTATATCTTACTTAGCCACTTGAATGGAAAAATAACTTAAACCATAGTGGCCTCAATCATTCGCGCCCCTCCCCCATGGTCCTTCGAGCCGTATCACTTGGGAATCTTCATGGGAGCTCCAACTAAACTCACCAACTGTATGCAATAAGATGCTTATGACTGAATAACTTTTATACGAAACGTTTACCATACTCAACAATGGACCAAAACAGTCAGTAGACAAGATCGGACGTTTTAAGGGCTTTAGGGGCAGGAGGTTCCGCTGGCACAAAAACGCCTAAAAAGGCATGATAGAGGCTTTAATTGAGCAGTAATTACTTGTATGTAACCTGTTTATTAGTTAGGTACCATAAACAATTGTCGGTATGTTTGTTCCAGTGTAAATAAATAAATGCCCTTTTATTTTATTTATTAAATGACATGACTGACTGTTTCATTTAAAGAAAGGCTGTTAAGTATCATTTGTGAATAGCTCCACTTTAAATGTGCACGTCTTTCACAATTACAATTTTCAACAACTCATACCAATACTTTCCTTTACTGTTAACCCAAGGTATGACAAAGGTTTTAAATGCAGACTTTCAACCACTTCAGCGAAAATGGCGTGCGATCTGACTGAGCGGTTTCGCGCGCTTTCTCACTCCGAATGTAGTCCGTTAATGGCGGCAGCAGAACAATGGGGAAATATGGGAACATTGCACACAAAGGACGTTTCCGTTTGATGTGGATTGCTACTGTGTCTGCCACAAACGGCACAGGCAGGTAGGTAAGTAATGGATTCTGAAATTCGGTAGAGTTTTAGTACAGTTTTCTATGTTCCTATGATACCAATTCTGAGAATTGAATTCCTTTGTAAAGAATATAAACGATGATACGGTTATTGTCTTGCAAAGATGAAATTAATTGGTAACATTAATCAACAACAGTTGTCCTTGGAACTATACAAATAAATGTACCTATAAAAAACAATAAGTACCTACAGGAAACAAGAAAATAATATCCATACTTACTTTACATTTAAGTAGATATCATCATCAAAAATATTCGTTTACTTATTATTATAAAAAAACTTTTGAAATCAGACATTTTTCAAGAGTTACGAAACATTGGACCATTGAATCTTTTTTAAACATTTAACTTTCAACTTTTTTGAATCCTTGGTAAGATTCATATTATGGTTCATCAAATAAATGTCCAAGGAACTTGAAGGGTCTGCCTAGAGTTAGAATTTATAATTGTTTATTTTAGAAAAGTAAAATTACCAGTAAAATTTACCTGCTCCACTAGGATAATTAAATCCATAATTCCTGCCTATCGAGGAAGTACTTAGATAGATAGATAGATAAAACATTTATTCGTTGCTACAGACACACACCAATATACATTTTATTGTCAGTAAGTTTGTGTTTGTGTGTTGCAGTACAACAAAAAGGCCATGGCTCAGTGAAATTTTTTTGCTTAAAAGCAAAAACACTGATTTTCAGCCAAAAAACCTGTACTTTGTACTTAAATAATATAAACTAAGAAGCCTTTCTTCGACAGTCACTTACTAGGTAAGTACAAATAATTAACTATCACATCAGCTGCTGATGTCGGGAATTCTGTTTTAAATCTGCATTTTACTGAGTGAATTTAAAATTTTAATAAATAAAAAGCGCGCTTTAATTTCTATGGAAGAAACCCAGCTGTCCCGCAAAATAAAATATAAATGTATCTTTTTAAAATAACATAAAGTTGAAAGGGTGCGTCGATTACAGCTCATTACATAAGCGCTCGGTGTTATCACCTTTCGCATGCGTGTAACTACATAATAAATTATTGTAGTTCTATGTAAAACTCTTTCAGGGCGTTGAATAGCGGCACTCCACTCAAGGACCGGCCTGGGGGGCGATCGCGAAACAATAGATTTTTTCCAAAATACGTAATAATGCTGCGTCAAATGACGCGGTTTTGTGTTTTGAGCTTAGGGTTCCGCCTGAAACGGTTGAGAAATTAGAACACTAATATTTAGATACATTATCAATTGTTGCGTTATAAGGACTCCACTTGGCGGACCTTTGAAATCTATGTTTTTACTGTCAGAAAAGCTGCAACAAGGGATACCAAACCAGACCAATTGTAGGTGCCTACCTAGCTACATACCGACCTTACTTTATTATACCTCTAAATCTTGGACACAAAGAGACAATGGTGGTTCTTCAAACTATAGCTAATATTCAAATAACTCATACTTGTTTACGAGTACTATGTAATGGAATAAAAAACAAACCTACGGAACCACACAAACCACAAGAATAACGATAACACATGGGTAAATTTAAAAGATTTTTTTTGGGTCCGTGCTCAAGTGGAGTCCTTGAAGCTCGACCGCTGCGCGCGAATTATTAAAAGTAAAAAAATGAAAAATATAATATGACACTCAAGAGGTCGCCGGTCGTCCGTGAATATTACATAGCAAGTTAGTAACGTTAAATGCTCATAAGTTCTTAAAATTATGATGCGGAAGTTATGATGAATGATAATAGTTGGATTATCTTTTTGTAAATTATTATATTTAAAGTACCTACGTAAAGCCGCTTAGGATTTCGTGGACAAACATGTGAGTAAAAAAATATCCAGGTATAAGCTTAGTACTATGTAAGTGCACTTATATTCATGCTCGTCTGCACTATGCTAAAGAAAAGACTTAGGTACTTACCTATGTCTAAGCCAAAGAATGAATAAAAATACTTTATTGTACACTCTAAGCTAACAAAAACTGTTTAGGACAATGGGCGCTTATAAGCGACCTCTTCCAGTCAACCTTCATGCTCATGTCTTTGCCTAAACTTTTTTAAATCTAGTGCAGATTGGGCATTTAAATAGCAAACTATTAAAACTATTATTTTTATTTTGCTTTTGTTCGACTTCAGCTGAAAATGGGAGAGATCAAGAATTTGATGTATTAATACCAACCGTAGTATACCTAAGTAAAATAAGCGCTAAAAACATCCATTTGGAGATAACCCAATCTAGATATATAGGCCATAGGTAACAACAGTATCCAAAACCGGTAGCTGAATGCATCCAATGAATTAAATCTCCCTATGATACCATCTATCTAACCAACCACACGACAAACGAATTAGTCAAAATAATACACAATAGCTTTTAAAACGAGTCGTGGGCGAAATTGTTACTAAAATGTAGCAACATCTGTCGAGAGGGGACAAAAACTGGGAGATAATGAAACATTTTTTTACATTTCCCACAAGATTTGGAACTATAGCTAGCAAGCTTTACAGTTCAAATTCCTACTATCTAGCGTTAACGTTTGTGATGTTTGAATTTGGAACAAATAGAGTTAACGCCATTACTGTCAAATTGTGGGCCAATCGGCGTGAAGGAGCGCCGACCAATCAGCGCGAGGAGCGGTGCGTGTTTCGAATGTAAAATTTGGGGGGAAACTAGAACAATTTGTAACTTTTTGTGTGCTCATCCGGAGCTGTAAGTAATTTTCATTTGTGGGTAAATGAAGCGTGCCATTATGCATTTAGGGAGATAAAGAGCATCTGCTCTGCTGCAAAGCTCGGTTTGTGCAATTTGATGTTTTGTTAGTTAATATTTACTTATAAAAACTATTGTGGCTTGAAATAATGATTCTATTTGAAGGCTAAAGCAGATGTTTAATAAAACACCCAATACATTGAATAATTACAATTTCTGCCTCCTTACGGAGGGACAGATACAATTGTTGCAGTCCAAAACAATTACTTACCTATAAGAAACAAAGCTTTGGCATGCCATGCGATGCGAGTCATAAAAGTTTTTATTTTCTTTATAAATTAGGACATTACCTATTGTCAACACTTACCTACCTTGTGCAATGACGCCTCCAACAAAAACCAGCCCCCACTTCACATTGATCTGAATATACAGAGTCAAAAATGTATGAAAAATCTTTGTCTTAAAGAATCTCGGTATAAATTCGATGATGTGCATAAATAAAGTCAAAAGGAACTTACACGGCACTTGACCTTCCACATCCGTCAATCATTTCTCAGGAACAACGCTTCCACCACATTCCCATCAAATCGGAAATTGCTCATTCACACTCTGACGACTCCTCAAAGCGGCACTTACAAGTTCTCAAGACCACCATAAAGAAGTCAAATTCATCTGTCAAATGGAATTTGAATTCGGAACCGGGAGTGCTGACAGCGCGCGCGCCGCGTGACGTCATTGAAAGTCACGCGAGCCCAGCATGGCTGCTAGCGTCCCGTCGCTCGCGCCCGCCTCGCCGGAATCATTAGCACAGAAGTGTGCAAATTAACAAAAGTTTGTCTTTTGACACATTATTTCACGGTGAAGTGAACATTCTAGATCTTAGTCGTGTTTATGGGAAGTGAGCAGGGGCGCGGTTCGCGACGCGATACAGTTATCGCAGTTTTTACGCTTCAGGAAGGATATTGTGATTTGTGAGAATTTTGGTAGAGTCTGAGGGAAGTCATATTCACCTCGGTCTTCCAGATCAGTGCGTATGCGCCGGTTCCCACTATTGCGTAACTATTAATAGGATGTAAATAATGACCAGTTTAGTTTCTTTTGAAAGCTTACAAGAGCTTTTGTTCACAAAAACTGTGTTTTGATTACTAAAACGTGTCCCTAATCCTTTTTGGTGTATAATCTGAATCTTCATGAATTTGACAGATCCAATTGATAAGGTAGAGTTAAGTTAACCCGTAATAACGTAGAATCAACAAAAACAATTGCTCTAAAAATTATAATTAAACTAGCAGCGGACTTTCAAGCAATGAATTATTAACAGCCCATTTGGCTTACCTGGACAAAAAGGTCTTAGAAATCTCCGTTAAGTTCTACCTCATTCAGTTCTCAAGTGGCCTACAGTCCGTAGGGCCCCTAATTCCTTTTCATGTTCAACGATTTTGTGCCGAACCTTCGATTGTGGCGCAAAAAATAAAATTTAAAAAACTATTGATCGTGCACAAAACGTCAGCCACTTCAGACACGCTTTGTCGGCCATATTGGAAAACATTTGACATGTACGTTACAAGTTTTTAATTAGTTTTCGAATGCAACGCAACAGAGCTCTATCAAAAACTGTTTCTGAGAAAAAGTTCAGTGTTCCGTTTCGGTAAATACCATATTTTACTGTAGGTAACATTTACAAACTCGTTTCGTTACGTTTTGTTTATATTGTTTAGCGAACTGTGTTACATACGGCCGTTAAATCAATAGAACTTAGTTTAAATCGTGGGTCGTATTGGCCTAGTGGGCGATACCCCGAATTCCTGAGGTCGTGGGTACGAACCCGGTCGTGAACCAATGAATTTTTCCACTTGAAACATGTAAGTGCGCATTTATATGTGCTTAAAACTGTGAAGGAAAACATCGTGAGGAAACCGGCATGCGCTACAACCAAAAAATCGATGGCATGTGGCATCTTGTGGCGTTTAGTGTTCCAATAAGCGGCCATGGGCTTGCAACCTGTAACGTGGTAGTTCCACGTTACAGGTTGCAAGCTTACAAAATGCGAGCATGTGCCAAATGTAATGTTTGTACGTGCCTCTGATTACCCATCACTTTGTATCCTCAAACATCTACGCACTGAGTATGTATTTTAGGATGTCCGTCATAGGAAATACAGTTGTAAGCGTGTTTGTTTAAACACAGACAGTTTAATTAGCTTTTTATATTCTCAGTTTTAAAAATGATCACAGTAGTTTCACTTTTCGCCTAGGTTTCTTTAATCCATTTTAATATATGAATGCGTAGTGGGAAGGTCAATAAGTAAAAATATATTTGGAGTGCTAAAACAAAATGATAATCATCTTTATTTTCTTATTTGTAATCATCTGTCAATACATATTTGTTTGTGTAAGTTTCAAAAAATTCACAGATAAATATCATTCTAAATTCAAAATGTGCAAATCTCATTCGTAAATGGTTTCTTACCCTCATAATTATTCATAATCAGTAACCAGTCACTAGCTTTTGCAGGTCGATAACTCTAGCTCTGTCCTTTTTTAACACTAAACAAAGGATAGAAGCAGACACCATTTATTACGCTGCTAAAATTTAGTAAGTGATTATTAATAAGAGGGTTAATATTTCACTTGTCAGTATTTTACAAAGGCTATTATTCATTTTACCTAGCTATGTAATGTAGTTATATTAACGTCATCTGCTAAGTGTAAAAAGACAACTTCAAACCGCTATCCCAAGGAAAACCGATGACTATAACGAATTAACTAGTTTGATGCGAAACACAGGATTCGTTCGGTCTGAGATGCCCAAAGCTTTAGTCTTTGAAAGCTCATCCTTCACACCCCGTAGAACTCTCTCGCAGTTAAATTTCAGTCTCCTAATTACTATTTTCTATATATATATTATATAGTTTAGCGCCAACCACCACCGCCTTGATTCCTTTGTCCCTGATACCTCTGGTTGGGTTGCGAGGACCCTTGATGACCCTGGCCACCTCTATACTTGTCCTGCTGATACGAGTTGCTCCTCTGATGACCTTGGTTGCTGGAACTGCTTGATCCCGAACTATAGCCTCTATTCTGTCGGTGACCTTGATTTTGACTGCTGTACCCTTGCTGGCCATACCCTTGTTGAGAGTACCCTTGTTGGTCGTACCCTTGTTGCCCGTAGCTCTGGCCTTGTCGATTCTGGCCATAACTTTGGCTGCTACCATAGCCAGAGCGATTGTAACTCTGGCTACCTTGGTAGCCCTGGTCGTGGTGACCTTGGTTACCGTATGGTACATACCCGCTGCGCTGTGGCCCGAATGATTGAGATCGATCTGTCACAAAGAGAGTTACAGGTTAGCCTCCCTGTTTTGCATTCTAAGGATTTTGAACTTGAAATCAATTAAGGATATATCAACTACCACGTGCTTTAGTATTTCCTTGCTGACATTTCGTTGATCGTTTAGAGGTTCAACCTCTTGAGCACCGTTTACGCGCACGTTCGATAATGGTGACACAGAAACTGGTTCAGAATCAGGAGAATAGTAAAGTACTTGGTATAAATAAATAAACACCCAACAGTCGCTTGAGCCTGAGCCACACTATAATTCCATGTATCGTGAGTATCGTGAACTACGAGTGTCATGGTACCACAACATCGACCCTGATCAAATATCTGCAGAACATGCAAACATTTATCCCGCAAAAGGAAACAAACCCGCACCTCTTGCGTCTCAGCCGGCTACTCATACATATTAAAACTATATTTCATGGTGTCTTTTCAACTGATAACTTCTAGCACCTAATTTGAAGACCATGGTGTTCTTTTGATGCCAAATTCTGAACGATTTTTTGTGAAAATCCTCTCAAAGAAGCGCTTCACATCCTCTCCAGCACAAAACATCTCGTGTATTGCGACACTCGACGGCTCAAAACCGCTTGCAAATCGCGCCGCAGTCGCTGATGCCACGCCGCGGCACGCCGGTGGCGGAGTGTTTAATCGCTCGCTTTGTGACGCTCTAATGTCTGTCGCGCGGAACTAGGATGTCGTGGAAGTGTCTGGCGATGTGTTGAATCGTGAGCTGCGATTAAATTAGCTGTTCATGTTTACAAGGCGTAATAAATAATGTGTAGTGGGTGCCAACAATCGTTTATGTCTGAACGATTACGTTTGGATACATAGTTCATTTTGCCTCTAGCCTATTTTGTTTTCTACAATAATTGTTTAGGGAGATAACAAATAAATGAGATGCCCGACACAATAAAAACCCAAGCTGTTACATAACGTTATATAGCTTGTTATAGATTATTCCAGTCGCTTTACATCGAAATTATAGCCCTATTTGACTACCTATCGATGTACCGTTAAGCTTCCCTCCTATTTTACTCCGTGTAATGCACACAGTTTAATCCCAGCTTGGAGTACCAGAAGCTTCAAGGTTTGGCTTTAAAGGGATTGTCAGCAAGAAGCTTTAGGTCATCGATACCCGCGCTAGGGGAAAACAGGGATTTATTATTTACACGTCTTTGTTTGAAGCTTTTAAGTCAAGTGAAAGTAGAATGATCGACTCTTTGAGGCTTTGCGCACCACAAAGTTAGTATAGAGCCGATAATAATCAATAATAGTAGCATCGAATGTAGCTTGTGCTGGCATTTAGATGTTCATTATGTATTTTTTATAATAATAATTTTTATTTCAGAGACATATAACACGATATTAAACACAAATAAAAATAAAACTTTGTCCATATTCAAGAGAAGACTTTTGCATACATTAAAACTACAGAATTATTCAATCAACTACAATCTAGGTAGGAGGTACATAGAGCCACTATATTTACGAGTGCACAACATGCGCTCTTCGTCCAGTGCTCCATGCTACATAAAATTGGCATCCAAAGTGGTGCAGCCAATGGGCGCCAAAATCAGTCCATCACTATTGTCACTGTTAGTATTTTAGAAACTAAATACATTGGCAGTCATTGTTTGTCACCCATCGTGGGCGATGAAATTTGGAGCTATGTGTAACAGTACAGAATCTACATTTACACCTGTCAGGGTGTCGACTCGTAAATAATTAGGGACGGCAGCGGAGCGTCGAGTGCTTAACGAGCCGTCGCCATTAGCCATCATTGTTCTAGACTGGCGCCCAACGTGGGGCCGTGTGTAATCATCAATTTATTGTTACTGTACAATAGAGGGATAAATACAAAATTTTCAATTGTGTGGGAGATTATATATATCAATTGCTTTATTATTGGGGTATGAAGTCTACTGTTTCTAAGCCACAAAATAATATAATTGCCTCTATTTGAAATCAACAAAAAAGTTTTATTACTCGACTAGCTGGGTGGGTATAATTATCTCAATATCAAACAAACTCCCAAACATTTGAACGTTTTTAAGTGCTGGCATGTTTAAACTAGCTTCAAAACGCTCAACGCCTCAGGAAAACCTGCCCAAATATTACTTTGGCAGCCTTACTGGAACTATTCATTTTCCAGCTTTGCCAGTGAGGAATAAAAAGAGTTGAATATGGAAAGGTAGCTCGGCAGACATAATAGGCATCTAATGGAAGCCAACGCGACACATTCAAGCTCTGAAAGCGAGACGCGACGCGAGGCGCCAAAATTGTGCGGTGCGACTCAAGGACCGAGATATAAGTGTAAGGATTATGATGTACCCAACAAATTGCGAGAAACGGCTCTATGGTCAGAAAATATATTTAAAAAACATAATTTTACATTGTTATGGTTTAGTAATACTTTTATCTCAGACTTACAGGAAATCCTGGCCACTCTTGATACAATTAATGAAACAAACGCATCGTAATCACATCATGCATAGTTTTGTGTATGTGAACGGTGAAGTTGTATGCGTGAGGGAATTAGACATGCTAAGGTTGGCACTATTTAATTTGACTTTCCCATGGCATGATTTCGCGCGCTCTGTCCTTACTTCTCAGAGTCAATCAATACTAACAAGTAGCTTCTGTTTCGTCGTCTGTGCTTACAATTAAAATGTGCCAAGAAAGCAGTTCTTCATAGCAAAACCTTGTTTAAAAGGAAATACATTGTATTTGCAGCTAAGTGTCAAGCATAACCTAGCTCTGTATATATTCAGGGTTTTTATATGTACTTCACAAGCATTGAATGTTAGAATTGAAGTGTATTGAAAATTTGCAAAAAAATCGTTTCGAATCGATACTACCATTACATAATCCATTCGTTGTCCATTTGGACAACCTCTGTGGCACAGTGGGCGAAGGCCCGCCTGAGACGCAGAAGGTTGCGGGTTCGATTCCCGCCACGGGACAAATGTTTGTATCTGCAAATATTTGTCTCGGGTCTGGGTGTTTTTCTATGTATAATATGTATGTATTTACAAAAAAAAATGTATATAAGTAGTATATCAATCATGTAGTTCCCATAACACAAGCTCTGCTTAGTTTGGGGCTAGATGATGCTGTGTGCGTATGTCCAGCATTATTATTATTAATTTTTTTTATAAGTCAGCAAACAGTTATAGTCATAGACATAGTAGGCACTCATTTATAACAAGGTTACACAAACCCATTTACCCCCAGGAAATGGGTTTGTACACTAGTAAAATTAAATGGAAATTCATTATAAATTTGTTGCTGGATACAACATATTACATACATACATACATATATTCACGCCTGTTTCCCGGAGGGGTAGGCAGAGACCAAGGATTTCCACTTGCTACGGTCTTGGCATACTTCTTTCGCTTCATTCATCCTCATCACATTATTCATACAGGCTCGGCGGTTTAGTGTACTTCTGACCTGGCCTTTCTCTAAAATGTCTCCAATTTGGTCAGAGTACGTTCGCCGAGGCCTTCCTCTACCAACTATCCCATTCACGCTCGCCTTGTATACTTGTTTTGTTAATCTACTTTCGTCAACATATTAATTTAAAAAATTCATTAACTCATAATTTCTTCAAATTAGTAGATCGTCTGAACCACAAGCATTACCTTCAATTCGTTTTTGAAAGATTGCTTAAAACCAGCGCTTTGAACGATTCGGGTATATCTTACAATTTCACTATTTACGTGCACGGCGTTCTTGACATTGCGCTGGGAAGAATACGTGTGGATACTTGTATTTATGTGACATTTTAATTAAGGAAGGCAGGGCTTCGAGGGCGGGGCACAGGTCGCGACAAGGTATCTTTTTTCTTTTTACTTTTTTATCTTTCGTGTAAAACTCAAGCCGACCGGCGCGACATGGCTTCTGGCATTAATCCGCCACAAAGAAATATTCTTCCGCCAAAATTTCGAGTGGTATTAGCTACTTTGGAGGGCTCCATACATTGTATTGTTGTCCGTTTGAGGTTCGCCATGAGCACTTAACATTTTCTAAGATTTGGTTTTGTTTACTGTCGAGTGTTTGAGAGTAAAAGTCGTCACTGTTCTTGGTTTCAATGACGACAATGATTTAATGATTTATGGAAACCAGAGTTGTGCTATTTTATTTCGTAATCATATACAACCATTTATTAAAGTTGGGGTCTAGTGAAACCGAAAACTAGGGTCAATCGGTTTTAATTTTAAAAAAAAATGTGACAAATCGAATTATCTTTGATAATGAGCACCTAGGTAGGTAATAAAATGTTAGGTTAAAGTTGATTGTACGCCGCCGCCGCCGTCCTTGGTTATGTCTGTCCATCCAAAAGATCTTGAAGATATCACTTTTAGCGATAAGACCACCCATTTTTAGCGATAAGACCACCGATTTTTGCGGTTCAACCGCAAAAATCGAGTCATAGTGAGACTCGTTGGGAATCCATTATCACTAATACTCGTTCTCAATGAATGAGTTCACCTTGTTCGATTGCCACCAAACTACAGCTGAACGAAGGATCATATAAAAAAACAGAAAAGTAAAAACAAGTTTCTCGTAGGGTCGCGAGCGAGGAATCGGCGTAAATTCACTTTAAAATTCACTTGATCCTTGTGATTTCAATGAATCTACTTTGATTTGCTACCCATCGAGCTTAACATTTCATGACCTCTAACCTTGTTATTAATAAACTATAGTACTACTAATAAAAACGCGAAAGTTTGTGAGGATGGATGTTTGTTACTCTTTCACGCAAAAACTACTGAACGGATTTTGATGAAACTTTACAGTAATATAGCTCATACATCAGAATAAAACATAGGCTATTTTTATCCGGGTACCACGCGAGCGAAGCCGTGGCCAGAAGCTAGTGACATTCATATGACTAAGTTTCGACTCTGCGTCGCATCGAGCACTGCGGATTCGCGGGGGGAGAACGTTGCGAACACTCACCCTGATGAAGACGCTCGGAATGAGTCGAAACTTAGTCGGTGCCTTCATCGATAGTGCGGTACGTAAAAATTCCCGTTTTTACAATATGAATAGTCAAGTTCACGATAGTTTTTGGAATAAAAGCTAGTGACATGATAATTTAGGTGGTTTTGTACATCTGTACCCACAATTATTAATATTTCAATCTATCTAGCATTGACATTCTTCTATGGCAGCTGTCAAATGAACCAATACCTAAACTGAGGGCGGTAGATACAAGACTGGTAATAATAATGATCCCATCCAATAAACAAGAGGTACATCCGCGCTCTGGTAACTGTGTAAAATTCGCAAGTTTAGCGCGACTGGCTTCAGGCCCTTGAGCACGCGCCGCCGACCCCGCCTCTAATTATTGCAGGATAGGGCTCCGGCGACGGTCGAGTGCCGCACGGCAGGTACCATCTCACGAGTGTGACTGACAAACGTCGAGGTCACAGAAAAAAACTCAGAATCGAGAGCGCTTTTGCTTATTTCTTGCGTCTTGCCCAATATACGACCGAATACTGAAACTCAACGCTACTCAAGATTTATGTAGAGTTCGAACGAGATAGCGCTATCATCTAAACATACTCGACGACCTCTGTGGCGCAGTGGGCGAAGGTCCGCCTGAGACGCAGAAGGTTGCGGGTTCAATTCCCGCCACGAGACAAATGTTTGTATCTGCAAATATTTGTCTCAGGTCTGGGTGTTTTCTATGTATATTATGTATGTATTTAAAAAAAATGTATATAAGTAGTATATCAGTCATGTAGTTCCCATAATACAAGCTCTGCTTAGTTTGGGGCTGTGTGAAAAATGTCCAGCATTATTTATTTATTTATTTATATACTCGTATTATAAAGAGGTAAAGTGTACGTACGCTACTTTTCATCCGGATACCACGCAAACAAATCCGTGGGCAGTAGCCGCAGTCGGCATTATGCTGAGCCTAGGCCAATTTGCTACTGCATTACACATTGCTCACCTTCTTATTTATTTTTAAGTGCTTTTAATCCCTTTTTTTAACGTGTTGTTAATTTTCATTTCTAAAATTGTTAATTTATTTTGTGTGTATTGTGGTAGGAAATTAATGTTATGGCTATGTCTATGTCTAAATAAATAAGTAAAACATCCAACACCACATATACATAGTCCTGACCCCACACCTAAGATTACGATACTTGTAATTCCTGATGGGTCGTGGGTATCAAAAACTGCAAGTACCGTGGAAACACAACACCCGGAACAAACATCTACAGAACATGCAAGCATGCCACGCCAGCGGGAATCAAACAGCCGTCTGCCATTAACAATCTTAAGAAGTCCACTGCTGGACATAAGCCTCCCCCAAGGAGTGCCATTCTGAGCCACCTCTAAACACCGACTTGCCGCAATCTTGGAGATGTTATCGGTCCATCGGTTGGGGGGCCTTCCTACAATGCGTCGCCCTGTTCGCGATCGCCATTCGAGAACCTTTCTTCCCCAACGGATGTTGGTTCTGAGATCTATATGGCCTGTCTGCTAATTCTAAATAACTTTGATTTATCTACGGATTTCCTCGTTTTGGATTTTATTATGTAGTGAAACTACGAGCCCGCTGAGTGAACTTGAGGTTATGTGGCCAATGGTAGCGATCCAAGTCTCAGTGCCATTATGTCACGACTGGCAACACTATATGGCTAATTACACAACACTGACAACACTGACTAATTTATCTATTACTAGCTGCGCCCTGCAGTTTCACCCGCGTAAGTTTCGATTTTATACTCGTGATAACTTCAAAATTAAATGTCCGATTCGAATGAATTAAAAAGTATTTGATCTGCTACATAAATACCCTTGATGATAAAACTATTTATTTGAATAACTTTTGTAGAAACAAAAATAATTACATTTTAGAACACAAAAGCTCCTATTTTTGCCGTAACTATGATAGTTAGATATAATCCCTCCAGGACTTTTTTGTAGGTAAGAATGAGTACTTTAATCATGTAGTACATAATTTTTATGTATCATCAATAGTTTTCTCAGCGCACGCCAAATAATGAATGTTCTAGGCAAAATTTTGCTACTTTGGGTTACATTATTGCAATTTTCGAAAGGATCTTTTTTTTTTTCAAAATAAATTATAGCCTATGTTACTTCCTGATAATTTAACTTTCTATTGGCGAAAAAATGGTTTAAATCGGTCCAGTAGTTTCGGAGCCTATTCGGTACAAAGAAACAAACAAAGAAATCTTTCCTCTTTATAATTTTAGTACAGGTAGATTTAGACAAATATTATTCATTAACTGAATCTCGAATCTGGAGTTTCATTGAACCGACTACATATTTTAATCACTCGTTGGGTCATAAAGGGGTTTTTTTATATTTTCATTATTATTTACGGCAGTGCGATATGCCTTCCACCTTTCCTTCCAGTAAGTGCCAAAGATTATCTCTTTGATGTAATAGTGAAAAAAACTAAAACAACAGAAACTAAAAAAATGGGTGATCATATAAATCAAACCGATTTCTTCAAGACAAATTTAGGGTGGAGGAACTATGTGTATGAATAAGTAAAACATAGATAATAAATAAATAAATAAATAAATGCTGGACATTTTTCACACAGCATCATCTAGCCCCAAACTAAGCAGAGCTTGTATTATGGGAACTACATAACTGATATACTACTTAAATACTTTTTTTTTGTAAATACATACATATTATACATAGGAAAACACCCAGACCCGAGACAAATATTTGCAGATCTTACAAACATTTGTCCCGTGACAGGAATCGAACCCGCAACCATCTGCGTCTCAGGCGGATCTTCGCCCACTGCGCCACAGAGGTCGTCTAGATACAAACAACTCACTAAACAACATTTTTTGTGACTGTCTTAATTACATGTTAAGAACAATAAAATTTAATCCATTATTGGCTGAATGAATAGTTTACAAGTTTAAGTGAAAAGTCGTTAAGAGCTATGTGATTTCTGTCAATAAATAAAATAAAATCCATATACCATAGAGTCACCAAAAGAGCCTCTTACGACCTTTGTGGCGGAGTGGGCGAAGGCTAGCATGAGATGTTCGATTCCCGCGGGACAAATGTTTGTATGATCTGCAAATATTTGTCTCGGGTCTGGGTGTTTTCTATGTATGATATGTACGTATACACAAATAAAAATGTATGTAAGTAGTTTAACAGTCGTGTAGTTCCCATAACACAAGCTCTGCTTAGTTTGGGGCTGTGTGAAAAATGTCCAGCATTATTTATTTATTTATTTATATACTCGTATTATAAAGAGGTAAAGTGTACGTACGCTACTTTTCATCCGGATACCACGCAAACAAATCCGTGGGCAGTAGCCGCAGTCGGCATTATGCTGAGCCTAGGCCAATTTGCTACTGCATTACACATTGCTCACCTTCTTATTTATTTTTAAGTGCTTTTAATCCCTTTTTTTAACGTGTTGTTAATTTTCATTTCTAAAATTGTTAATTTATTTTGTGTGTATTGTGGTAGGAAATTAATGTTATGGCTATGTCTATGTCTAAATAAATAAGTAAAACATCCAACACCACATATACATAGTCCTGACCCCACACCTAAGATTACGATACTTGTAATTCCTGATGGGTCGTGGGTATCAAAAACTGCAAGTACCGTGGAAACACAACACCCGGAACAAACATCTACAGAACATGCAAGCATGCCACGCCAGCGGGAATCAAACAGCCGTCTGCCATTAACAATCTTAAGAAGTCCACTGCTGGACATAAGCCTCCCCCAAGGAGTGCCATTCTGAGCCACCTCTAAACACCGACTTGCCGCAATCTTGGAGATGTTATCGGTCCATCGGTTGGGGGGCCTTCCTACAATGCGTCGCCCTGTTCGCGATCGCCATTCGAGAACCTTTCTTCCCCAACGGATGTTGGTTCTGAGATCTATATGGCCTGTCTGCTAATTCTAAATAACTTTGATTTATCTACGGATTTCCTCGTTTTGGATTTTATTATGTAGTGAAACTACGAGCCCGCTGAGTGAACTTGAGGTTATGTGGCCAATGGTAGCGATCCAAGTCTCAGTGCCATTATGTCACGACTGGCAACACTATATGGCTAATTACACAACACTGACAACACTGACTAATTTATCTATTACTAGCTGCGCCCTGCAGTTTCACCCGCGTAAGTTTCGATTTTATACTCGTGATAACTTCAAAATTAAATGTCCGATTCGAATGAATTAAAAAGTATTTGATCTGCTACATAAATACCCTTGATGATAAAACTATTTATTTGAATAACTTTTGTAGAAACAAAAATAATTACATTTTAGAACACAAAAGCTCCTATTTTTGCCGTAACTATGATAGTTAGATATAATCCCTCCAGGACTTTTTTGTAGGTAAGAATGAGTACTTTAATCATGTAGTACATAATTTTTATGTATCATCAATAGTTTTCTCAGCGCACGCCAAATAATGAATGTTCTAGGCAAAATTTTGCTACTTTGGGTTACATTATTGCAATTTTCGAAAGGATCTTTTTTTTTTCAAAATAAATTATAGCCTATGTTACTTCCTGATAATTTAACTTTCTATTGGCGAAAAAATGGTTTAAATCGGTCCAGTAGTTTCGGAGCCTATTCGGTACAAAGAAACAAACAAAGAAATCTTTCCTCTTTATAATTTTAGTACAGGTAGATTTAGACAAATATTATTCATTAACTGAATCTCGAATCTGGAGTTTCATTGAACCGACTACATATTTTAATCACTCGTTGGGTCATAAAGGGGTTTTTTTATATTTTCATTATTATTTACGGCAGTGCGATATGCCTTCCACCTTTCCTTCCAGTAAGTGCCAAAGATTATCTCTTTGATGTAATAGTGAAAAAAACTAAAACAACAGAAACTAAAAAAATGGGTGATCATATAAATCAAACCGATTTCTTCAAGACAAATTTAGGGTGGAGGAACTATGTGTATGAATAAGTAACACTTAGTGACTTCGAATTTTCTTTTAGATAATAAATAAATAAATAAATAAATGCTGGACAATTTTCACACAGCATCATCTAGCCCCAAACTAAGCAGAGCTTGTATTATGGGAACTACATAACTGATATACTACTTAAATACTTTTTTTTTTGTAAATACATACATATTATACATAGGAAAACACCCAGACCCGAGACAAATATTTGCAGATCTTACAAACATTTGTCCCGTGACAGGAATCGAACCCGCAACCTTCTGCGTCTCAGGCGGATCTTCGCCCACTGCGCCACAGAGGTCGTCTAGATACAAACAACTCACTAAACAACATTTTTTGTGACTGTCCTTAATTACATGTTAAGAACAATAAAATTTAATCCATTATTGTCTGAATGAATAGTTTACAAGTTTAAGTGAAAAGTCGTTAAGAGCTATGTGATTTCTGTCAATAAATAAAATAAAATCCATGTACCATAGAGTCACCAAAAGAGCCTCTTACGACCTTTGTGGCGGAGTGGGCGAAGGCTAGCATGAGATGTTCGATTCCCGCGGGACAAATGTTTGTATGATCTGCAAATATTTGTCTCGGGTCTGGGTGTTTTCTATGTATGATATGTGCGTATACACAAATAAAAATGTAAGTAGTTTAACAGTCGTGTAGTTCCCATAACACAAGCTCTGCTTAGTTTGGGACTGGATGATGCTGCGTGAAATATGTCCAGCATTATTCGTTTTTATTTTATTCAGAGATTGAACAACGGAGCTTGTTATTTGTTGGACTTGGAACTGCCTCTTTACAGTCTCTATTGGATACTAAAATTCAAAGTTCCTTCGCCTTTGAAGACGCGCTTTGGACTGCACAAAGGCTATATACCTCGTGTGTTCATAAGTTTTGAGACGAACTTATTTAATTAATTTAAAAAGAAAGTAATTCATGCAACCTTTTTTAAACTTTTAAAATTTTAAATTTCGAATGTTTTGAATCAGAAAAAATATACATTTGAATATTTGTTTCATTCTCCGTGAAAATGGCGCCAACAAAAGATTTGCGTGCGACTGTAATTTCACTGTTTCAAGCAGGAAAAAAACCAATGCAAGTTTTTAGTGAAATCCAAAGTTTGGGATGTAGTCGGAACTTTGTGTATTATACCATAAAGAGGTACAAGGAGACCGGCTCTTTAGAAGACCGTGGAAGATGTGGCCGCCCGCGGTCTGTAAGGACGCCCGCCAACATCAAAGTAATCAGAGAGCGAATTCGTCGCAACCCTTGCCGGACTCAAAAGAAATTAGCTCTGCAGACCAACATTTCGCGAATATCGGTGAACAGGATACTTAAATATGATCTTAAACTAAAGGCCTACAGTCGAAGGAAAGTGCATTATTTAAACGAGCGTCTTCGTAAATTGCGACTGGAACGATGTCGGAACCTATTGAAGAGACACGATCCAAAAAATATCCTGTTTACCGATGAAAAGATCTTCACGGTGGAAGAAAAGTTTAACCGGCAGAACAATAAGGTTTACGCCAGAAGTTCAAAGGACGTCCAGCCATCTGTACGCAATGTCCAGCGCACTCATCATCCAGCAAGTGTGATGGTTTGGTGGGGTGTTTCCTACGAGGGGGTCACTTCGCTTCATTTTTGCCAGCAAGGCGTCAAGGTGAAGGCACAAAATTACCAAACCGACATATTGGAAGCGGTGGTTAAACCATTGAATGATACGCTATTCGCTGGAAAATACTGGGTTTTCCAACAGGACTCTGCTCTCTCCCATAAAGCTAAGACTACCCAACGTTGGCTGGAGGCCAATTTGCCAGGCTTCATTCGGAGCGAAGATTGGCCCTCGTCAAGCCCTGACTTGAATCCTTTGGATTATTCTTTATGGACGGAATTGGAGCTGAGGGCATGCAGAAAGTCTCACCCAAACCTGGATTCTCTCAAGCGAGCCCTTATTAAAGAATCGAAACGGATTCCCATTGAAAAGATTCGTGCCGCCATAGATGAATGGCGCACGCGTTTGAAGGCCTGCATTGAATGCAAAGGCGGCCATTTTTAATGATTTATTTTTAAATACAGATCTAGATGTCAGTAGTTTTAATTTTAATATCCAATAAATGAATACTCAACTTAGCTCCAAAAATATTTTAGTTTTACTGTGTCTCAAGACTTATGAACACACGAGGTACTTTCAATATATTTAAGAAGCTTTTTATACTATTTCAGTTTACCTTTTTATTATTTTCCCGACATTTATCCCGTGACCACGGCTGTTGCAATACTCATACTCATACTCATTTATTTTTAACCATGGGAACATAGAGTACACTTGATTACGTCGAAAACTTACTACTTAGAATGGTGCTAGAAACGCCAAGTATTTTATTTACATATCTATTAATGTTTACATAATTATATTAAATTACTGCTGTAAAGGGGCATTGTAAAAAAAATTGGTACAATAAAAAGTTAAACACAAAAAAAACAAGTAATAATAAATATATTTGCTGCTGTAAAGGGGCATTGTCAAGTACAGTAAGTACAGTCGAAACGTCGGGAAAATAATAAAAAAGCTCACGCGATAAAGATCCGTTAAACTTATAATTATGTTATCTATTCGCGAAAGTTTGAAAAATACTATTATTAAAATAAAATTTCAGTTATATAAAAAGGCGGTATTCTAGTTAAGGATATGCGTTTGTTTGTATGCTACAATTTATCTCCGAAACGGCCTATCCGATTTATATTATTTTTGACGTGAAACGTCTTTCATTTCAGTCAATAGGAAAGTCAATATTGCAAACGAAAACGAACAGAAACTAAATATGTTATGACAAGATCTTCCAAGATTACTTTGGAAGTATAGCACCCGGTAGGTGTATTATTTTATTAACATTATTTAGATGTTTGCTCATTTAACGCGTTTAAACACAAATTAGCCCATCATATTATCAATGACGCATCACTGCTAAAGACGCGTTAAATGGGCAAAACCTAAACTTAAAATTATTTAAGAGTGACTTACTTTCAAATTAGTAATTAAGATTATATCGTTCTCATGTAAGCGACATCTATTGGTCTTTTTGAGAATAAAGTTATTTAAACCTAAACCTAGATGATCGAAGTTATTACTCGGTAGTGCATAAGTAGCGACGTTTAACGATATACCGCGGCCTCGCCCTTGATACAGCCTACCAATTTTGATGCAAACTAATTTTATGACTTCAAACTTGGTTCTTAAATAAGCCAAGTCACTAGAACTGCAATAGACGAACACATAGGGAATTTTTAATACAAAATTAACTTCTCTTGAAGTATATAAGTAGTATATCAGCCTTGATCATAAAAGCCAAATGGTAAGGCTGATCGCATAATATCACAACAAGAGCTAGTAAGAGCAATTTGACATATCTTTTTCCCGATAAAGTTATGCCATATAAAGCCATAAAGGCTGCGCCCCTGATGAATAGTACCTAAGGCTGATCGCATAATAATTACAACAAGAGCTAGTAAGAGCAATTTGACATATCTTTTTCCCGATAAAGTTATGCCATATAAAGCCATATAGGCTGCGTCGCTGATGAATGGTACCTAAGGCTGGTCGCATAATAATCACAACAAGAGCTAGTAAGAGCAATTTGACATATCTTTTTCCCGATAAAGTTATGCCATATAAAGCCATATAGGCCGCGTCGCTGATGAATGGTACCTAAGGCTGATCGCATAATATCACAACAAGAGCTAGTAAGAGCAATTTGACATATCTTTTTCCCGATAAAGTTATGCCATATAAAGCCATACAGGCCGCGTCGCTGATGAATGGTACCTAAGGCTGATCGCATAATATCACAACAAGAGCTAGTAAGAGCAATTTGACATATCTTTTTCCCGATAAAGTTATGCCATATAAAGCCATATAGGCTGCGTCGCTGATGAATGGTACCTAAGGCTGGTCGCATAATAATCACAACAAGAGCTAGTAAGAGCAATTAGACATATCTTTTTCCCGATAAAGTTATGCCATATAAAGCCATATAGGCTGCGTCGCTGATGAATGGTACCTAAGGCTGGTCGCATAATAATTACAACAAGAGCTAGTAAGAGCAATTTGACATATCTTTTTGGGAAAAGTTATGCCATATAGGCTGTGTCCCTGATACAGCCTATCCGTTTTTATATGCAAACTAATTTTATGACTTTAAGCTTAGTTCTTAAATAGGCCAAATCACTAGAACTGCAATAGACGTCTGTTAACACAAAAGGAATTTTAATTTTGACATTTTTAACTCGATTTCTGTGGCGCAGTGGACGAAGGCCCGCCTGAGACGCAGAAGGTAGCGGGTTCGATTCTCGCTGCGGGACAAATGATTGTATCTGCGAATATTTGTCTCGGGATCTGGGTGTTTTCTATGTATAATACTTATGTATTTACAAAAAAAATGTATATAAGTAGTATATCAGTCATGTAGTTCTCATAACACTAGCTCTGCTTACTTTGGGGCTAGATGATGCTGTGTGAAAATGTCCAGCATTATTTGTTTATTTATTTATAACTATCTTGAGCCTTGATAATAAATGCCAAAAGGTAAGGCTGTTCGCAAATTAATTACCACAAGAGCTAGTAAGAGCAATTTGACATAACTTTATTGGGAAAAAGATACTTTCAGAGGTTAAGTTGTCGTCCCGTCCCCCCCACTAACAAATTCTTTAATTATTTTGTCACTTATTTCCATTCAAATTTTGTTTACGACTGTACTGAATATAACAAAGTTTCTCAAAAAAACAAGAAGTGAGCGTGGACGGTCTCTTCTAGGAATTAAAATAATATTAAATTTGAAAGTGCCTCTAGGGCCCCGTAGTCCTTTTTATTCGCAGTCCCTAACGGTAATGACAAATTCTGTAAATGAATTTGACCTGTTACTAAAATTAGTTTGCATATAAAAACGGATAGGCTGTATCAGGGACACAGCCTATATGGCATAACTTTTCCCAAAAAGATATGTCAAATTGCTCTTACTAGCTCTTGTTGTAATTATTATGCGACCAGCCTTAGGTACCATTCATCAGCGACGCAGCCTATATGGCTTTATATGGCATAACTTTATCGGGAAAAAGATATGTCTAATTGCTCTTACTAGCTCTTGTTGTGATTATTATGCGACCAGCCTTAGGTACCATTCATCAGCGACGCAGCCTATATGGCTTTATATGGCATAACTTTATCGGGAAAAAGATACTTTCAGAGGTTAAGTTGTCGTCCCGTCCCCCCCACTAACAAATTCTTTAATTATTTTGTCACTTATTTCCATTCAAATTTTGTTTACGACTGTACTGAATATAACAAAGTTTCTCAAAAAAACAAGAAGTGAGCGTGGACGGTCCCTTCTAGGAATTAAAATAATATTAAATTTGAAAGTGCCTCTAGGGCCCCGTAGTCCTTTTTATTCGCAGTCCCTAACGGTAATGACAAATTCTGTAAATGAATTTGACCTGTTACATTCTTATTATAGTATAGATAGATTAGACAGGCTAAAACTATTTTCAAATGTAATAAAAATACAAGCTCAATCAATTTCTCATGGTCCCTATATTTATGCACACGTCAATCGCAAAATCAAATAAGCGTGTTCAATTAAAATGCCCCGTAGTTTGGGGGCGTTGGTTAATTGGGCCACGTGGCACCCCTGCCCACTTGTCTAACCCTATCATGCAAAACACAACCATACTACATCGATATAAGGGCATAGATAGAAGATTCGATTTGTTAAAATTGATTCGAAAGCAATTCAAACTAGGAATTAATAGGAAGCCACGTCAAAGTGACTTTCTGTTGTTGGAGTTGTAAAGTCAAATGTAAAGGAATACAATCATATGTTGTCTAGTAGATATCGCGTGTTATCGATAAGATTGCCCATTTTACAACATTGGCCTCGATTCTGTAGTTCACTATCTAAACTAAATTTAAACTGTCGCTCTCTTTTACTGATAGTGCAAGGAAGAAAGAGATAGCTACAATTTTAGTGCTGTCAAATTAGTTTACATGCCGCTTTTCTTTGTGTTTCTAGTCAGCATGTTTTGAAATGACGACTAAACTTGTATGGAAAACTTAAATCTGACTAATTTGACAGCACTAAAATTGTAGCTATATCTTTCTTGCTTGCACTAAAAGAGAGCGACAGTTTAAATTTAGTTTAGTTAGTGTACTACAGAATCGAGGCCATTGTCAAAGTTTGTGCCTACTTATGAAATATTATTTAGTGCGAAATAAAGCATTTTCTATCTATATAACTACTAGCTAACTTTGAAGAAGGCAACTTAAATATATGCTAATATAATAAAGCTGAAGAGTTTTAAGGTTTGAAAAAATATTATTGCGTTTGAAAGTTAAATTCTGGAGGAAGATTAGGCTATCATCGCCTACCGACATCTGCTTTTCGACCCTTAAGAGCCGAGCAAAAATAAAAAAACTCAAAAAGAACGCTAAACGAAAGTCGACAAGACAAAACAAGCACATAGGCGAATTAAACGCTAATTATATTACATATTGCAGGTAAAATAAGCAAATATATACTAACTAGCCGATGCCTGCGGTTTTACTCGCTTAGAGTAGGTAATTGATAGGTGCATTAAAAATCATTCCTGACTGTGTTCAAGGAATACCATTTTTTATAGAAAGGTTTTCAGCCCTTTTCACTCCCTTAGGGGTAGAATTTTCCAAATTCCTTTCTTATTGCACCCCTACACCATGCGAGGAATATACCCTCCAAATTTCATGCTTCTAGGACTTAAGGTTTAGACTGTGCGTTGATCCGCCAATAGGTAACGGAACAGTTTGTTAAGTTAAAATCGAAGATAAAAATAAGTTAGTAATAAGTCTAGTGAATCTTACGTTCGAGCAAAGCTAGTAGGTAAGTTATGAGAATTTATTACCTACATGCACTTCTATATTGCTTTTAACACTACGGTTCTGAAAAAAAATTTAGGTATCCAACACAAGTTTATTTTCTAATAATGAATTCTCAAAATGAAAGGCGGTATCGTGTTGTTTTTTTATAAATCAAAATAAATCCCCAATACTTTACAGATTAGACGGATATCTTCATCGGATTATACGATAAAAAGTCCAGAATAAGCATTAAAACACCTTTTCAAACACCTGGTTAAAGGTTACAAAGTACAAAAAAAAAAAACGCTTCCGATTTTGTTGCCTAATCCTCTCCCGGCGTATAATAGGAAGCACTTGAGCCGATCGACCCGTTACTTAAAAAAAAAACGCCCCATTCTCCGCGTAACCCTCGATAATTATTATTTTCGTAGTTGGCGACACCGGCGCGGACAATGGCGGAGCCGCGCGTTTCCTGTTTGCCTTCGCGCGCTATTACACGTCAATGCCCGCGGGACGATAGGCCAATTTGAATTTCGTATTTGGAATAATGGAGTCCATTCACTGACACCGGCGTAATTCTGTTTTTCTAAACGGTTTTATTTGAAAGCAACTAATTGCGACAGTATTGCTCTTTTGTGCTAGAAATTGATACAGACATTTTTAACCGGCCATTTTTAAATAACATAGACAAGCAACACACACGTTCACATGAATGGATTACTACCAAAAACCTGTCTTGTCTGTCCTGAAAATGATCTCTAAATCTGGGTCTCTTCGAGGTAAGAGTGAATAGGTATCTTTTAGTCCTTTATGCTACATCGTAGGCCATATCAAAATGGTAAAAAAAAACGAAAAAAATATAGTCTTCGGCTTTTTCTGTTAACTGTACCTACCAACCTACCTAAAACTCGTGGCATTGACTGGGAAAAAAAACTACTTTATTTTTGTATTAAAAATTATTGCGATATTAATAGGCATGGTGGTAACACTTCCCCGGACGAGCGCTTCCACAGAAGCTCTACTACTCTTAAATATATTCTGTAATATGTAATTTTAAATTCAACAGTAAACGGACACGGAGAATCCCGGTGTAGGTTCAGGTCATAGTCCTGGGCCCACACCGGGATTATCTGTATTGGTTGGCTGTTAAAATAGAACAAAATATATTTATTGCAGAAAAAAATAAAAAGCGACTTCGAATAACGGGAAGTTGATAAAAAAGTCCAATATGAATTTCCATCCCTTTTTTTTAATAAAATTTAAAAGAATCATTCAAATCGGTTCACAATGAATGAATGAAAATACTTTATTGTACACCACAAGATAACATCATAAACAAAACCTTAATACATATAACTAAAAGTACAATGGGCGGTCTTATCGCTTAAAAGCGATCTCTTCCAGACAACTTTGGGATGGAGCGGAATGTATGCAATTGTAAGAATGGTTGGCGGTGAAAGTAATAATAAATACAAGAGGAGAGTGTAATCTATAAAGAGATTATAATATAAAGAGAGATAATAGATAATATTATAAAGAGGAAAGATTTTTTTGTTTGTTTGTTTGTACCGAATAGGCTCCGAAACTACTGGACCGATTTTAACCTTTTTTTAACAATAGAAAGCTAAATTATCAAGAAGTAACATATGTTATAATTTATTGCCAAAAAAAATAAAGATTCTTAAGAAAATTAATAATGTAACCCAAAGTAGCCAAATTTTACTTATAAAATTCATTATTTGGCGTGCGCTGAGAAAACTATTGATGATACATAAAAATTATGTACTACATGATTAAAGTACTCATTATTACCTACAAAAAAGTCCGCGATGGAATATATCTAACTATCATAGTTAAGTCACAATAGCAGCTTTTGTGTTCTAAAATTTAATTAGATCGCCGGTAGAAACAAAAGTTGGTTACATTCGTATCCTAGTATTAATTCTTATTCAAATAAATATTTTTATCATCAAGGGTATTTATGTAGCAGTATAAATACCCTTGATGATAAAACTATTTGTTATACTTTACTGTTACTTTTTATCCCGATATTCCCACGGAATCAATAATTGCGCAGGTGAAACCGCGGGACGCAGCTAGTGCGATGTACGTTTTGGCGAAGATAACGCGTTTTATTTGCATATTACACGAAAAAATACAGACGAATTGAGAATCTCCACCAATTTTTGGAAGACGTTTCAAAAATCTGTGCTCATCTGCTGCGACATTGTATTTAATTTGACATTATTATTTTGTCTGTGAGTTTTTTGTATTTTTTTTTTAATTATGTTTGTGATCAATGGACGTATTAATATTTTTGCTTAACTGTTCTAATTTTTGCATGTTGTAAAGCTGATCATGGCTGTACGTCTATTAGTTTTATGAAATCTCATGAACCCATGTTTCGCAGAATAAATGATTATTATTATTATATTTTTTACTAAAAAACGGGATATTTAACATGATTTGTGAGTTTAATAAAAATTTGTGAGTTCAATATAAGAGTGAGAAAGAGGGTAGATCGATTTGTCTGCCACTAACATTCATAACCCGCAAAGACTTCAGTTCCTCCCGTGTCATGGTACATGCAACTGTGCCGATATATCGGGAAACATTAAAACTCACAAATCATGGTAAATATCCCGTTTTTTTAGTAAAAATTGTGTTCAAAACCATGATAGTTTCAAAAGTTATATTATTATTATTTCAATTTTAGCGGGAAATTTATTCATTTTCTTGGCAATAGAACCGATAACTTCGTTAGCGTGAATCGCCGAACAATGAACTAAGAACGTTATCAAAGCATTGTTTAGAAGCAGTATTGTTGTTCTATTGTATAATTAGTGCCTCAATCGAGGCGACCCTGAGGCGACTTCGAGGGATGATTTAAAAGCTTTTTAAAGCCCGCGGCGCAAGGAGCCGCTCTATATGGTTGGGGTAAGAGGTTGTTGATTTGTCCGTTACCATTTTACCCCAAAACGTTTTTTTCTGTATCAATTGGTATGGTTTCTAGGATGGTTCTTTGAAAGGTTTGTTCGCAACAAGTCAATAAAAAACGCTGCTATAAAGATGTAAAACGGCTAACTAATTGTTAAAGTTTTTTAGAATCGTTTATTCAAGAAAAGTTCTTAGTTAATATGTTTTAACGCCACACATCACTAGGAGGAAATGTCACTGCGAAACATGACGAAATACACGCCAGAGGTTTTCAAATTCTGTATAGGCCAAGATAGTTCGTCATAGCACTCTTTAGGGAGGACCTATGTCTAGCAGTGGAATTCTACAGGCTGATGATGATCATCACTAGTTGGAATAAAATCGTAATTGATTTTGTTTTTCGGTATGCCCCTTTTCTCACTGTGTTTTCGTTCACGTGTCACAAAAGTCATGTGCACATAACGGATGTGACGTCACGTTACACATCCTGAGAGGGGAGTTTAGCAGAGGTCACGTGGCGCAATTATAAACGAAGTTTATTGACTCGTCATCGCGGAATTAGCAATGTCACATAATTAATGTAAAAAAACGATAATACAAGATTTTATAATATCCCCAAAATGCAACCTCTGCGGGACTCGGTGTGGGTTACCAATTTATAAACCAACTAGCTGCGCCCCGCGGCTTCACCCGCGTAAGTTTCTATTCCGAGGGAATATCGGGATAAAAAGTAACAGTAAAGTATTTTACTCATACATACTCATAAATACCCTTGATGATAAAACATTTTGACTTAACTATGATAATTAAATATATTTCCTCGCGGACTTTTTTGTAGGTAATTAATGAGTACTTTAATCATGTAGTACATATTTTTTATGTATCATCAATAGTTTTCTCATCGCACGCCCAATTATGAATTTTATAGGTAACATTTTGCTACTTAGGGTTACATTATTGCAATTATCTCTAATTTTAGGAAAATAAATTAAAGCCTATGTTACTTCCTGATAATGTAGCTTTCTATTTGTGAAAAAATGGTTAAAATCGGTCCGGTATTTTCGGAGCCTATTCGGTACAAAAACAAGAAAACTTTCCTCTTTAAAATTGTAGTATAGATTAACCACTTATTTTTGCCGCCAAACAGTAACGCATAGCTGTGTTTCGGTTTGAAGGGTATGGGTGCCGGTGTAATTACAGACACATGAGATTTTTCACCCGTTATGTCTCAGGGTCGGCAATGGACGCTTGGAACAGCTGATGCTGTTCCAAGCGTCCATGGTAACCGAAAAGTTTCCCAAGAAACATCACAAGAATTTCGACAAGGTTGGTAACGAACGGCTTAGTTGGTATAGCACCCGCGTACTAAGCGGAAGATCGCGAGTTCGAGTCCGCAGAGGTTGAATTCTTGGGATATCATAAAATCTTGTGATTGTACAGAATTTGTTCGTACTTTGTATCAAACTGACATATACGACAAAATATGCGAAAAACTAAATGATTTTTTCAGTAACGCCCGGCGGCGGTATCGAAGCGTAGGAATTTGTAAGTAACATATCGTCGGCTAGCTAATAAAACCGCTCAAGTCGAAATATTGCGGGTTTGACATTTAATGCCATTGGATATATCTTTTCACTCGAAATCCCCTTCTTCTCACTGATACAAACAGTGCATTTCAAAAGACATTAGATGTAAAAAAATACCTATATATGTATTGTAATATAAGTATGCACTTATTATATATTCTGTGGTCTTGAGCGGAGCTGATAAAACAGTTATTTGGTTCCGCTGAAAAGTTACGTAAAACGATTTGCGCGTTGTTGTTCGGTAGCCGACGATATGTGATGTACAATGTGTGTTATCTATGTATTGTTATATATATATGTACTTCTTATATATTCTGTGTACTTGAGCGGAGCTGATAAAACAGTTATTTGGTTCTCCTGAAAAGTTACGAACAACGATTTGCGCGTTGTTGTTCGGTAGCCGACGATATGTGATGTACAATGTGTGTTATCTATGTATTGTTATATATGTATGTACTTATTATATATTCTGTGTACTTGAGCGGAGCTGATAAAACAGTTATTTGGTTCTCCTGAAACAACGATTTGCGCGTTGTTGTCGGTAGCCGACGATATGTGATGTACAATGTGTGTTATCTATCAATCTATATATTGTTATATATGTATGTACCTGATAAAACAGTTATATGGTTCCGCTGAAAAGTTACGTAAAACGATTTGCGCGTTGTTGTTCGGTAGCCGACGATATGTGATGTACAAGGTGTTATCTATCTATCTATTGTTATATATGTACTTACTCCGCTGTTGATCTTGTCCGGGCGGCGGCGGTATAGAGGCGTAGTTCCCGCGTTCGCGCGGTAAGTGGTGACCCAGCATCCTGTGGCCCGCCGACTCAAGGCTGGCGACAGTGTTCGACCGAGTCATACCTGGACAGAGATGGAACAACATTAAGGACCTGTCGATAGATAGATAGATAACTCTTTATTGTACACCACTTAATATTATGTTGCTTACAAATTCAAACGGAGCAAATTACAAGCTAATCGCGAGAGTACAATGTACAATGTCGATAAACACTGATTAATTGTAATTTTTTGCCTTCAGCCCACCACGGTACCTACCTATTACGGTAGGACCGATATATGTATAGACGAGCTAATGCCCACGGCTTCGCCCGCGTGGTACCCGGATAAGAAGTAGCCTATGTGTTATTCTGATGTTTAAGCTATGTTACTGTAAAGTTTCATCAAAATCCGTTCAGTAGTTTTTGCGTGAAAGAGTAACAAACATCCTCACAAACTATCGCGTTTATAATATTAGTAGGATAGTAGGATTTATGTTCCTTCCTACCTATATCATCTCTGTAAAATTTGTGTCAAAAAAAGTATTTTCTTCTTTCTTTCTATTTTCATTACATTGTTATTGTGTTTTTATTGCTTATATGGAAAGGGGGATTTCTTTATTTTTTTTTTACCTATGGGTTCGGTTTTCTTCTATCAGGGGGAGAACCGGAGTAAGCCAAAATGACAAAGAGGATTTCTGTATTTTTTTTTACATTAGGGTTCTGTTTTCCCTGGGTGTTTTCTATGTATAATATATATGTATTTACCCGAGACAAATATTTGTAGATCATACAAACTTCCCGCGGCGTGAATCAAATCTGCAACCTTCAGGATTACCTCCAGATAAAGGAACGTCTTCAACGGTCATCCGCATCAAAATTTTGTATACGCATTTTGTTTTACCATGACATGTTTTGCTGCACTCAGTGTTAAAAGCTTGTGTCTGAAAATGTTTTTTTAACAATGAATGAATGTTTATTGATATATTCGTGATCTATTCACCGATCTGCGGTCTCCAGTTCCTCCTCTGGTCGTTGTCCGCGAAGGCGCCCGGCTTCAGCACGCGCGGCGCCTCCACGGCGTGCTTGAGCCGCTTGGCCGGGAAGATGAACTCCTCGGGGTACTGCGGATCCACGAACCGCACGCACACCGCCTGGTTGCCCAGCACCGGCTGCAGACCTATCACGGGAGACGGCAGCTGCCTGCAACAATATTAACATTACTATTACCTACCGTTGTATATAATATCTATACTAATGATAAGTTTCCAACTTTTGAGGGTGGTTATTGGATATTTAACATCACCCTTAGGAGCCGAGCAAAATATGTAATGGCGCGGACGGGCGATGAGACGCGGTGGGTCGGAGGCCGAGGCCGGCCGTGGCACATCCAGTTTTTTTAACAACCGACTTCAAAAAATGAGGTGATTCTCAATTTGTCTTTATATTTTTTTCTTTATGTTACGCGATATCGTCGTCAATTGTGAACCGATTTTAATGATTCTTTTTTAATATGTAGGGTTCACTTCAAGCGTGGTCCCTTATAAGTTTAATATCGGCCTCGGCCCCCAGCCTACAGAGACGCATCGCCCACCCGCGGTATTACTTCTTTTGCACGGCTCCTAAGAGTCGAAGCGTGACGTTGAAGGTTATATTAGGTTACTTAAATATTCTGCTGACGTTTCGTTGACCGTGTAGAGGTCCTTCTTTCTCTGACGTCTTGAGTTCCCGTCTCACGATCGGACAGTACTCACGAAGAACTAATATTCTAGGATATTGTAACTTTAGTCGTGGGTCATTAGGTAAATACAAAATACTTCCCCCCTGACTCCTGGTAAGCTAGTTCCTCTCTATGAGAGACTTGAGAGAGGATCCCTGCGCCTCCTAATACAATCCCAGTGGAAACTCTTTTGTGACCCTGCGTCAGGGTAAACACAGAATACTTACCCGCCAATGATGACGTTGTCTATGCTGAGCATGACTTCCCCCCTGACTCCGTCGCAGCGGTATGGGTATTGCTGGTTCCTCTCTATGAGAGTCTTGAGAGAGGATCCCTTCGCCTCCTGATACAATCCCAGTAGGAACTCTATTGTGACCCTGCGTCAGGGTAAACACAGAATACTTACCCGCCAATGATGACGTTGTCTATGCTGAGCATGACTTCCCCTCGGACTCCGTCGCAGCGGTATGGGTATTGCTGGTTCCTCTCTATGAGAGTTTTGAGAGAGGATCCCTTCGCCTCCTGATACAATCCCAGTGGAAACTCTTTTGTGACCCTGCGTCAGGGTAAACACAGAATACTTACCCGCCAATGATGACGTTGTCTATGCTGAGCATGACTTCCCCTCGGACTCCGTCGCAGCGGTACGGGTACTGCTGGTTCCTCTCTATGAGAGTCTTGAGAGAGGATCCCTTCGCCTCCTGGTACAATCCCAGCAGGAACTCGTAGCTCTTATTGCCCGTCGAGACGTAGAGGCGGTCGTTGCCGCGTATGTTACGCAGCTCTGTGGAGAAATAGAGAAGAACTGTGGAGAATTTTGCAGAGACACGTTTGACGACCTCTGTGGCGCACTGCCTGAGACGCAGAAGGTTGCGGGTTCGATTCCCGCCGCGGGACAAATGTATGTCTGGCCAGCAAATATTTGTCTCGGGTCTGGATGTTTTCTATGTATAATTATGTACGTATTTACAAAAAAATATATAAGTAGTATATCAGTCATGTAGTTCCTATAACACAAGCTCTGCTTACTTTGGGGCTAGATGATGCTGTGTGAAAAATGACCAGCTTTATTTATTTATTTGTCCAGCATTGTCCAGCAACATATGATATGCTTGCTTGCCACATCGGAGGTATAAAAAAAATTGTCACGTACCCACCGTTTACATAATAGCATTATAATGTGACAAGTTGCAACCTATATGATATTGGAACACTAACCAATGGCATATGCCATATGTTGCACGAGTTCAAACTTACGCCCTTCGGATCGAAAGCCAGGGTACCGCCCACTGCGTCGACACTGCCCTTAAGTCCCACGCAATTTAACGCGGTGGTCACACTTTGCGAATTCTGACAACCGTCCTCGCCTGTTCACCCTCACCGCTCCCGCCACCGCTCCCGCCACCGCGCCGATCTGCGCGTGCCTTTAGTTAAGCTGATAATGATAATATCTTACTCTCAGCGGTGGTGAGATCTTCATAATAAGGCTCTAAAGCTTTGAACAGACGGGTTTCGTCCACGAACGGTAGCAGAGCCACGCCCTGCCACGCGAATTTCTTGCCGTTCAGATCGATTTTGAAGTCAGTAGGGTAGAAATCTATGATTGGCGAGAACTGTGGACAAAAATTACAAAATTTGTTTATGAAAAAGGTTTTTTTTTACGAAAAATTAAGAAATAAATATTTCTCAAATAATATACAGGTCACCGTAAAATTGTAAATTCCCTTAGATTACAATCTATCTCGCGAGATTGTAAGCCGTTGATTGTGAACCGTAACATACTGCTTACAATTTAAGGCATTATTTTTCGATAGATTAATAATCTAGATAGATAATCTATCGAAGTGAAACTGTTAAGTCACAATCTATCGCGCGTTAAATTGTCAACTGTTTGAAGGATGCCCCTGATTGGTCGGTCTTACAGTAGGTCGTTCTGTGTCCATAGAGTAAGGAATCCTGAGACAATTATTTTTTTATATAGACTCCTTGATCCTAATTGTAAAATAACCAGTGTGGTGAAAGTATGTCTGCTTACGGGATCGCTCATGAGTTTAGCCCACGGCTGGGGCACGTGGGAGGAGCTGGCTGCCGGGAACACTCCCATCAGCTGCTCCAAGGGTCGGAACTAAAGATAAACCAGAATAATATCAATTAATAAATAATGCTGGACATTTTCACACAGCATCATCTAGCCCTAAACTAAGCAGAGCTTGCGTTATGGGAACTACATGACGGATATACTACTTATATACTTATTTTCTTGTAAATACATACAATACATGTTATACATAGAAAACACCTAGATCCGAGACAAATATTTGCAGATAATACAAACATTTATCTCGCGGTATGAATCGATCCCGAAACTCGTTCTGCTTAGTTTGGGGCTAGATGATGCTTTTTTAAAAAAAATACCAGCATTATTATTATTATAACATTTGGATGAAACTAGACTTTTCTATTAGCTGTAAGGATGAAACTAAAGCCGATGTCTTCCACTTTGTTCCGTCTTCGTATCTCAACATTCGGATGGAACTAGACTTTTCTATTAGCTGTAAGGATGAAACTAAAGCCGATGTCTTCCACTTTGGTCCGTATACATTCTAATGAAACTAGACTTTTCTACCAGCTGTAGGTAAGGATAGAACTAGACTGTATAATATGATCAGTGAGGGTACCGGCTGCGTGCCCCTCTCGAACTTGGTGGACAGTCCGCATATATTGACGAAGTCTGAGGCGAACGGCGCGTAGTGGTAAGGGAAGTACCACTTCCAGCTCGCGCAGCCCTGGTAGTAGTAGCGGAGCACCCAGCACAGACCTCGCACGTACTGCAGCGCCACGCGATACCTGCGAAGGGAAATTCAATCATTCTTTATTGTACACACGGATAATACAGACAAAAGACTTACATATAGGACATGTACGAAGGCGAGCTTAACCCTAACAAGAGTTTTCTTCCAGCAAACCTTTGAGGATAGGGACAGCTGATAAATAGCGGTGGGTACGTGTACACAAACGTACTCATTATCGTTTCATTTATTAATGAAAGTACTTTTTTTTACATAATCACACAGCTCTCATAAACATACCATAACTTTAACAGACAAAAACTTTCCTTACAGCCATACGAAAATATTTGTACAATCTGCAAATATTTGTTCCGGGTGTTCTGGGTATTTTTTATGTATAATAAAAAAATATATCTATCTATGTAATGTATTGTATTAAGTATATCAGTCATCTAGTACCCATAACACAAGCTCTGCTTAGCTTGGGGCTAGATGATGCTGCGTGGATTGTCCAGAATTTTTTTTTATTTAATTTTTTCTTACATTTGTCATACATATTTCGTTACATCTGGTTTTTAGAAGTGACCCCGTACTGACCGAAATGAAAGACGTTTCTTCGCTTTAAAAAAAAACAAACAGAAAACATTCAAAGTCCCTTCCATCCGAAGGTTGTCTGGTACAGATTAGCAAATTTTTCAACTTTGTCAAAGTTTGAAGTACTTATTTAAATTGAATAAGTGCAATAAACTATTTTCTATCTATTCATAAAAAAATGCGTCTATCTTGTTTTTCAATCTCCTTTATAATATACGTATATGTTAATTTATAAACCCTCTTACATAAAAAATAAACAGTTAGAAAGAGACAAAGTAGTGTATAGTTAATCAAATACGGAATCCTTAGTGTGCGAATTCGACTCTCACTTGGCCGCACTTTATTTTGATAGCGTATAAAATCGCTATGTAAGAGGGTTTATAAATTAACATATACGTATATTATAAAGGAGATATATCAGTGCAACTAGCTACCGCGCACTACCAACAGGTGGCGCTATATCGAATATAACTCACCTGAACTCCAAGTTCTCCTTAGACACTTCGAACTTGCTCTCGTAGTATCTCTCCTTGAAGCCATCTTCCCAGAGACGCACCTCGTCATTCTTATCTTCGTCTTCTTCCTCTTCGTCCAAGCCGGCTTGCGTGGATGTGCGCTTGTGGCCGCGGGGATTTGAATCATCCTGCTGTAATATAAAACACAGGTTAATTTGAAATTCATCGCAGTTTTTTTATACTCATAAAGAAGCAAACAAACTAACATAAAATACAACACAACTAAAAAAACAAAATGACATAGAAAAAAATATCTAACTACAACAAAGAATCCTCTAATGAGGATAAATATAATTGGATCAGTTCTCTGGCTTTGCCAGATGCTGGTGAGGTCAAAAACTATTAGAAATCCCTACTTCGCTAGTGTTGAACCACGGGGAGTTGCGGCGCAGTGCCGTGATCCGAGCACATTCCATCAATACGTGATAGACATACTCTACAACACCACAGACAATTAGGACTATCCACTAATTTAATCAGAAAACTAAAAATGTATTAAGAACACGCTTGGTAATGTGTCCAAGATCTTCCATCGAGCTGATCCATCTGTTCCACTTGCTCGGGCTCCTAGGACCAACAGTTGTTTGTCGGAGTATTATTATTATGTTCCAAGTTGAGTGAAAACTCCGCGCGATCTAGACACTTCCATGCAATGCCATCTGTGTATAGACTGTGGTAGCTCTTCGTTGATGCGATGTTACTTAGTTCAATCATGTGGCTAGAGATGTCACTACAAATGTATTTAACTGATTAAAGTAAAATGATTTACCGCGGCCGTTGCGTTCATCCCGGCGAGGCGAATGTTCGCAGCTTCTTGACGCACATTCTCCATTCTGTTCCCGCCGCCCTGTCTGCCCACTGCCTGTCAAAATAGAAAATATTAAACATCAAAATTCATAAGTCATCATTTTCATAAGCTAACATTAACATTTACAATTACAAGAATTTATAATATCCTAAAAATTCGAACCCATGACTCGGGGCTATACCAATGACTAAATAAGCCAAGAGAACCCCAGGTCCAGCCGAGGTTAAAATTTAAGGATAAAATTCTTGGAAAACGACGGTGAAATTTGTTGCCGGGGCAACAAATTTCACCGTCGTTTTCCATCTTCTGTTCCAACACCCCCAGTGAATTGAGGGGGTAAAAATTTCATCCCCTATTTTTGCGGGTGAATTGTTTTCATAAAATTTATATCGGTTACCATTAAAATTGGCGAAGACATCGCGTAACATACACACACAAAAAACATACAGGCGAAATAAGAACCTCCTTCTTTTTTGAAGTTGTCTGAAAATCTATCTAACAACTATCCTTTAGGTCATACAAATCGATTGCAAAGAACTAGTCACTGACCTGGGGCGCGAACTGGGTCTTGTTGCGTACTAGTTACTGCCCTCAGGCGCGAACTGTGTCTTGTTGCGTACTAGTTACTGACCTGAGGCGCGACCTGGGTCTTGTTGCGTACTAGTTACTGACCTTAGGCGCGACCTGGGTCTTGTTGCGTACTAGTTACTGACCTGAGGCGCGACCTGGGTCTTGTTGCGTACTAGTTACTGACCTGAGGCGCGACCTGGGTCTTGTTGCGTACTAGTTACTGACCTGAGGCGCGACCTGGGTTTTGTTGCGTACTAGTTACTGACCTGAGGCGCGACCTGGGTCTTGTTGCGTACTAGTTACTGACCTGAGGCGCGACCTGGGTCTTGTTGCGTACTAGTTACTGACCTGAGGCGCGACCTGGGTCTTGTTGCGTACTAGTTACTGACCTGAGGCGCGACCTGGGTCTTGTTGCGTACTAGTTACTGACCTGAGGCGCGACCTGGGTCTTGTTGCGTACTAGTCACTGACCTGGGGCGCGAACTGTGTCTTGTTCAGCAGACTGAAGTTGGGTCTCTGCTGGCGCTGCCTCGCCTTGTTCTTCGCGCGGAAGTTGATCTCGTTGGTGTGCCTCCGCTTGAAGATCTCGTCCTCGACGTGGCCCAGCTCCGTCATGATCACCTGCACGCGGTCCAGGTTCACGTCGCCGGAATCCGTGATCCAGCCCTGGACAGATCAGATCTTCATTAATGTGTTCATTTTTACCAGTATTTTATTTCGTCTTTACTATTAGGTTAAAGTTTAAACACATTCAGTTAAAGATAACGTTGGTATTTTTATTACTTCAATTACAATGATTTCTCTTCGCTTTATGCCTGTCGGGTAACGACTGGCGTGCCTACGTGCAATACCGCAGTCGCTGACCAAAGGTGCGATCGTTGCAATATTACATGTGTGCGTAAAACCTTCCTCTTTTTGAAAATTTTGAATGTATACAAAACAACAATAAAATACTCAACATTTTAAAACAAACTACAACAAAAACGCTACATTAATGGGTTCATTCAATTAGTAATTTATTCAAATGATCAATTACTAAAAGAAAACATTTGTTTAAAAAAACACGCTCACTACTTTATTCCCCATGATGAACATCTATAGGATACCCAGGTAGGGGGTAGTTAGGATAAAGTTGAAGAGTCTGTCGACGGTGGCGCCCTCTCAAAAAATAATAATTAAACACTTTACCTTGGTTTTGTAAACTCATTTCTTCTACCAGTTAAGAGATGCTACTACAATTGTGTACTTTGTGAAGACGATGTGATTGCAATTTCGAATACATAAAGTTACCGAGTCTGTCAATGATGGCGCCCTCCAAAAAAAAAATTAAACACTTTACCTTGGTTTTGTAAACGCATTTCTTGTATAAGTTGACGAGCCTGTCGACGGCTCCCTCCCTGATCTCGAGACTGGGCAGATGCGGCAGAAAGTCGTTGCCCACGAAGAAGCACATGAACACCCAGTCGTCAAGAGCGCGCTCGAAGTCGTACGGGAACGGCAGGTTCGGCATCTGGTAAAGTTTGTAATGCAACTATAAGAAACTAGCGACCTCTGCAGCGCAGTAGGCGAACGCACGCCTGAGAAATAGATGGTTGGCCAGTTTGACAAAACGGCAATTTCATAGATAAAGATATTATTATCTTATATAAAGCGTTTTTTTAGTAGAGCTTGCTTAAGAACCAATAAAATAAGTTCACAATTCGCGAAGATACGCAAAAAACAGACGAATTGAGATTCTCCTCCTTTTTTTAAAATAGGTTGTAAATAAAACTCACGCTCAGCTCCTTCTCGAGGTACTCCCTGAGTACGCAGAGCCTCACGAAGATGAAGTTGTCCTGACAGCCGAAGGCGGGGTCCGCGCCGCCCACAGCCACCTCCGCCGTGGTGCCCGTGCACTCCTTCATCTCGTGACCTGGGACCGCGGGGAATATAATAAATAAATCATACCAATATATATAAATAAACACCAAAATATATAACTTTTGAAACTATCATGGATTTGAACATAATTTTTAATAAAAAACGGGATACGATCTACGATCTAGAAACGGGTTCGTAGTTTTCTAGAAATGGTCAACACAATTGGTCTGAAAACTACGAACCTTTTATTAAATACGATCCTGTGGATTTAACTCTGCTTTTTTATTTGCATGCCATACCTTATTGTTCAGTGGGCGATACAAGTAAATTGTATTTCAATACTCAGTCCCGGAACATATATGTACAAGACATGCAAACATTTGCCTCGCAGCGGGAATCGAACATACACGACGGTGTTTTAAAACTAATATATACCTATTCCAAAAACTATCGTGAACTTGACTATTCATATTGTAAAAACGGGAATTTTCACGTACTGCACTATCGGTGAAGGCTTTCGACTTTCTCCTTCCGCGTCGCACGGCGCGACGCGGAAGGAGAAAGTCGCAACCACTCACCCTGATGAAGACTCTCGGAATGAGTCGAAACTTAGTCGGTGCCTTCACCGATAGTGCAGTACGTGAAAATTCCCGTTTTTACAATATGAATATATACCTACTTGTTTTTTTTTGTATTTTATTTATTTTCAAACTAAAAGTACATTACATTTTAAAGTTTCTTGTTATCGGCAGTAGCTCTCGTGGACATATTATGCTTAATTGTAAATGTACCTAATTACAAGTACAATACATCTCTGTAACAAACAGTTACCCTTTCGCGCCTAGACGGCTGAACGGATTTTAATGAAATTTTGACAGGAGGTAGATACGAAAAAAAAATACAAAATATTTATTTCTGTTACTTATAGGTTAGTGCTTACAGGGAGTGGAGTCTCCTTTTAAGCAATTATATGCTTGTATTAGGAAATACCCGCTCTTCTTTAACATTTTATAAATCATCTTATAAGTTGTACCTAACAAACTAATTAATTAAACTAAAACTTAAATGCGCATTGTGTGTGTGTGTGTGTCTTTGTGTGATCGGCTTGCTTGAAAATCTCCAGTCTCTTAAGAGTGTGGGTGATGAAGGGGATCATTCCACTGTTGGTTGAGTGTTAGTTTATTACAATGTTATTGCGTGTACGATGTCCTCTATTTCGTTATAGCTTTTGGTCTTCAGCCAGTTGGTAAGGATCTTTTTGCAGTTACAAATTGTTTGTGTATAAAGGTCTAAACTATTATCTAAACTATTAGATACTTCGAACATACTTCTTATGTTTTATGTTACAACATAACATAGTCGCGGGACAAATGTCCCGCGACTATTTTATGTTGTTTAGATAGATAGTATTTTGGTACATTTATATTGTTGAATAACTGCGTTCGAACCACTTTCGAAATGGATGCTGAGGTACCGACCACCGGAGCCCTATATCAATGTGTCAATGTGCATGGTTAACTCACCAAGCTGTCCGCAGACGTCGCAGGGGCGCGGCTTGTTGGGCTTGAACTCCTCGCGGATGATGGTGAAGTTGGGCTCGTGCGTGGCGAGCCCCAGCATGATGAGATCAGCGTCAGCGCCGCACAGCACGTGCTGCGTATTCGGATCGTGATCAGGCTGGGCTGGAAACAACACAAGTTTTTTAGAAGTAGTAGAACTCCTTGTGAATAGCTCGGGAAAGTATCACCAAGTTTTTTAGAAGTAGTAGAACTCCTTGTGAATAGCTCGGGAATGTATCACCAAATTTTTTAGAAGTAGTAGAACTCCTTGTGAATAGCTCGGGAAAGTATCACCAAGTTTTTTAGAAGTAGTAGAACTCCTTGTGAATAGCTCGGGAATGTATCACCAAGTTTTTTAGAAGTAGTAGAACTCCTTGTGAATAGCTCGGGAAAGTATCACCAAGTTTTTTAGAAGTAGTAGAACTCCTTGTGAATAGCTCGGGAATGTATCACCAAGTTTTTTAGAAGTAGTAGAACTCCTTGTGAATAGCTCGGGAAAGTATCACCAAGTTTTTTAGAAGTAGTAGAACTCCTTGTGAATAGCTCGGGAATGTATCACCAAGTTTTTTAGAAGTAGTAGAACTCCTTGTGAATAGCTCGGGAATGTATCACCAAGTTTTTTAGAAGTAGTAGAACTCCTTGTGAATAGCTCGGGAATGTATCACCAAGTTTTTTAGAAGTAGTAGAACTCCTTGTGAATAGCTCGGGAAAGTATCACCAAGTTTTTTAGAAGTAGTAGAACTCCTTGTGAATAGCTCGGGAATGTATCACCAAGTTTTTTAGAAGTAGTAGAACTCCTTGTGAATAGCTCGGGAATGTATCACCAAGTTTTTTAGAAGTAGTAGAACTCCTTGTGAATAGCTCGGGAAAGTATCACAAGTTTTTTAGAAGTACTAGAACTCCTTGTGAATAGCTCGGGAATGTATCACCAAGTTTTTTAGAAGTAGTAGAACTCCTTGTGAATAGCTCGGGAATGTATCACCAAGTTTTTTAGAAGTAGTAGAACTCCTTGTGAATAGCTCGGGAATGTATCACCAAGTTTTTTAGAAGTAGTAGAACTCCTTGTGAATAGCTCGGGAAAGTATCAGCAAGTTTTTTAGAAGTACTAGAACTCCTTGTGAAGAGCTCGGGAATGTATCACCAAGTTTTTTAGAAGTAGTAGAACTCCTTGTGAATAGCTCGGGAAAGTATCAGCAAGTTTTTTAGAAGTACTAGAACTCCTTGTGAAGAGCTCGGGAAAATATCACCAAGTTTTTTAGAAGTAGTAGAACTCCTTGTGAATAGCTCGGGATAGTATCAACAAGTTTTTTAGTAGTAGTAGAACTCCTTGTGAATAGCTTGTCTTGGAAAGTATCACCACTATACCTATTTCTGTCGCAAACCAGTAATACTGTGCTTTTGAAGGGGGGCTGGGTGCCGGTGAAATTACAAGTACATGAGACTTTTCACTCGTCATATCTCAGGGTTGGCAACGAGCGAGTGAACGCGCCTCTGGTGTCGCAAGCTTTCATAGGTTACAGTAACCACGTACCAACAGGTGGACCATATGCTTGTTTGCCATTTTAGTTGTATAAAAAAAACAGCATTAACATTCAGTAAGTTCTTTTTTTTTCAGGAAGAAAACTCTTTTTTAGTGTTAAGCTCGCCTGTGTACATGTCATTTAATTGTGCCTTTTTTTAAGTGTTTATTTGTGTGTACAATAAAGAATAAATAACATTAAATTCGTTTAAGCGCCCTCGCGGTAGACCCTTGAGAAGATAGCGGAACGATCTCGATTCTCATTCGAGTGAAACGCTCACACAGTGGACAAGGGATGAGAGGAGTGGAAGGGAGGGAGGCCTTTACCATGCCGTGGAATCAAATGAGAACTGTTATTCTGTATGGGCATCAATCGATATGACGTCATCAAATAAAACATTGTATGGTAAAAATAACAACATCCAAGGTGTAAATTTTTTCGAAAATTAACTTATTACATTAATTGTTATTTTTTTTTAAAACCCTCGTCATGTATTCCATCATTTATTGCAACGTCCCTTGGTGACTTGTAGCCATAAATGCTATCTAAGAATCATCCCAGAAGTCATACAAATCAATTGCAAATACCCACATTTCAATTGGATAAGCCGTTTCGATCTGAGTTAAATAAACAACCTCTTACAGCAAACGCATAAAAAAGTTTATTTTTGTGTGTTAAAAAAACATTAAAAATTATGTTTATCAGGCACTACGAGGTATAGCCTGAATTAGAATAATTTATTTAAAAAATAGTAAGCCTACAGTATAACACCAAAATAGTAACTTTTTTATCTTAGAAGAAGAGAAAAACTTAAATATAATCTTATGGAATTAAATATTGAAGACGGGCTGTCGTAAAAAATGTCGTCATGCTGGAAATCGTGTGTGAATGCGTTAAGTAAAGTTAGCGCCCTTAATGTGTGCCCACTGAATCAGTAAAAGAACGTATCTCACCTCTCTGCCTCCTGATGTAGTCCATGATTTTGTGTTCCCCTTCACCGGGCACGTTGGCGTCAGACAGTATTACTTTAATACCTTTCCATCCTGGGTCATTGTTCAATCTGTATACAAAAAAAATGATTGTTAAATTGCATAGCTTGGTAACACGATACACATAGTTCCTGAATCCAATGACAGGGAATCCTATGTTGGCAGTTTATTTATTATTTATTTATAATAAACTAACCTCTGCCTAATGCTTCGCCCGCGTGGTACCCGGATATAAAGTAGCCTATGTGTTATGGACGAGGACTGCAAGAGACAGGGGAAAATGGAAGGAGTTGGAGGAGGCCTATGCTGAAGAGCACACAGACCGCAAATAAATTAAAGGGTAGGTAGATAATTTTGATAAAAAAATAAAATATAAATTTAATTTAAATTAATGAAAATTGTTAATATTTTTTTGTATCTGAAATAAATGGCTTATTTATTTTATTTATTTATTTATTATGTGTTATCTATTACTGTAGTTTTTTGCGTGAAAGAGTAACAAAAAATCATATAATTAATATATTAGACATTAGTTCCCATAAAACAAGCTCTGCTTAGTTGAGGGCTAGCTGATGCTTTGTGGTAAATATCCAGCATTATTTATTTAAAAACATTCATCCTCACAAACTTTTGCGTTTATAATATTAGTAAGATTAACAAATGCAGTTGAGTGAGTCTTGGTCGTCTACAATTCAACTCGTTTTGAAGTGCGGGTAAGAATCGAACTTATGATTCATTTTTCTAGCCTCAACTTTGGGAGTAACTGCTCCCGAATCATTGGGTGATACCGCTTTGGATGCCTCCTAGCTTGCAGGGTATTCCAGCAGCAGCGATACGTTGGCTTGTTATTCGGCTATGGTAGTCAATCCTTTTTATTTTCTTTTCCTTTCCCTTCAGGCTTCTTCGCGTCTCTCATACTTTGCCTCGGCGAGTCAGGAGATGCAGTGCAGTTGATAAGAGAGCTTTAAGAAGTATTTGCGGTGTGACTAAACACTGCTTTCACTATTTCTGTTGTGTAATTTCAAATTGAACAGTAGAAAACTAACACTATTTAGCTAAAGAACTGTTTAAAAATCTTTCAAGTAAGCATGGTAGTGTCAAGAATGGAAAAAGGTATGTTACAATGGTTTGGGCATTATAGAAAGGACTTTCTGTAACATTGTACCGTTATTTCAGAAACTATATTATTTAATTTCGTAACTTTATACTTTTATTTCATTAACTTTATACTTTTATTTTGTAACTTCATACTTTTATTTTAGAAACTGTATACTTTTATTGTTGTAACTTTGTACATTTATTTTCAGCAACTAATTACCTGTCATGAATATAATAGTGCAGGCACTTGCTTAGCCGATCCATAAAGGGTGTCCCCGGTGTGATACAATTGGAGTCAAAGTGAGCTTCTTTAGGTTTTTCTGGGGGTAGGTATGCGCCTTTAGCCTTCAAGTCATCCCTGATCCGGGCAATTTCATCGATTTTCTCCTGAGTCTCCTTGGAGGCGCGGAAACGGCGGGAACGTTGCTGGTTCATTTTAGCTCGGGGCGCCTGTAAATTGAAAATTAAATTGGAATTAAGTCTATTTCTAAGGATATTCTATTGCTAGTTTTTTTGCGTTGTCTATTTTGACACACAGTTCTTCTTCTTGTTGTTTTTTCTAGACATTGATAAATGGATAGACTACATTTTTATTTGACATGGATACAGCACACACAAGTAGAAATGACAATAAAAAGTACAATAAAATACAAAAGGTGGTAAATAGTATGTAAGTAATTACAAACAGTAATATTATAAATTGTTTATACATCGATAGTCCAATTTGATGGTTTAAATTACCCAGTTTTTGGGTTGTTTTGAGAGAACTGAGTCCAGTGAGTTTTTTTCTCAACTTTTGTCTGAATATTTCTGCTTGGTTTGGGATGCTATGTCTCGTCAGTCTGGAGAATTTAAGGGTAACAGATGAGAGGCGAGTTTCTGTGTCTATCTAATCTAGATTGATAGTTGTTGAAGGGCTAATAGTAATAGTAGGTTAACTCACCACTCCATCAATAGCCATGTACAGCACCTTCCTGGGCCGTACAATACGGAAAAGCCGATCGATACACTCAAAGATAGCGACCATCATCTCATCCTCATCCTTTGGGGCCGGCCGGTCTTCAGGATGTGTGCATGGATGGATGATACCGTTCATGTCCAGGTACAGATTATCAAACTCCACATTGTTGGGGTTGGGGAGGGATGAGTCAACATACACTAGCTGGCCATCTACGTCGGTTGGCTGAAAATAAAACAGGAATTTTTACTTCAGGTCTAGCAGGATGACCTCTGAGGCAGTGGGTGAAGGCCCGCCTAAGACACAGAAGGTTGCAGGTTTCATTCCTGCTTTGGGATGAATGTTTATTCCATCTGCAAATATTTGTCTCGGTTCTGGGTGTTTTCCACGTATAAAATGTTTGTATGTACTAAAAATATGTGTAAAAGTACTTTATCAGTTCCCATAAGCTCTGCTCTTACTTTGGGGCTAGATGATGCTGTGTGATAAATATACGGTTTAAGATCATTTATTTCTCAAAAAGATTTACAATATAAATCGCTTACTGAGAAATCGCAATATTCTTATACTACTTAAAAAGTAGGTACTAAGATGCATTTTAGATGCAGTGAGAGTAACATGCATGGCTAGGTAAGTAGGTAGGTAAGGGACCTACCTACACAAACAGAAAAAATATTATAATATCTTAAAAAACACAGAAACAAATCTAACATTCAATTTACATGCAAGTTAAGAAAAACATTGTAGGTAGTAAGAAAAACGGCTGATAATCGCATGTCATACGATATACGAACCAAAGCAGAACCTGTGTACGCATGAGCTGGCTTGCACCAATAGTCGGCAAGCAGGCCGAGCGTGAGTTTTACTTAAATATACCACAGATTACTGTCCTTCCTAAAGGTAGCTTTAGGTAAGTTAATGTGTTTTAGCAGTTTCTGTGAAAGTCTAAGTATCATATTATCAATAAATGTTTTGCGAAGCTGTTAACAGTGGCTGCACTGTGCTAAGTTCAGTGAATAATGGCTAACATGCAAGGTTCTAATGATTGTTTACCAATAACAATAAAAGTAGGTTTCTTTCTATCATTCTTAGCAGCCCTAGAAGGTAACAAATCGTCGGCTAGCTAACAACACCGCTCAAGTCGAAATTTTGCGGTTTTGACATTTTTATGCTATTGGATAGATCTTTTCACTGCGCTTCTGTTCACCAATACAAACATTGAATTTTTAATTTCAGCTTTAGCGATTTCAATTCTGTGGACTTGTGCAGGGTTGATAAAACAGTTTTTTGGTTCTCCTGAAAAGTTAGGAAAATCAATTTACGCGGTGTTGTTAGCTAGCCGACGAAATGCTTTATAAACCGCAAGAAGCCAACAAAACGCTACAATTTAGAGAGTAACAGGATTCTTATAGGTTATGATACGTACCCTCTGTTCAACACATTCTACGATGACGCTGGGGTATTTGCGGCTGAGCCAGCGGAAGAATGCTGGTACTCCCATCTTGAGGGTCTTCTGCAGGGACTGAAGAAGCTATATTCAGTGAATTCCCGTATTTATTTTCATATATTCAACACAAACAAATCGACGCAGATGCCATAATTTTAAAAAGAGTGAAAGAGATAGAAATTATTTTACGAAACAAATACCTGTGGTAGAAAAGAGATAGAAGATATACTGGTTCGTGCAAAAGTGATATGCGTCATTTTACTACGTAATGATTGTTCTATTTATATTTACGTCATAAGTCATAACTTTAAAAAACAGCAAATAAAATAAAAATTAAATAAATCAAAGACAAAATTATAATAAAATATCCATTTAATTTTTTTTTTCACGCCTCTTTTATTTTTGAACGAATCATTATATTGCCATCAATGTCAATGTCGCAAATCCATGTTTCTGTCAAATTACGATCAGCTGTTCATTAGTGCAGAAATAATTTAGTTCAATTTATGTGCGAGACTGTTTGTATGAAAATGATAAAAACAAAAACCTTTTCTTCTGTTAATTATTACAGAAAACTACTGAAAACTGGCCAACTGCGCTGTTGCTTTTCCAGTTCCGATGCTAAGAACACAAGCAATATCGAAAACATACGGAATATCGGCATATTGGCTCACATAGATGCAGGTTAGAATCGCTACTTAAATATTAAGGCTCTTTAATAGACCTGTCAATTTGTAGCCACAGTATGCGTCTCTGTGCACGAATACTTTCACGACTGCATGCTCCGGCAAGGAGGAGGGCGCTGGAGTCGAGTTACAGTTATTCTCATCCTACTTTCAATGCACAATCTCAAAATGTGTACCACCAATTATCACACATACTTATTTATATACTTATACATAATAGGTCCTGTTTATTGATGATGTTACTAATTATTTGTCTTACCTAGCTAGTTAAATATTGTTTTTAATTTGATTATTAAAAATTCAATATGTAATTTAATTTAGTTGTTTTAGCAATAAACTATTGTATCCTATTTGTGTTATTCCTATGTTCCAGGCAAAACAACTACGACTGAACGGATGTTATTCTACTCCGGCACCATCAGGTCCATGGGGGAGGTGCACCATGGCAACACCGTCACAGATTACATGGAGCAGGAAAGGCAGAGAGGGATCACCATAACTTGTAAGATGGAACTATCCTCACCCTTCTGTGCCATGGACTGACCATGGAGACAGATGCAGTCAAGAGGGTGGGGCAATGGGTGCACTTACACCCCCTGGCCCCTGACGCATGACTTTTAATGAAAAAAGTCATTTGGTCATGCGTCAGGGGCCAGGGGGTGTAAGTGCACCCATTGCCCCACACTATTTTTACTGGAGTCATTATTTACGCATTATAATAAAAAAAAACTTATTTGCATAGAGTCCCCACCCTGAACGAAATCCTGGTTCCACACCTGCATTGAATTTAAACTTCAATTGTAGAGTGTTAAAAAAGACTTTTGAACAATGCTAGTTTATATTGTAGCATTGTGTCAAATGTCATATTTCTACCAATGACATTATTGCTTGAAATCTCTTTAATATCATTATATAATATTTGAAGAGAGTTGCACAAGACCAAGACATGTGGAATGGGTTCGAAGATAACTTTACCAGTGGGCACACAGATCTAGACAGTAAAAATGCATAAACCAATCATTTAAAAACAGCTAGCAAAGATCTAACTGGCTTTAAATAAAGTTATATTATTAAACTATGACTAAGTGTTACTGGAACTGTGTCAAACTGTATTCCTGAACATCTAAGATTTTAAGAGCTAATTAGATGAGTTGCATAAAATACTGCAAATTTAATATACTGTTTGATTGACTCGAAGCTTGGCTCAAAGTCTTGAAAAAAATGCATTAAGAATGTCATGACAGTTGACTGCTAATACTGTTTTAGAATCTATCTATCAACCTCATCTGACCCTATATTTTGATGGGTGAATGGGTTGCTGACTGAGACACAAGATGTACGGGTTTGATTCCCGCTATAAGACAAATGTTTGCATGTTCTGTAAATATTTACTCTGGATCTGGGCGTTTTGGTACTATGGTACTCTTAGTTTCTGATACTCGCTACACAAAGAATCGTAATGTAGGGTCAGGACTTTTAAATAAGTTGAACTTTTGGATGCAACGTCTTTGGTTCGGTGTTTTTTATCAGGTTATGAGAGTTTTTCTCCGTAAATTCTTAAACTAGTTTTCTTATTCATAGCTGCTGCTGTGTCGTTCCCCTGGGCTGATGGTCAGATCAACCTGATCGACACTCCAGGACACATAGACTTCACTATGGAGGTGGAACAGAGCTTGGCTGTGCTTGACGGAGCTGTCATTGTGCTTGATGCCTCAGCAGGTAAAACATATTTGTTACAAAAACTATCGTGAACTTGACTATTCATATTGTAAAAACGGGAATTTTCACGTACTGCACTATCGGTGAAGGCACCGACTAAGTTTCGACTCATTCCGAGAGTCTTCATCAGGGTGAGTGGTTGCGACTTTCTCCTTCCGCGAGAAAGTCGCAGTGCAGTACGTGAAAATTCCCGTTTTTACAATATGAACATATCTGTTAATTCATATTGGTAAAAACTCGGCCAAGTGCGTGTCGGGCCACGCGCAGTGTAGGGTTCCGTAGTTGCCCGTCACGATATGCGGTAAGTACCTGTTTTACACAACTAACGACTAAGTACTTTTCAAGGAAATTTGTACGAAATTTTCCTTTTTACTTCTTCAAGTAATTTATAAGTTAGTCTAGTATTACTCGATAACTTGAGAAGTTTAAAGGAACTTCTCTGTGATTTTTTTACATATCCAAAAACAACCGTTTAGCTGGCAGGGGGACACTTGACTCTTAACATAAATTTGCACTTTAAAGCTTAATATTTCGCAAACCGATCCCTGAATCGAAAAATGGTTTTTCCACTCTCGCAATATCTTTGAACGACCTATCCAACAACACACCACACCATGACATAGACGAGAAAAAAAAATCGACCCTATTAACGTGTAGGGGAATTACACAAAAATAACTACAGCTTTCTAGTACTAAGAGTCTCTGAGCTAAGACAGACAGGCAGACACAGCCGGACATGGCGAAACTATAAGGATCCCTTGTTGACTACGGAACCCTAAAATAGAAATTTTCACTATACTATCAGTGACAAAGTTTCGACTCATTCCGAGAGTCTTCATCAGGGTGAGTACACTAGTTTTTGGAAAAATATTTAAAATTAGTGATTTTAAAATGTTCACATCACCAGGTGTTGAAGCCCAGACTCACACAGTCTGGCGTCAGTCCAGCGGGTATCGAGTTCCCAGGCTGCTGTACCTGAACAAAATGGACCGCGACGACGCGGACGCGACCGCCTGCGTCAGATCTGTGAGGGACAAACTCAGAGCTGAGACGCTGCTTTTGCACCACCCCGTGAGACACGAAGGAAAACTTATAGGTACAATACAATACATAAGTACCTATATATCGCTCGACCGTTTATCCTATTTACTCAGGGTCGGCCTGCCTTGCCCTTTTTTCACTGCGCACGATTTTGGCCGTACAATTTTTTTTTCCGAAACGAGAAACGATCCCACAACCTTCTGCGTCTTAGACGGCAAATTTGTACTTATATGTACTTATTTATTGCTAGCTGACACGACAGACGTTGTTCTGTTCTGTCCTTGAATGTGGACAGATACGAAACGTCAATTCGACAACCATAGAGGAAGTAACCGCTATGTCTGACAACCAAGATCAGTTTGTATGGGAGAAAGAAACAATGTTTTTTTACATATTCCGGATCTGTTCCAGGTCTAGTAGACCTCATCACCCTAGAAGAAATAATCTGGACCCAAGGACGCGGGCGGAATTTCGTCCGTCGCAAACTGTCCGAAAAAGATGACGGGAAAAAATGGGAAGCTGCCATAACCGACCATAGACTACTCATCGACACGCTATCGTCCGTCGACGACGAAATCGCCGACACCATTATACATAACGAATCCTTAGAAATCGATAGAAAAGATATACACAACGCTATAAGACGAAGCACTATATCCATGAAGGCTTTCCCCGTTCTATGTGGAAGTTCGTACAAAAACATTGGCGTCCAGACTTTAATGGACGCAGTGATGTCCTACCTACCCTCCCCGTTGGAAGGGCATAGACTATACAAGTGTTTCGGCTCGGATTTGGCCGCGAGAGCGTTCAAAGTCCAACATGACGACCAGAGAGGGGTATTAACATTCCTGAGGCTTTATAGCGGAGAGATTAGTAAGGGGCAGAAGATTTATAATCTGGGACAGGATAAAAATGAGCAGGTAACAGCTGTTTCATATAAATGTATACGCATAATACAGACGCCATTTTGTTATAGAGAATAAAACACAAAATGGCGTCCGTTTTTGCTCGTTTCAGAATTATTAAGTAAAACGCAAATGTTAATTATTGAGACACCTTAAATTAAATGTACCGTATAAGTGTAGTTTTTCACTGGCTTTAAAAAAGCCATTTGTTCGATTAATTTCGCACTTTGAACAGTAATGTCTCAAAATGAGACATCTGTACATAACATGAGCGCTTAGCTGAATAGAAACTGTTAATAAATTCCAACTTAGCGTCACTTAATTCAAGCCGAAATTGGTTATCGCATTTCTGAATATTGGCAAAGAAGCAGGTTCGAATGCCGTTAAATCGCGTGGCAAGAAGCCAGTGCTCACTGGCTTTCATTTATATGTTGACATGTTATTTAAAGTAGTTATCAAAAATGTTTGTTAGCAACATAAAAAAAATGTAGAGATTATATATATATTATTATACTTACTATATATTGCTTTATATTTATTAACCGCCTGATAAGCATAAGGTTGCGGGTTTGTATGATCTGCTAAGATTTGTCTCGGGTCTCGGTATTTTTCTATGTATAAAATGTATGTAGTATATCAGTCATGTAGTTACCACAATACAAGCTCTGCTTAGTTTGGGGCTAGATGGTGCTGTGTGAAAAATGACCAACATTATTTATTACTAGCTTCTGCACACGGCTTCGCCCGCGTGGTACCCGGATAAAAAGTAGCCTAATATGTTATTCTGATGTATAAGCTATATTACTGTAAAGTTTCATCAAAATCTGTTTTCTTGTTTTTTCGTGAAAGAGTAACAAACATCCATCCACGCAAACTTTCGCGTTTATAATATTATTTATTATTATTATTATTTGTAATTGCACTCTGGATCGCCGTTGGTTTCGTTAATAAACAATTTAAATTAAATCTAGATGAAAGTGCTTGCTTCCTTATTTCTGGTTTTTGTCTGTCAGGTTGGCTCGCTATACGTGGCGTTGGCAGACGAGTGCAGGCCAGTTGAGACGGTCACCGCTGGCAACATCGCCGTCCTCAGCTCGCTCAAGGTAATACATATTCATATTTATTTATCTCATCACATTTTAGAAAAAAATCATGTGTGGGTTTAAAAATCAAAAACCAACGCTATATTTTTCTTTATGTGTCTGTGAAAAAAACCTTAGGATTCAGAGTTGGCCTCTTTTCCACTAGACTTCCACGCCATTTTCAGTATTCTACGTTTTGTCCCACTAGCTTTCTACGCATCCTTTCCACTAGACTTCTACGCATCTTTTCCACTAAATTCCACACCTCTTCTCCACTAAACATCACGCCTCTTTTCTACTAAACTTCCCGCCTCTTTTCCACTAAACTTCACGCCTCTTTTCCACTAGATTTCTACGCCTCTACCACCAGCCTTCTACGCCTCTTTTCCACTAGACTTTGCCTCTTTTTTACTCGTGAATAATCAAAAGCAGAACTCCGCAGACCACCATGACAGGTGAGCTGGTGACTTCAACACAGGCAGCGTCTACCCGAGCGAAGGCCACACTCGCTTCGATGCTCAAAGAACCTGGTCAATTGGAGGCTTTGATGCTGCCCAGCGCCAGGCAGAGACTGCAGAATTTGGAGACAGAACCTACTGATGAGGAGATGGCTGAAGTTCTTCTTGGAATGGGTAAATTTATGGATATGAGATCGCAAGATTTGCGCACAGCGATTTGAGTATACAGGGTGTAATAAAACTACTCCCATCAATATGAACAACTTTTACTATGGAACCAACACTGTGAACGCGAAAAAAAATCTGCTGTTCCATACTAAAGTTCAATACCTACTTGGCTGAAATGTATGGAACAGCTGTTTTTTTTTTCGCATTCACAGTGTTGGTTCCATAGTAAAAGTGGTTTGTATTGATGGGTACTTTCACCTCCCGAAGTTTTAGGGAGTAGTCTTATTACACCCGGTATACTCATATACTTGTCTAAGGATGTCATGGAGGATACAGTCGTGGGCGTGTTTGTTCGTTTTTAGTTGTATATAAGTTTTACATAAGACCTTTTGCCAAATAAAAATAGAAATGAGAGCTGTCACTTGAATTTAAAATCGTGTTCGAGATTTTACAGTGCCATACCACCATATATGTTATGTAGGTTTGAAGCATATATGTACCCTGCCGTAACACAGTTAAATCTAGCACGGGGGTTACGGTTTCGTAACTACATACTTATTTTAATAATAATAATAATTATTTATTTATTTATTCAGATAACTTGATCCATAATTTGTAAGTAGGTTACTTAATGTCATGTGTTAGTACAATTCCTTATTTAAAATACATTCATTCATATAAATTCATCATTATTTATTCATTTCCCTATTCAATAGGCATTCTGTGAGACTATTAAATCAGGAATGAAAGATAATAATTAAAAAAATAATAATAGCCTGTAGTAATTTATAAAAAGGTTAAGACCAGAGCAATCTTTGTATATTAGTTAATGTATCTAGTTTATAAGTTACTCACTGTATTAGTTAAGTTACAAAGAATTTGGTTTCATCTCAAATTTAATTGTTTTGATTGCTCCTTGGTCTCTGGTGTGTACCAGTGGATCCAGGTTTCATCGACGGTCACAAAACGACGCAAAAACTCAGCTGGATTCCGCTTAAACAGCGCCAAACACGTCTCCGATGTGGTCTCACGGTTGCGCTTGTTTTCCGGTGTGAGTAAACGCGGCACCCATCGCGCCGACAGCTTTCTCATGCCGAGTTCCTCGTGAAGAATATGATGCACTGTTCCTTCTGAAATGCCTACAGTCTCAGCTAGCTCCCGAACCTTCAATCGGCGATCTGCCAATACGAGATCATGGATTTTTTTAATGTTTTCCTCCGTAGCAGCTGTTTTCGGTGCACCTGGACGTGGTTCATCAAAAACCGACGTACGGCCACGTGCAAACTCGTTGAACCAATTCTTGACGGTGGCCATCGATGGAGAAGAGTCACCGTACACAGCATCCAAGCGCTCTTTGATTTCGATGCGCGTTTTCCCTTCCAAAAATAGGAATCGAATCACCGAACGATATTGCTCTTTTTCCATTTTTGTAAAACCGATCGACACGTTCGCTTCCATAAGTTGTCAAATTAAAACAAATGAAGGGATTGGAATGAAAATTTGAAAAAAAAGAATGTGCTACACTGTGGTAAAACTCTTTTGAAACTACAGCGCCCTCTGGCGATGAGGCTAGGTACTTATTGAATGCACCTCGTATCCCTGCAGCCACGCAGTAATGCTTGCATTGCTGTGTTCTAGTTTGAAGGGTATGTTACAGGCACATGAGACTTTCACCTGTTATGTCTCAGTGTCGACAACACGCGAGTTTTACCTCTGATATTACAAACTTCCGGTAACCGCTTACCAGATGGGCAGTATGCCTGATAGCCAATTTATAAAAAAATATATGTCTCATCAGGTACACCGATTCCTGAGCCAGTGTTCCTGTGTTCCATCGAACCGCCCAGCGTCGGCCAGCAAGCGGCCTTGGAGACGGCGCTGGCGGAGCTGCAGCGGGAGGATCCGAGCCTCAGGGTCATCGCTGATGATGAGAGCGGACAGATGGTGCTCGCTGGTAAGAACACCTTATCATAGCCAGAAATAAATACATAAAAATACTAGCTTTTGCCCACGGCTTTGCCCGCGTAGTACCCGGATAAGTAGCCTATGTGTTATTCTAATGTATAAGCTATATTATATATAGAGCGAGTAACAAACATCCATCCTCACAAAATTTCGCAGGGAGTAGTAGGATTTATATTTTTAACTAACGCCCTATATAAGGCGCTCTCAGCGATAAGGCCGCCCATTGTATCACGACAACCTAGTTTTAAGGTACCCTGTAAAGTGTTTTATCCTGGTGTATGCAATAAAGAGTTATCTATATGTCTATACAGGGTGTAATAAGACTACTCCCGAAAACGTCGGAAGGTGAAAGTACCCATCAATACGAACAACTTTTACTATGGAACCAACACTGTGAACGCGAAAAAAAATCAGCTGTTCCATACTAAAGTTCAATACCTACTTGGCTTATTACACCCTGTATAGATAGATAGATAACTCTTTATTGCATACACCAGCATAAAAAACACTTTAAAGAGGATCTTAAAACTAGGTTGCGGTGATACTTAGTAGTCTTATCACACCCTGTATCCTTTTGTAGGTATGGGCGAACTTCACCTGGAAATAATAAAAGAGCGTATTTCCCGTGAGTACAAGATAGCCGCGGAGCTCGGGCCGCTGCAGATCGCGTACAGGGAGGCCCTGCTCGGCTGCGGCAGACACACCCTCGCCCAGGACCGGAAGATAGGACATCTGAGGCAGCTCATCAAGGTCACAATGTCGGCTAAAACTGTGAAAGGTCTACCGCAGGACAAGATACTCAAGTATGTTATTAGTGTCCCGACTCCCGACTGTTCAGGATTTAAATCTTCGCGCAACATTTGACGACCTCTGTGCCGCAGTTGGCGAAGGTCCGCCTGAGACGCAGAAGGTTGCGGGTTCAATTCCCGCCACAGGACAAATGTTTGTATCTACAAATATTTGTCTCAGGTCTGGGTGTTTTCTATGTATATTATGTATGTATTTACAAAAAAAATGTATATAAGTAATATATCAGTCATGTAGTTCCCATAATACAAGCTTTGCTTAGTTTGGGGCTAGATGGTGCTGTGTGAAAATGTCCAGCATTATTTATTTATTTATTATTTTGTTAAATTTCTCGTGCCTTCCTACATGTTTTTCTTCTTCATTCATCCTGTCTTTCGTGAATACACGTCTCAGTCGAAGTTTATTGAATTTTAATTACCAAATATACCTAGCCCCCCTACACCGACTTTCTATCTTTTGACCACCATGAGGTAATTTAAATGAAAAAAGAAACCCTCGGCCGAAATAGCAATTAACGGCGTGGTTTAGTTAATAAAATGTGTAAAAAAAAACTAAAAAAACACTTAAAAGCATGATAAATCACGTACTTAAAAATAAAGAAATTCCACTATCCATCTCCTGGCTCCATCATCTGACCCTTGATACCAAGTACAATCTATTGGACTCTAGAAAAAGAAATATATGAGCTCATATGATTCGTTATATACTCCCATATACTGGAGGGGTTTATTAGTAGTCACTGAAGACTTCCATAATCCACCTCCTGGCTCCATCATCAGATCAGCTCCAAGATACCAAATTATAGTATTGGCATACAAACTACATAAATATATGAATAAATAATGCTGGACATTTTTTCACACAGCATCATATAGCCCCCAAAATAAGCAGAGCTTGTATTATGTGGACTACATGACTGATATACTACTTACATACTTTTTTGTAAATACATACATATTATACATAGAAAACACCCAGACCCGAGTCAAATATTTGCAGATCTTACAACCATTTGTCCCGTGGCAGGTTCGAACCCGCAACCTTCTGCGTCTCAGGCAGACCTTCGCCCACTGCGCCACAGAGGGCTTCGAAAACATATTCTTGTACTTATACATACAAAGTTTTATTTCGATACGACAGTTAGAAGTAGGTTAAAATTGACTTCCAAGATTTGTTTATATTATTAGTTAGTTATAAGTGAAGGTAATAAAAGGACTCTGTTATCGCCCCTGTATTTTTATAAGACATGAAATGTCAAAAAAAATACTTTAAATAATGAGACGTTGATAAAAAGTCCAATATGACATGTAATCCCTTATTTTTCACCCTTAGAGGTAAAATAAAATATATAATCATAAAATGTATAGTACCCTACCCATTAAAAATAATTTAAATCGGTTTACAATTGGTGAAGATATACACACACAAAAAAACATACAGCCGATTTGAGAACTCCCTCCTCTTTTGAAGTCGGTTTGGGATAACTTCCAATATTACCCGGTTTTAATTGTATTTCAGCCCTATCCAGTAATGTACTATGAACAATATGTTTACATTGTTATATATATATTTAGGTTGGACAGATCAGGCGACAGTGCTGCCAACCTGTCGCACATGTACCCGCGGCAGCTGACCGCGATACGACAGGGCGTGGCCTCCGCCCTCCTGCACGGACCAAAGCTCGGCTGTCCGGTAACCACAGTCAGATAGATACCACTTTCAGGGGGTCTAGACAAATACCACTTTCAGGGGATCTAGACAAATACCATTTTCAGGGGATCTAGACAGACACCACTTTCAGGGGGTCTAGACAGATACCACTTTCAGGGGGTCTAGATAAATACCACTTTCGAGGGTCTAGACAGACACCACTTTCAGGGGGTCTAGACAGATACGACTTTCAGGGGGTCTAGACAGATACCACTTTCAGGGGGTCTAGACAAATACCACTTTCAGGGGGTCTAGATAAATACAACTTTCAGGGGGTCTAGGCAAATACCACTTTCAGGGGGTCTAGACAAATACCACTATCAGGGGGTCTAGACAAATACCACTTTCAGGGGGTCTAGACAAATACCATTTTCAGGGGATCTAGACAGACACCACTTTCAGGGGGTCTAGACAGATACCACTTTCAGGGGGTCTAGATAAATACCACTTTCGAGGGTCTAGACAGACACCACTTTCAGGGGGTCTAGACAGATACGACTTTCAGGGGGTCTAGATAAATACCACTTTCGAGGGTCTAGACAGATACCACTTTCAGGGGGTCTAGACAAATACCACTTTCAGGGGGTCTAGATAAATACAACTTTCAGGGGGTCTAGGCAAATACCACTTTCAGGGGGTCTAGACAAATACCACTATCAGGGGGTCTAGACAAATACCACTTTCAGGGGGTCTAGACAGATACCACTTTCAGGGGGTCAAGACAGATACCACTTTCAGGTGGTCTAGACAGATACCACTTTCAGGGGGTCTAGACAGATACCACTTTCAGGGGGTCTAGACAGATACCACTTTCAGGGGGTCTAGGCAAATACCACTTTCAGGGGGTCTAGACAAATACCACTTTCAGGGGGTCTAGACAAATGCCACTTTCAGAGGATCTAGACAAATACCACTTTCAGGGGGTCTGGACAGATACCACTTTCAGGGGGTCTAGACAAATACCATTTTCGAGGGTCTAGACAAATACCACTTTCAGGGGATCCAAACAAATAACACTTTCAGGGGATTTAGACAAATACCACTTTCAGGGGGTCTAGACAAATACCACTTTCAGGGGGTCTAGACAAATGCCACTTTCAGAGGATCTAGACAAATACCACTTTCAGGGGGTCTGGACAGATACCACTTTCAGGGGTCTAGACAAATACCATTTTCGAGGGTCTAGACAAATACCACTTTCAGGGGATCCAAACAAATAACACTTTCAGGGGATCTAGACAAGTACCACGAAAGTGGTATTTGTCTAGACACTACCAACTTTCTGTGACACCTGGTTCCTCTTGCGACGTAGCTGGCAAATCGGCCGCTGTGCCATCGAGTTCGGGACTTTAAAAACCAAAGAACACAATGGCCTCGATTCTGTATTACATTGACTAAACTAAATTTAAACTGTCGCTCTCTTTTACTGATAGTGCAAGCAAGAAAGAGATAGCTACAATTTTAGCGCTGTCAAATTAGTCTGATTTAAGTTTTCCATACAAATTTAGTCGTAATTTCAAAACATGCTGACTATAAACACGAAGGAAAGCGGCGCGTAAACTGTTTTGACAGCAGCACACAGCAGTTAAATTCTTGCCATCTCTTTCTTGCGTACACTATCAGTAAAAGAGAGCGACAGTTTAAATTTAGTTTAGTTAGTGTACTACAGAATCGAGGTCAATGTCTGTCTGGTTGGCAGATGGTAGATGTGCAAGCGACGCTCCACTGGTTCGAGGTCGGTCGAGGAACGACGGAATCCATGATCACGGCTGCAGTAGCGCAATGCCTAAGAAAAGTAAGTTTTTTCTTTTACAAGATTTTATGTAACTTGTGATGTTTGTATGTAACTTTTTTTGTTTAGGTTAAATATTGCAAGCTGAAATAGAACCGGAAGTGGTTCTTATCCTATAGAGTTGAATTTTTACATGTATAAATAAATAAATAATGCAGGACATTTTCACACATTATCATCTAGCATCAAACTAAGCAGAGCTTGTATTATGGGAACTAAATGACTGATATACTATTTATATACATTTTTTTTGTAAATACATACATATTATACGTAGAAAACACCCAGACCCGAGACAAATATTTGCAGATACAAACATTTATCCCGCGGCGGGAATCGAACCCGCAACCTTCTGCGTCTCAGGCGAGCCTTCGCACACTGCGCCACAGAGGTCGCCAATGTTAGTTCAGTTCCGATGACAATTCAATTTTATGGTAATCATGAGCTGAATCGACATCCAGGATTAGCTCCAGATAAAGGAACTCTTCAACCGTCAACAGCACAGACGCGACATTTTGTGTACGCATTTATTATGATAGCTGGTTTTAAGTTTTACCGTGACATGGTAGCTGGACTCAGGATTAAAAGCTTTATATTACTATTTATTTATTTATTATTTGGAGGCAATTTCTCATACAATTTAAACGGCAAAGCGTAAGAGGTCTCGCGTATTTGCGACTCTGAGACATAACGGGTGAAAAGTCTATTACACCCAAAAAATAAGATAACTTACTTAAGGATCCGGCGGACAGCGCTCACAATTCAATTCGAAGCGCGTCCAAAAATATAGCTTTCTCTTTTTAGCTGATGCAGGCCCGCCCGTGCTTGCGCGATAGCAATATTAGCCGTTTAGAATTTGTTATAAATTTGGTTGTGTTCCGTAATACCAAAAATGATGACTGAAAACTTATTGTATTTTTCACATTGTGTTGTTATTCTGTAACTAGACAATATGATCTATGTACCTAACCAAGAGACACGTAAGGTATTGTTGTTTTTAATACGAAACAAATAAGAAGAAAACATGTCATGTATGACGTGAAAATATCCAAAATGCGATTCGTTTACATTTCATTTTAGATAAGTATTTTGAAAAAATATATAGCAAGGTACCTAGATAAATACTATTCGAATGCAAACAATAACATAATATGGTGGAAATAAGCTCTAATTACAAATTATATTGGTATTACGTTTGTATGGGGAATTCATCCTACGCCGGCCTCTTAAGGCCCACTTGTGAATTAATAATAAGGTGGAACTGTGTATCCAGGTGTTCGAAGAAGCGGAGGCAGTACTGCTGGAGCCGGTGATGTCACTGGAGGTGGTGTGTCCGGAGAGCCACTCCGGCAGGGTGCTGGCAGACCTCGCGAGGAGACGAGTCGAGATACAACACATACACCTCAGACATCAGAACAAGGTTTCAAATTCAATATATTAATAATGCTGGACATTTTCCACACAGCATCATCTAGCCCCAAACTAAGCAGAGCTTGTATTGTGGGAACACATGACTGATATACTACGTACTACTTTCTCTGTCGAATCGATGGCCCATACATAATGTCAATTAAAATCTACAACAAACTTCCAAAACAAATCACAGAATTACAAAAAGATTCGTTGTTCACTAAAAGACTAAAATCATTCTTAATTGACAAATGCTACTATGACATTAAAGATTATTTAGACTAGAAAGCTAGCAAACCTTAAAAATAAATAAAAAGTGACGTACCTATTTTTGACTAATGAAAATTATAACAAAAGAAAAAATGACTAAACCGACTTACCTAATTGTGTTATTCCAAATGCTTGATACTTTGCCTACCTTGACTTTATTTTATTGTACCTACTAGTTTTTTTTTTTGTTTACACAAAACTTCGGCCTGCCTACCTATCTGTTGCTATACCCTTAGACAGGGTTCATGTGAGATACCTACCTATAAACACCATCTATGTACCTACCATGTGAAAGCAATAAATGTATTGAGTATTGAGTATCAGTCCGGCTCTGGAATAAACTACCATATGAAATTTAAAAAGTAGACAAAAAAATGCTTCAAAAGATGAACTCGCAAACACTTTCAAATTCAAATTCAAAATATTTTATTCCATTTAGATATATACAGTACACTTGGAAAAGTCAATTTGTATACATCATTTTAGCTATTTTGATACTTAAGTAGGTAATAATTTAACTTAGGTTAGCATAATTATTAGTAACCTATCTAACCTATCTAACCGAAGTCGGTCCTGTCCGATCGTCCGATCCGATCAAGTAATGCGATATTGATCGATCTCAACCCTACGCACGCAGGTAGGTCGGAGGTAAAATACAATATTAACATGTCAAAACAAATATTAAATAATTTAAAAGTGAACACTATTTAGTTCATCAGCAATTGCTTCGTCAAGATTATAATAAGATTTTTCCAGTAACAATCTTCTAACTCTTATACTAAAATCTGCATCATCTGTATTCCGCAGAGCAAGTGTTAATTTATTGAATAGTTTCTTCCTAGATTAGTTTTATTCATAGTTGATCTACCCTACCTTCAAACTATTATTTATATGTATGTGGGATCAGAATGTATGGATGTATCCGAATGTATTATGAAAGTGAGATGTTTGACAGATGATTGTGTGATAGTATCGGAACGTAAGAAACATTGATGAATGTGAATTGGAACGGTTTGAATGAATGAACGAGTGAAGAGAGGCTGTGGGGAGAACGATGTTGTAACGACGAGACGACGAAGTGTAAAATGTACGATTATACCTAATTTAAGAAGAAATAAAACGCAAGAAGTGAATAAATAAACTGCATTTAATTTTGCTTCCGCATCCCACATGTATAAGTGCCTATAAATATATCCTACTAATATTATAAACGTGAAAGTTTGTGAGGATGTTTGTTACTCTTTCACGCAAAAACTACTGAACGGATTTTAATGAAACTTTACATTAATATAGATTATACATCAGAATAACACATAGGCTACTTTTTATCCGGGTACCACGCGGACGAAGCCGTGTGCAGAAGCTAGTAATTATATATATTAAGTAAATGTGATTGGATATCACGCTTACCGCCAATCACTCAATCACTACAAATTGGGTTGACTGGTAGAAAATTCTTTAGCATTAAGTCCGCCTATTGTTCACTTTTTATAAAATGCGCAATAAATAATTAATAAATAATACTTATATACATTTTTATACAATATGTCAAATTGTATGTGGTGACATGATGGTGGTGGTCAGAACGTACTCTGACCAAATTGGAGACATTCTAGAAAAAGGCCAGGTCAGAAGTACACTAAACCGCCGAGCCTGTATGAAGAATGTGATGAGGATGAATGAAGCGAAAGAGGTATGCCAGGATCGTAGCAAGTGGAAATCCTTGGTCTCTGCCTACCCCTCCGGTCCAACAGCCGTGACTATATGTAAGTATGTATATGGTGAAAACACCCAGACCCCAAGACAATTATTTGCAGATCATACAAACATTTGTCCCGCGGCGGGAATCGGACCCGTTGCCGTCTGCGGCTCAGGCGGCTCTTCGCCCACAGTGCCACAGAGGTCGTCACAAGATACTAAGATAAACAGAATTCTGCCAGAGACGAGGCGCTTGTGACCGTCTCAAACAAAACCACTTTAAATCTATTTAGGTAATTTTCTAAAAATATACAAAACTAGCTGCGCCCCGCGGTTTCACCCGCGTATGTTTCGATTCCGTGGGAATATCGGCGATCTAATTAAATTTTAGAACACAAAAGCTGCTATTGTGACTTAACTATGATAGTAAGATATATTTCCTCGCGGACTTTTTTGTAGGTAATAATGAGTACTTTAATCATGTAGTACATATTTTTTATGTATCATCAATAGTTTTCTCAGCGCACGACAAATAATGAATTTTAACGGCAAAATTTTGCTACTTTTGGTTACATTATTGCAATTTTCTTAAAGATCTCAATCTTTTTTGAAAATAAATTATAGCCTATGTTACTTCCTGATAATATAGCTTTCAATTAGTAAAAAAAAAGGGTTAAAATCGGTTCAATAGTTTCGGAGCCTATTCAATACAAACAAACAAACAATTTGTTCCTCTTTATAATATTAGTATATATAACATAATATGTCGTTCATCCCACAAGGGCGTTATACTAGATTTCTTTCTGATACGGACCGAAATAAAGGCAGGGTAGGTCTTTTGAATTCTGAAACTGAAGTTGGTAACACGGGTCGGACTCAATAGATAGATAGATAGAAAGTTCTTTATTGCACAACTATAAAGTACTGTACATAGGCGAACTTAATGCTAGATAGCATTCTCTTCCAGCTAACCTTTGTGTTAATGGAGAAGAGTCTTGAGGTAGTCCATGTATATAAGAAAAAATATAAAATATACGCTAGAGGTAATCTATTAATAAAACTTAAACACTATTCCCTAAATAAACACAATTATATACAAAAGCAAACGTCAGCATAGTTAATAGTAGACCATTCTTATTAACCCTGCGGTAAATCTGTGCCCAGACCAGCTCTTACTTCACCAATAAAATGGCAATGACCATGAAGGTCATTTCGCAAAAATACTTAGTTAATTGGTAATGTTATTTTATGTATCAAGCCTCCCGCGAAACAGGCTAGCCCTCGTTCGGGTCCACTTAGTAGTAAATAAATTGACGACCTCTGTGGCGCAGTGGGCGAAGGTCCGCCTGAGACGCAGAAGGTTGCGGGTTCGATTCCTGTCACGGGACAAATGTTTGCAAATTTTTGTCTCGGGTCTGGGTGTTTTCCTATGTATAATACGTATCTATTTACAAAAAAGTATTTAAGTAGATGATGCTGTGTGAAAAATGTCCAGCATTTATTTTAAAAAAAAACTATAGATTTGTATTCAAATAAAGGGGCATCCCTTGAAAGCCAAAAAACGCTGCTAACGTGAAAGACTAACAAACATCCATCCTCTCCATCCGTCTCTAGCCGTATTCAAAACTCGTGTGAAGCTCTTTTATCTGACAGAAACATCATAGTATCGCAGAGTCTTGTCTTGATCTTTTACCGACGTAGTATAATGTGTGTATGTGTATTTATATATGTATATTTTTATTTATTTATTTATTAACATATTAAGTAGGTACAATAGTTAGTTAGTAGCATCTTTAAACCTATGTTAGGTTTGTCTAGACACTAGGTTAACGATGTGTTACTGTATTTGAGATAAAAATGCACAACAAAAACATCAGTGAATTATAAGTAGGAGTAATAAGTAGGTAGGCATTAAAACTAACATTATAAACTTTACTGTAGGTAGGTACATAATTATAATGAAGCGACCGCACACAAAAATAACGACACCGTCATGGAATATTTAGTAGGTAGTAATGCAGCAATCAAACCAGTTTGATGCCTTGCTGTCAGAATGCACAACCTATACCTTACCTATACAGGCTGCTCCATCTACATAATGCTTGTTGAAATATATATATATATATATATGTATATTTGTAGTAAATCTGTAGGTATGTATCTTAACATATTTATTATATATATAATAGTTATTGTATTGTGTAGTTAATATTCTTTTGTTGTTATTTTATGTACACCCCCGCCACTCTCACAGTCTCTTACTATCCTCTCCATCCAAAGGCTGTCTGGAAGAGATCGCTTCTAAGCGATAATTATTATTATTAATTCATTTATTTCAGATTATAACAAATCCATATAAAACATTTTTAAAAACACATTATTCACAATACAACACACACACACACATATATTCATATAAAAACAAAACAAATCAACTTATTAGTATTTCAGAGAAACCCAAAAAATAGCATTGAAAAATAATAATATTCATAATAAAAATGTCAAAAATATTAAGTATAATGATAAAACTTGTCAAAATTGGAATTAATAATAATATTCCAAAAACTATCGTGAACTTGACTATTCATATTGTAAAAACGGGAATTTTCACGTACTGCACTATCGGTGAAGGCACCGACTAAGTTTCGACTCATTCCGAGATTCTTCATCAGGGTGAGTGGTTGCGACTTTCTCCTTCCGCGTCGCGCCGTACACTACGCGCTGCCGCACGTTGTGCGCGGTTATAAAGGCGCGCGAGTGGAGGGGGCGATTGTGTTCGAAGCGTTGTTGTAACTACTGGTGGTAGGGGTGCTACATCGTCTACGCTACTGCTCACGTCGATGCAATAACCTATTCCTGGAGGAGCCAGGCAGGCTATGCTCACTGTGGCAATGTCAGATTCGACTCCCCCGTTATCATGCAGTCCATACAGACATGACTTCCAGGTGGGGGGTAAAGCCCACCCACGGTCTCTGTTAAAGTTTGGTAGACGACCTATCTCGATAGCTTCGCGGATCTTGCGAGGAACGAAAAACTCCATCCAGCACACCTCGCCTCTGTACCACGCACTCTAATAAATAGAGCTCTTCGGTTGTGTGACCCACAATACGTGGATGCTGAACTGTCACATGTGAAAGAGGTGTTAGAGAGAAACGGCTATGGTTGGAGACAAAGTTTTCGGATCGCAAACACGTCTATGAGGTCACGCAAGGCATCGGTAGAGAGAGCTGTGGCATCTTGTACTTTCGCGCCAATTTTGTAATGGCGCCCATTGTACTTTCTCTAGTATAAAATCTTGTTATTATGTTTTTTGCTTAAGGTGTACAATAAAGTATTTTCATTCATTCATTCATTCATTAATCCTCACAAACATATTATAGTAGTAGGATTTACAGCCAGCTAACAAGCACCCTCGTTCCAGGTGGTGGAATGCCTCGCCCCGCTATCAGAACTGCTCGGCTACTCCTCGACGCTGCGGTCGCTGAGCTCCGGCCTGGCCGCGTTCAGCATGCAGTTCCACTCGCATCGGAACATGTCTCCTCGCGACGAGGAGAAGGCCATCAGAACCGTCATCGGCTTTTGAACTTTACCAAAAGGTAGGTTTTTTTTAAATTCTGCAACTTTAAAATTGGTAATAAGGTTCGGACTCTATAAAGGATGAGTCTCAACAATAATTCATATATAATCCTCTCCATCCAACGGTTGTCTGGAAGAGGTGGCTGTTAAGCGATATGACCGCCCATTTTACCTTTATTTTATGAGTTACTTATTTCGTTTGTATCTTAAGGTGTCATCATCATCATCATCAGCCTATATTAGTCCACTGCTGGACATAGGCCTCCCCTAATGAGTGCCATAGCGCCCTGTCTTCAGCTTGCCGCATCCAGCATCTGCCTGCAGTGTTTCCCACCTGGCCGGAGGGCGTCCTACACTACGTTTGCGGAATCGCGGTCTCCACTCAAGAACACGTTTACCCCAGCGGTTATCGGTTCTTCGCGAGATATGACCGGCCCACTGCCACTTCAGCTTGCTGATTCGTTGAGCTATGTCGATAACTTTGGTTCTCTGACGGATGTATTCGTTACGAATCCTATCCTTCAGAGAGACTCCGAGCATAGCTATTTCCATAGCTCGCTGAGCGACTTTGAACTGGTGGACCAGACCTATCGTGAGTGTCCACGTCTCAGCTCCGTAGGTCCTGACGGGACCACAAGGTGTACAGTAAAGTATTTTCATTCATTCATTCATTCATTCATTCAATTCATTGTAGCTGTTCATTCTTGGTTTATTTTATAATGTCTTACTGTTTATTTCGTTTGTATCTTAAACTATACAATAAAGTATTTTCATTCATTCAATTCATTGTCCCTGTTTATTCGTGGGCATCGGTAGCTCTGTGACCTGACCAGCCCCTTAGTTACACTAACATAATGACAATGGGGATCGACTCACTTTGACAGGCTTAGAATTTCTAAAACTTCTCAACTCGGGGTCAGTCCTCCGTTTTCGTTGTCACCAACTGTCACAAACGTAAAAGTTTGTGAGGATGTTTGTTACTCTTTCACGCAAAAACTACTGAACGGATTTTGATGAAACTTTACAGTAATATAGTTTATACATCAGAATAACAAATAGGCTACTTTTATCCGGGGACCACTCGGGCGAAGCCGTGGGCAGAAGCTAGTTTGTAAATATGAACGGGGTTGACAATTGTAAATAAAATGGTGAAATGTGACTAGTGGGCTGTAGAATACTAATATAACCAGTGAGAATGTTGTATGTTTTTATTTATACATGGATTTTATGTACATTTGTTATATAATTGCTTTTCCGCATTCATTATTTTCGGCGTCCCATTAAAGAATATATAGGCGTTTATTATTTTCAGAGTCCTTTTCAAGAATATTTAAGATATGCAGTTGTATTTTATGTATCCGCATTTATCGATATATAATCCAAATTGTAAATATATTTATTGTAGTTATTAAATAATGTGAAATTAATTATTTTCTTTGATTTCTTCAACTGATCGCGGCCTGAAACAAATCATAAAAGAGTTTTAGTTTAAATTTAGTTTTAGTGAGTTAGTTTAGTTCATGCTTTGGCAGCGTGCTAAAAGTTAACTTTAGTTAGTAAGTGATTATGAAGAAGAGGTAATAATTATAAATATACAAACCCTGAACAAGTTGTCTAGCTCATCCAACAGTGTCTCGTGTCTGAATGAGATCCTCACATCCGGCACATTTGTTCTGGTAATGTCGTTCCCGTCTGGACCATCTCTGAGATACTCCGCACCCACCCAGAACTGCTTCATCTGAAACAGACATAATTTAACCATCAGATGAGCTTATGGTCAAATGGAGGTATATTCTTGATAAAAAAATATAATCAAGCCCAGCATGTGACTGCATGTATTCAAACATTTAATAGTCGCAAGACTTGACTGCACAATAGGATTCCCTGTGTCGTCGGTATCAGGAACTGCACAATAGGATTCCCTGTGTCGTCGGTATCAGGAACTGCACAATAGGATCCCCTGTGTCGTCGGTATCAGGAACTAAGAGTACTATGGTAACAGATATTATAATACTATACTAGACCATGATACCGCAACACCAAGCATCATTTTAAACAGCCTGTAAAAGACTTCCCCTCTTATTCATAACTAGTTGTTGCCAGCGGCTTTGCACGCGTAAATCGTGTTTTAAAAATGCATAGCCATACAAACTTTTACCCCCATTTCAACCCCTTAAAATGTGAAAATCTAAAAACCCTGAAACACTTCATTATTTATTTATGATGAGTTCATTTTAAGAATTTCAATTTTCAAGATCCTACCCTTAAAAAACCGATACTCCTATACAAACTTTCACCCCCATTTCCCCCCTTAAAATGTAAAATCCAACCCTGAAACACATCAGTATTTATTTATGCTCAGTAGCTGTAATTTCTTTAAAACTTCAAAGAACAAAGACAAACACAAAGATCTTCCCCCCATTTCCCCCCTAAATAAATCACATGTATGTACCTCATGCGGGAAACCAGACATGATGACGGAGTTGCGCGCCAGCTCGCACATGTCACAGGAGCTGAGCTTCCACGCCTGCGCTGCTATACTGTACTCTTCCATCAGCGGCTCCTGAAATAATCACTGCCGGGATCAAATAATCACAGTTCTTACAATAAAATATGAACATCGGCCAGGTACCCCGAGGACATAATGGAATCATAAAGAAGAGCGCAAAAAATGGACCGACGACTCTATGGGGTAGACCATTGTCCAGCAGTGGACTTTCACAGGATGTTGATGGTTGAAAGCCCATCACCGCTTATGGGAACACCAACCAATGTCATGCCATCGAATGATTCTGGGACAGTTCGGTATCCTAACGATGTTTTCCATTCCGAAAAATATGTAAAACTATGCAAACCTGTTTTGTGAGACCAGGGGGTCTAGACAACAACTTTCTCTTGGCCTGCGGAAAGATTGAATTGTATGGAAAAGACATTAGCTGTGGAAATGTCACGTGACAGCTTCCAAGTTTCACCTTTACAAAGTAAGCGTGAGGTATTTGTCTAGACCCAGGTCTGTGAAAGGCAAGGCTTCAGATATTAAATGCAAACCTTAGTATAGTGGAACTGCAGTGGATCATCAGTACTAAGAGTCACTCGAAGCCCCCTTGCGAAGTAATCCGGCAGCGGGTTTCTATGGTAACGTAGGAATAGAGAGTTGTTGCTGAGAGGAGACATGGCGATGAAGATCTGGGCCAGATAGTAGAAATATTGCAGAACAGGAACCTTGGAAAGACCAAAAATAAAATGACTAACAGTGACATGAATTAACTTCGTGGCTCGGCAAGCGAATAGCCAGATGAGAGGCGACGAGCAGTGAGGATTCGATTCCCGGGCCTAATTTTTTCATGACAGAAATGTTGCCATATGTTGCCCAAAACCAATAAAATACAGGGCATACTAGGACGGGGATTTATGTTACATTTGGAGATGTTTGCCTTCTGAATTTCGTCATCAAAAGCGCTTCATATGAAAATAAATTAGGAAGTAGAAGAATGTTTACGAATGTAGATGGATAGAAGGCACCATGATAGTGTTTTACCATCAGAAACTAGCCTAGCCTGTTTAGTTTCAAGAGTTGTCATTAGAAGCAAAGGTAGACCGGAGAAAGTGTATGAATTTTGTGAACGATGATAAAAGGAACGAGTAATCTACCTAGTTGACGTCTCATAAAGAATACTCGTAGAAGAAAACACGTGCGCCGACTATACCCACACGTAACGTAATAAAAAGATAAGATCAAAAACAATATAAATGTTTAATAATGTTTCCAAATGATACCCAATTCTAACAATGATGAAAACTTTTATCCATAGGAGATTTTGCTCTTGCTTGGTCTGTTTCAACAGTAATGTATTTATATAGGCGATGAAAGTATTGAAACATTTGAACAGGTGTGAAATGTTAGTAATGTGTGAATTGTGAGTGTGGAGGTGTTCGATGAGTATATGTGTGTGTTTAATAAGTTCCACTGAGAACATCAATCTCAGAGTCTGATCAAGCAGATGATGTTTCGTAATTTAATTAAGTCTGTACCTTCCTGAGCATCAAGCCGTGAGATATATTCTCAGCCAGCAGGAATCCAGCGCTCAGATGCGTGGCTGGTCCAGCTTCTCCACAATGCGGACGCAGCACGAACGTGTTTAATCCTTGCTGCCTGGACATTAAAACACCAAGGTGACTCTAAGTCCCAATAATATCTAATACATATAGTGGATTATCCCGTGACGTCATCATGGTCGTCGTGGCTAACAAGCTGGGGAAAACTAAATTGGGTGGTAGGTACCTCACTCAACTATGTGTCAGAAGAGCTCCTTTGGAAAAGTGTTAGTTTATGGATTTAGCTCGCACTGTGAAATGGAACGCACATGAGGCTGTCTTTGTTTCAGTGATGCCGCCCCTGGCTTTGATGATGACTATAAGCGACCTTCAGGTGGGCTTTATGCCTGTTTTCCTCCAAATAATATCAAAATAATTTAATTGACTGAAGAGCTACGCATTGCAAATTAATAACTTGTAAAAGAGGATACTCATGAAGACTTCTAGGTGAGTTGATCATTCTCATAAAGCAGGAAGAAAATGCTAATTAGTAGTCAATTCGCCTATGTATTGTTTTGTTTTGTGTAATAACCCATATTCTAATCATATATCTATCATCAACTGGCAAAGGTTCTCTACCTTTGCCAGTTGATGATAGATATATGATTCCTGGAGGCATCCCCTAAATAGCCATTACGAAAGATCTTGTGCCACCTCTATCCACCGTCTTCCCGCAATCTTTAAGGTGCCATCGGTACATCGGGTTAGGGGCCTTCTTACACTGCGTCCTTGTCTCTAGGTAGTATATCACCATCATCACCATTGGCAGCTCGCAGTAACCCACTGCTGGGCATACCTAAGCCTCCTTCCTCAAAAGCCACTCCTGTCTATTCTGGGTTTTTTCTAATATAGAGGGTAGTTTAGAGAATACTAACTTCCTCAGCTGGTTGAGCGTGACCAAGTTAGCGTACATGTAGTAGAGATAGTAGGCGTAAGGAGGGTTCTCTTCGTCGTCCCATTGTTCCGGGGTCCTCATATTCTCGTTGAGGTTGGGGTTCTCAGGTTTGGACTCATCGTCCACGCTATCGAAGCCTATCACGTGCTGGACAGAAATCATCGTCAGGTTCATCTCTCAACAAAGAGCATGAAAAGATTTTCCTATAATTCAAGGTTATTTGTATTTTGGCATCTTGGATATCGAATAACAAGTCCAGTGCCTAAATTATTATAATTGCATATTGCTTTTTTTTAACTGTAGGTACTTAGAGTGAAGGAACGATAAAATAAATTTAGCATAACAGAACGAGCACGAAACAGGAACAACCCTGGATACTGATCAAAAGTTAGTCTTCTAGGTATCCATCGAGGAGTATAGTCTAAATCATCAGATCCGATGGCTGATACTATCTGATATCGCATTGTCATCAAGACGTGTCGGGTATGCAACATTTTTGCCTTCTGGTTTTGTCTTGGTGCCTGGTGTCTCTTATAAATAGTTCTTATGAGATAGTTCTCTTACGATGTAGTGGTGAGTTAGTACTCACCACTACTAGCCTACTGGCTAAGACGCAAGAGGTGCGGGTTCAATTCCCACTGCAGGACAAATGTTTTCATGCTCTGCAGTAGTTTACCCATGACAGAAACACTACAGGTCATTCTAGTGTGGTTTGTACGACTATGCATGTGATTGTTGGGCTAGATGATGCTGTGTGAAAATGTCCAGCATTATTTATTTAGGTATTTATTATTTATGTTTGAGGAATAAAAGAATATGCATATTACCGTAAGGAATTTGTGGAGTTCAGGGTTGGAGCTGGGATCCACAGATACACGGAACAAAGGGTCGAACAAGTTACTTAGAAACTGCTGGAAATTCTTGAGCAGCTTGTTTATACGGTAGATATCGCTGCAAAGGAGAATAATTTTGATCTAAAGTTTCACAATAGATTTAAAAAAATCGGTAATTGAGTTCTGTCCTTGCTTATCCTTCTAAATCCCGATTTCTGAATGACTGTTAAAATATTTCGATTGTATTTGGGTTTATTTGAGGTAAATGTTCCTTGATACCACCAAGAATTTCACGGACCCTAGCGGTACCAGTGCCTTCAGTTTTCAGGAGTATATCTTGTTCTTATGACCATCAAGGCATCAGTCTTATCTCCTTTCCGTCAGGCAAAAGAAAACGTTTTTTTTCATTCTTTAGATAAAAACGGTTGTACCTACGGTGCTCATACTTCTGGTACTGATAATTAGAAGCCATGTTGGGGGTGATGGTGGCTTTGTCAAAAACCTAGTGGAACAGAACCAGTGTGTTGAAAGGATTGTGACTAACTATAACCGCGGCACTTGCACGAGCCAGCGCACATGCGGCGAATGGACATCGTTCCTTAGCGCCCACGTGGCCAGCTTGCTCCACTCGTTCATGTTCTTGCAGTAGATAGAGATGCGCGGCTCAATGTATGTGTATTTGCTGTCTTCTAGATCCACCATCACTTCCTGTAGATCACAAGGAATCAGTCATCAATCTGCAATGTTGCCGGATGAGATCGCGCATAGCGATTGGGTCCCAAACTAGTTACGATGAGATTTTGGTGTCGTCCGTCCTGTACTTCGTCCCTTCTTGATTAACGTCACATCGATAAATCGATTTAGATTGTTCGCTGAAAAGTTTCTGACGACTGATGATAAGAGACGCAGAGTATTAGAAAAACTGGATAAAAATGCTTTCGTCTTAGTCTAGCTGTTACTACAGGCTAATGAAGAAGAAAAGAGCAAGAAAACCTTGATCATTCTCGCAAAGTACGTCCCATTCATGTAGTTATCAGTCTTCAGGAACACCTCCCTAAGTCTGCTCTCGCCGACGGGATTGTACTTCGCGTTGAATTTGTCGAAGCGATGGAACGTGTTGCGGTCCTGTCAAATAAACTGATCATGAGAATAGGGAGGAGGGAGGGGAAATGACACACGGCAGTCACTAACTATTGGCTTCATTATTTAATTACATAAGGTCAAAGGCGCGCAACGGGCTTTGAAGGTGCAAGGAGTTTCACTAAAAGTTGAAATGAGAATCAAGAAATCCATAGAATCAAGTTCTTCGACATAGTCTCAGTTCTCAGGATCTGCAATTACAAGTGGAAATGAACAGTTCATAACATGCTGTATTACAGCACACAGGGCAACAACTGCAAAGGAAAAAAAATAAAAGTTTTCAAATGGTGACCACGTAAAGAAATCGCAATGTAAGAAGGACTGATTACGGCATCTTAAAGGTGGTGGCTTTTTTTAGTAACTTTAGTGGCTTTCATATAATTGCGGCCGTGATAGTCCTTTTGTAATCGCTTCTTGCTTTCTTCGCGATGCAGGTGGGTTTACTGTTCGTTGTGTCTTAAATATCGTATATCCGTAGAAGTTCCAGCGTTATGCCCATCGGAAAAGGTGAGTGCTTACTGCATGGACGTCCAGAATGTCTACATTCAGGTCGTACGCGTCGAGCTGCAGCTCTTCAAACACGGAGCGAAGTGTCTTTGGCACGCCGGCGATCAGAGCTACCACCTTCAGAATACCAATGATTAGTTTGAGAACTTTGAGAGGTAGGTAAGCAGCAATCGTAAGCATCAGATATATAAGCACTGGTAGACTAGTAGACGGCCGCGATTTGATCGGGAACAGTAACTGATGGGCATAATTGTACAAAAGAATAGCTACTGCCACGGCTTCGCCCGTGTTGCATGCGGATAAAAAGTAACTCTTTCCGTCAGGGACCGCGGAAGTACTCCGTGACGGGGGGAAGGCAAATTTATTTGGTCAACCCTTCAATCTCCAGCCCTGGCTTGGCAGGTGGTTATCTATGTGATTTTAGGGGGGCATTTGGCCCACTTCTGGGCCCCATTTCCGCGGCCACTGCTTTCTGTTAAGGCAGCGTTCGTAAGAAACGTATTCGCTCGACCGTTTTTTATGTAACAAAATTGGTCTCCACGAAAAGCCCTTTTATTGTAACGGGATAATATACAGTCTATGAAACCCTAAAGGTCCATTCTATGTATTGGTGAAATAATTTATGAATTCGAGTTTCGGAAATTACCTCCTGCATCCAAACTTACAAACAAACAAACTTTACCTCTATAATATTAGTAGAGATGTGTCACTGCACAGTTTGGCGCATTGAATCCTTTCACCACACTGGTCACAGCTATATGCCCTAAAAAGGTCACCAAACAAACTTGACACTGGTTGATCAAGATAAGCAGAATGCTAGTCACCTCATCGGCGTGCTGTCGCAGAGTTCGTTTGATGAATCGCAAGAGATGCTTCTGATTCATGCATGATGCTGCGTGAATGTGGGTGTCCACTTTCCTAATAATGAAAGAAATTACACTATGATAGGTATAGATATTGTAAATATCGTGAGAGTAAAGTGGTGTTTGATCAAAGCCAACACATTGCTGAGATGTTGTCGTTTGTAACCATCTTTATTTGAAGACTGAGAAAATGTAAAGCTTTTAAATATATTTGTATTAAAAGGAGCCAAAGTTATCTCCACCCCCGCCCCCTTCACCTCTCGTACTTTTTAATCTTGTTTACTAGAAGTAAAGAAACTAAGCTAAGTTAGTAGCAGTCCGTATGAACTGCCAACGTAACTTAATTTGATGAATTACCAGTGATAACTTTAGGAGATCCCAGACAATATTGTGACCCAAACATAGTGTTTTTTCAAGCACCTTTTTTTAACCCGTGTTTTTATCCCAAAGACTGTCTTTGGGACTTTTCCCTTTCCAGACAACATACCGTCCAAAATTACTTGCCGCGTTCTTGTGAATTACCTACCATTTATGACGTAAATGGAGACAGATTTTTTTACCTGATGTTGTAGAAGTCCCTATGTGGAACTGCCTTTTGCAGAGCCAGCTCATGCAGCTCATTGAGAAGCGCGTGCATTTTGAACTTTGACGAGAGGTAGCTCAGCCGTCGAAAACTAAATGATTTTCTGTAACAACCCAAGACACCGTAAAACGCACTGCATGACGGAGTGCTGAAGTTCTTAGCCCGTCTAATGGCTCCCAGGTAGCAGAGCCTGGTGACTTTAAAGCTAGAGACGACATCTAATCGTGCCTCCCACTACACTACCGGTTACCCATCTGAATGGTAACCTTGCGGTCCGTCGTTAAGTCTATCCAGCTGATCTGCTAAGATCTAGGCAAGATACGCTACGAAAAAAGTTGAATTACGAAATAAGTGGAAGGACGCCTGCATTCCTGTTCTACAAGTGCGAATTAATGCGTAGGAGGATACATGAAGCCTTACAGTGGTCCATCTGAAATCATATTCATGAGCCTGGACATATCTTCAACGAACTGCCGGAACGGCAGCGTCTGGTATGGAAGAGGTCTGCCCGCCTCCGCATCAGCTTCAGTTCTGTAGATCACCATCACGCCGTCCACCCAGCGGCAGGTGTAATGCCGGTCCGGGGGAGTCGTGCATGCCCAGGGGTCCAGATATACTCCTGGAGGACGTGACATATCATCAGTTGCTTGCAGAAGTCCGCTGCTGAACAAAGATCTCGCCCAAAGAATGTCATGATAAACGTTCTGGAGCCACATCCATACACCGAATTCCCGTAAACGGATTCTGAATTTCTGACCAAATTGTTGAACGTTTCGGAGAAGTTTTATGAACATGCGTGAAGAATTTGATGAGAGTGAGTTAAATAGAGATGTAAGAAACAGGATCGTTGCAAATGAAAACCATCTCTGATTCCTTTAGGAAACGTATCTATTTACCTGGCAGTATTGGTTGGAGAAGATCTTCATGGCTTTCGAATGAAGTCCTCATGTTATCTGCAGGTCGTATTGCGGCTGCAGTTCCAATCACTGGAACTGGAACGGAACAAAACTAAAATGAGTTAATGGACCACTTTATCTCTGAAGAATCTGTTAGCTACGTCACGAGCGCAATCGACAGCGTGTTTTTGTTTTGAAATTAATTTAGTTTAGCTTCATAATAGTAGTTTGGATTTCGTACTAACCCCTGGTGTCAGATCTCTGTGGACTGACCATGACTTGTGGCCGCACCAGCTCCTCTGAAGAACAGGTGGTCAACTGCAGGTACTGTTCAGCTGCATCGTCTAAAAACATCTCAATGATCTTCGTTCGTTCGTGCGATCAAAGGGACGGCGATCGAATAAAGTAATTGAAGCCAAAAATAACATTGAACACACTCGGTGGAAAAACTCACTGGTGCATAACCGGCTAGATACACTGATAACTTTCAGTCTTTAATTTTGATACTACAAATATGGCATGGACCATGTCATTCTTAATAAAAATACCTAAGGACAACTGATAATTGTTTTGATGGTTGATCACAAAAGCCCTTTTGGTTCAAACATAACCTTCAGATCGGAAGTAGTTCAGATCGGATAGCTTTTTAAAACTAACTGTCTAGATTAAGAAGTGCCCGAGTGAATATCCTCGACTGTTGATGCTGGTGCGGCAGACGCGACACCTGATGATTGGAAAGGTAGTCCGCCGCGGTCGGCGTGAACGATTGACAGGAGATGTCCATGTAATTCCGGCGCATGCGCAGCGCTTCCACCAGCAGCGTGGCCGAGCGCATCAAGTCTTCCAGCGGGACCTGATGAAGTAAATAAGTTATCAGCCTTTCATGACATGTCAGTCAGTAAAAAATCTATACTAAATCACATAATCGCACATTCATGGCAGACTAATGGAACACCCCGCGACTTCAGCAGCGTTAAGTTATGTATAGACATCCCGCATCAACGGGTCGGGACGGAGCGGGTGTTCTGCGATAGACTTATAACTTTTCCATTGAATTCTGAACTTTCTGTTTCCATTATTTTCTTATCGGATCGGGGGAAAAGGGCTTATGCCATGACCGCCCGTTTCGTCAAATATCATAGCGCGATATATTTAACACATCCATATTCACACAGGTTGTCTGGTAGAGATCGCTAATTAGCGATAAAACCGACGATATATTATTTTGAGTGCAATCCATCCATACACAACATCTATTTCCATGTATAAACAACACTTGACTTCATTTTATTTGCGTTCAAAACCGATCAAGTGCAGGAATTCACTTTAATGTGGACATTCTAGCTATAGACAATGTCTCACCCCGGTAACATGGATTCCCTGGATAGACACCCTTTGAAAGGGCACCTCGTTCTGGATTCCGCTGTCACCGGGCCCGCGGATGTATGTGCGCGTTATATTACGCAAGTCCTGCTGCGTCTCGCTACGGTTACCATAAACATCGAGACCAATGGTGCTGACAGGAACTCTGGAAGGTAAAAACATCCACCTCGAATAGCTCAAGGATTCTCTAAATAACTATGTAGTTGTTTTCTGACCGTCAGTGCCTAAGATAAGTCTATCTTTATTCTTTCTTTTCCATTTTCCTTGATTTGTGAAGGAATTGATCCTTAGGTACTTCTGCTAACTAGTTATTGTGTTTTTGTATCATATTTTTCATTTTAGAAGCAAACACGCTTACGGCTGAAATTCCGGGAATTGCGCGCTACCCTAAATACAAAGTTGAATCATTAAACTTATTCATATACCGATAGTGCGTTATGTGGAAATCCCGTGTTTGCAATATGAATAGTCAAGTTCACGATAGTTTTTGGAATAAAATCATTAAACCTGATAACCCAGCTATGCGAGCATTACTCTGCTTGACGGTAGAATTAGCTACCGTGGGTAGATATAAAGAACTGCATGCTCGAAAGAACTTTTTCACAAAAAGATATATTTTGCAAATCATCATACCCTCGAGTATTTGTCCACCTTTTATATTCCTTCTGTGTAATTAACTTGGGTGGTTTCATACTTTTGCTGCCTCTACTGGTCCTGGGATTCATTTTGCTGGTCGCTGGATGTTTCAGTAGGTAGTTTATAGCTTAGCTAGGTAGGTTTTGGCTGAAATTTTGTGGTTTCAGTGCTTTTGTGTACATAAAATCACCAAATAATTTTAGTGCATGTTTCTTTTTTCGCGGCTATTGTTTTGTCAGCATGAGTTTGATATGTTGTCTCGTAGTTGTCAGTAGTTATTTCATTTTTTGAAATATAGTTTCTTAAATAACTTATAAAGAGGTTTTTATAAAAACACTCAAATTAGTTTAGTTCATAAACAGGCTTCATAGATATAAGAAAGGTATTATAAAAATTTGACGACCGCTGTGGGGCAAATGTTTGCATGTTCTGCAGATATTTGTTTCGGCTCTGGGTGTTGTGATACCACGGTAATCGTTTCTGTTACCCACGATACGGAATTTGTGGGGGCAGGGCTATGTATATTTTTAAAGGAACATAAAAACTCACAAATAATGGTAAAAAAACAGTTTTTAGTAAAAATAGGTAGATGTATGTGGTTGTCTGGCTAAGTTTTAAAACGAATTAAATCCAAGGTTTGCTCATACAATCTTTAATTTAAAATAAGTATAAAACAGTAACTGTAATGCATACGATCTATTAAAAAACAAAACAACACAATGAGTTCGTATGCCTACGTTCGTATATCAAATACATCTAACATTAGCTACATTCTTACGTAGTATTACGTTGTATGGCCCTTTGGCACTTACTCTCTAGATATTTCACTTTTCCACCATTTAAACCACAGACTTGGAAACTGAACAATATTTTAAACAAGAGAAGGTCGTTTCAAGCTAACGATTGGAGTGGAGAAGTTAGGCAGAGGCGTGGGGCTCCCTGGTGACTCTCCGCAATCGAATGGCGAAGATGGCGCGTGTACAGCCTGTAACATTAAAACGGTAATCAAATGCATGAACCATCACTTTAGGTGCAACCGGTAGAAACATTCTATCCAAGTAAAATTAACCGGCGTTTAACTGGACACTCGATATTCGTTTTCTTTTAGTTCCATAAATTCCACTAAATTCTTATTCCAATTTGTATTAAAGAGTACCACGAATTCGATCCTAATCCCAAATTGCGATCGATAGAATCGAATGTCAAGGGTAGAGCCCACCTGGTTTTAAATGTTCGCAAACTGATTCATTCGCGCTACTGGATCGAAACACTGAACTAAGGAACCATCATATGTCTTGCTATTATCACTCATTACGTAAGGTCGGCACAACAGATTGTCTTCTTCCACTCTGCTCTAACAGACGTCGTCATCTACCGTCAGTACCTACTCAGTCCTTTCTTAGTGGACTAATAATAAATATCAGCCTCTATTACGAGGGGCGCACTAAACAATTCCGAAATGAATAAGAAAAAAATACTATGAATGGCCAAAATAGAATTAATTGTTTCTCAAAATATTCTCTTTTAGCGTTTATGCATTTTTTCATACGAATAAACCAATTATGAAAACATTTATGCCACTCTTTCGTGGTGACCTCGGTCATGTTTTTCATACTCTTATGATGATGAAAATCATTGACCGCGTATTTAATTCTTAATTTTTGGAAACAGATTGAAGTCACAAGGTACCATGTCGGGACTGTATGCAGGATGGCTCATAAGTTCTACGTTTTTTATCTTTTAAAATTAGTTTGTCTGTCTGGACGTGGGAGAGTTAGCATTGTCATAAAGTAAGATGAAACGGCGTTTACGATTATTTTTGCGGAGTTCGTCAATAACTTCCTGCATACAAATGGTCGTGTACTCACTATTCACTATACGACGATTCTCCAAAGCAACAGTAGCCACATGTCCAGTTTTATTAAAAAAAGTTTTGGCGCCACTTTGTTTGGTTTCGGCTCATCTTGAAAGACCTAAATGGTCAATAGCTGCCATTTTTTGGGGTCGTATGTATGTAGATACGCAATTTTAACATCACGTACAAGAACAAGTGACAGCAGATGAAACAAAATGTTATCTGCAGCCAAAGAGTTTTATTTTCAAATATTGTAATTACTTTTTAAATATTGTTTATGTTAGTGGCCAGTTCCGGAAACATAAAGTGCGCCCTATGTATAAAGGATCAGTAGATTAAAAAATAAGTTTCCTATCTAGAAATAAAGTAAGATTTAATTCAAAATCCAAAACGATATTAGGTAGGTACTTACCAGGGTGATATTATGGAATGTTAGCGGACGAGCAAACAGCAAAACGACACAAACACACGACACTTAATACCTTATTGGAAGAAGATCGGTGTGCGACACCGCTGTAGCTATGTCAGAAATAATACACATTAGAAACAATAAAATCATATTATGTAAAACAAAGTTTAATTTTACTAAAAGATCAGCTGTTTCCATATCAATGGTTATGAAGACATTTATTCCTCACGTAGGTAATGTGTATTGAGGACATTGTCTTGATCGAGATTACGATGTTAGAAGATTAGATTTTATAAACACAACCACGGGTTTTTCCTTTTAAAGTCTAAAACACGTCTAATGGAAAAGTTAAATGTAATTTTAAATTTAAATAATGGAATCATATTATGTAAAACAAAGTTTAATTTTACTAAAAGATCAGCTGTTTCCATATCAATGGTTATGAAGACATTTATTCCTCACGTAGGTAATGTGTATTGAGGACATTGTCTTGATCGAGATTACGATGTTAGAAGATTAGATTTTATAAACACAACCACGGGTTTTTCCTTTTAAAGTCTAAAACACGTCTAATGGAAAAGTTAAATGTAATTTTAAATTTAAATAATGGAAGGTTAAACATAAAACCAATGTGCGAATGATAATTTTATTTCCAACATAGATAACATTTATATCACTTATAATCTATAAATGTTTACTGTATAAACTTACAAACCATGATTTCTAGAAGCTTAAAAACGACGAAGAAATGTCTGATTGATTACATTCGCAACGATAACGTTAGATATAAAATGTCATGTGCTAAGAGAGCCATTATTTTATGTTCACAAAATAATTACTTAACTACAACAAAATGTTATTGAAATAAATCAATCGTATCAATTGAAATCAAGATTAAGAAAATAATGATTTAAACATAAAATTATATGACTCTCGATGTAACATTTCCAGTAAAACACAAGTTAAACTTAAACACGACACAGACGTAACGAGTTACAACAAATATAATGTTTAGCTTAGAAAGCTTGCATGAAGCTACAAAAAAGATGAGATGAAATTAGTTCGACATAAACTGAAAAATAGTCACCCTACTACGTATTTTTTTAGGTCAACGAGAATTTGGTCAATTATAAAGTTAATGAGATATATGAGTTTAGAAATTGTGGAAAATATTACAATAGCCTAAGCTAACCTCTTGGAAGCTATAAGCAATATTTTAATGTAGAAGAATAATTGTTTAATTTGTAAGAAATTCGAATGGATTTGAAAAACTTGTAAGATTATTAAGGCAGCATCGACTAGTTATATAATTATAATCAATTTTGGTTGCTTTATCTAGTAGTAATTTCAGTAGAAATTTGTAAGAGCCGAATACTCAATAGCAAATTTACAAGAAATCTTGATTTGAAAGATCTTCATCAGTTTTTATCACTAAGTTATCAATTTTAAGGAAATCTAAGGGAGCTGTATTAAATTCAGGATCACGGAAAGGATTACTCTAATGGCACTATCAATCTTTCATTTTCACTTATTTATCACAAGGAGTCTATTTCTTAACATTAATAATATTATCAATATTGGGGCGAATCTGGGCCCTGTTTTAAACATTTCATATAAAATAACGATTAGTATACAGCAGATTTGGAGATCTCATCCAGCGATAAAGTCGTCAATGTAACTTTTTCGTAGTATCCACTTATAAGCGCTTTCACTGACAACTTGCCTCTTACTTGTTGCATGCCATAACGGATACAAGGCATGCCACAAAATTTGAATAGAATATATCTTTATTGTACACCAATAAATACAAAAGAAACACGAAAAATAAATTATAGATATGCATATATTTAAATATGCGTATTGTCTCATAGGAAATTTAACTTAAGGTCAGGTCCGCATCTTGACATGATATTAAGAAAATGCCACCGCCACAACGAATGGGTTAAGACATTCAAAAACGCATGCGTCAGTTACAAGATTTATAGAAAGTTGAAAGAGGTAAGTTGAAGATGAAAGCACCCAGTATGGATATACCGCTTGTAATATAAAGTATCTTTGTACTATTAAAAGTCTACAATAGCTTTGTAAATCGGGAAAGTGTAAATTAATCACTGCATCTATGGTTTCTCTGATGGCTGTCACCTATTGTCTCTCCGACAATCCGTCCTGAAATATTGGTTTAGCATTAGGGACAACATACAATGGAGACAATGCGAACACAACAATACATCTCCAATGATTCCATGGACAATATTAATATAGAATGGTTTAGTAAAGCACACTACCAACAAACGAAATTAAAGACATTCAAATCCCAAGACTGTAGTGAATGTGTGTGAAGTCATGAAGTCATTATACAATTTCTTCAAAGTAGGTACCTAATGTTTCATAAATCAGAACATTTATTTCCCATGTAGTGTAAAAAGTAACTCATCAAATGAACATAATTAGGGCCTATCCATAAATTACGTCACAAGAATATCATGATTTTTGAAGTCCTCCCCCCGTCCTTGTCACATCTGTGTGACCCCCCACTAAAGTTTTTCGCTAGAATTGAAGATGAAGTCACACTTTATTGACCCCCTCCCACCCCTTAACGTGTGACGTAATTTATGGATGTCCCCTTATGTACCTTGTACAGTCAACTACAAAAGTAAATATATAGTAAAAGAAATGACTTTATTGCAAACCCAACAATATTTTTATATAATAAGTACTAGATACTCGTAGGTATATTGACAAGGTCTTTTAGTTATTTATATGTGAATATGTGCATGCCAAGGTTTTGGTAGGACATACATTATACTAGATATATTAATTATAGACATCATCTGTACCATATAATGTTACTGCGAATAAATCAGATCTGAATCTAAAAGTATAAAAAAAGTTTTTGATTTCTATAACTTATATTTTTTTGGAACTCTTTTCAAAATAATTATATCCAATCTAAAGTTATTCCCAAAGAAAAAGAGCATCTAAAAACTGATAGTTGATCAACTTTTGTCGCCGATTATACATAATGTTCTGCCAATAAACATTATTATATTCTAGATGATGTATCTACGTAATGTTTTACCTTGAATATGTTGGTGAGTTCGTCAAGCAGCGTCTCGTGTCGGAACGAGATTCGGATGTCCGGCACGTTCGTGCGGGAGATGTCGTTCCCGGACACGCCTTCCTTCGTGTAATGCGGCCCGAGCCAGTACTGTTTCATCTGACAAACAAACAAACAATGCGTCCAACAATTCACTCCCAATATACTACAAAGTCCTAAACACACACAAACTCTATTTGATAATTTATATATTTTTTATCAAGTCTTGATTCTAAACTCGCTTGTTTTCTCGATTAAACGCTTCTTGGTAAATTTTGATCGGATTCCCACGATACAAGCTAGCTCCTAGTGCGGGATTCATTGTATTAATGTAAACAGTTTTTAGTAAGTATTTTAATAAATAAATTATTTTGTATTTTATTTTGTACTCTTTACACACAACACACCCACACACACACACCCACCCACACACGCCCACCCACACACGCACACACCCACCCATCCACACACACACGCACGCACGCACGCCCGCACGCCCGCACTCCCGCACGCCCGCCCGAGAAGACAGACACACACAGACAGACACACACAGACAGACACACAGACACACACACAGACACACACCGACAGACACACACAGACAGACACACACACACAGATACACACCGACAGACACACACCGACAGACACACACACAGACAGACACACACCGACAGACACACACAGACAGACACACACACACACACACAGACACACACACACAAATACACACACACAAATTCCTGCGAAAGTGTGCAAGGCCCATAATATCTGTTATTTAAGACCCCGTCAGTTTCAGTTTTATCTTTAATGTTTTTATTTAATTTCTATTTTGTATTTTGCTCTGTTTGTGTTTTTTTGTTTTTTATGGAAATTGTAACTATATTTTCAGTAAATATTTGTATTATTTGCTGGAATTCATAGTCGGGGGTTGAAACGTCATTCAAAATCCATCGTTCAGCATTCGCCTAGAGGCTGAATGTTGAATCAATCTTTTTTGTCTTTCATAAACAATCACTGGACAATCTCCTAGCTGAACAGAGTTTCACACAGCTAATGACGTGCGTGGCATTGATAGTACTGGTTTATGCCGGGTACAGACTCATGAAACGGTAACATGTAATGTTTGACGACCTCTGTGGCACAGTGGGCGAAGGCCCACGCAGAAGGTTGCGGGTTCGATTCCCGCCGCGGGATAAATATTTGTATCTGCAAATATTTGTCTCGGGTATAATATTGTTACGAGCTAGGGTTCGGGATAAAATAATTAAGTCCAATTAAAACAGTGTTAACTGTATTAATAAATCACTCAATAAAAATTACAACAACAAATAACACAACGAAACTACACAAATAAATTAAAAACACTATAACACTGTATCATTTGGTACAACACTAGCGCAACTGTCATTTCACTAGTCACTGGGTATCGCTCTCGAATCCGGCCGTTTGCCGCGCTTATATATCTCGTAAGACGTCTCTTCCTGAACAATTTTGTAGGGGGCGTGGCCCGTATCCTTGCTCCGCCCCATCTCGTACCGTCCCGAACATTCTGGAAACTTCCGTCCTTTTCTAGCGCGGTAAGTGCTGATGGCGGTGACAAGTAGTGCGTCCACTTGATATGAGATGGCGCTAGCTAACCGTAGTAAGCTAGGCCGCGCTCGTCACAATATGTATGTATTTACAACAAAGGTATGCATATAAGTAATATATCAGTCATGTAGTTCCCATAACACAAGCTCTGCATAGTTTAGGGCTAGATGATGCTGTGTGAAAAATGTCCTGCATTATTTATTTCTACACAGATTTTTTAAAAACTGAATATTATTTACCTCATGCGAGAATCCGGACATAAGTACAGAGTTGCGTGCGAGCTCACACATGTCACACGAGCTGAGCTTCCACACCTGAGCAGCAATACTGTATTCCTCCATCAGCGGCTCCTGGAACGACAGATACATTCAAATAAGCGCTTTGTGACGTAGCCTGGCTGACCGACTAGCTTTTATGTTTGTCGCATTTTAAATTGAGCTATAGAGAACACGGATGGTGGTGTATCCTCCATATGCAAAGGGGAAGATCTTCCATCAGGATGATCCACCTGATCCACTGGCCCGGGCTCCTAGGAGCGACATTTATTTGTCGGAGGTAGGTACTTAGGTTGATAATTTTTAGACTTTATTTAAGTCTTTATTTAAGCATTTACGTTCGATTGGCACCACACTAAAGCTGAATGAAGGATCATCAAAAAAATAACCAAGCAGAGTTTGTTGCCTGATTCTTCTATGCTTGGTCGCGCGCGAGGAACCGGCGTAAATTCACTTTAACATTTTAGATTCACGTATAGTTTTTAAGTTGACGTTTCTATATGATCCTTGTGATTTCAATGAATAAAAACCTATTGACTTTGACTTTGACTTATTATACATGTTCAGGTTGCGTTTAAACTCTACTTGTGCGATCTAGACACTTCGATGGCCATCTGTGTATTGTATGTGGTACTCTTCTTATATCAGAAGTTATTCTTATTATTCATCATCGTACAGATTCTTAGAACCGCACGGTCCGACGGCTCTCGCGGGAATAAATCCCTCTTTTACTATAGACTTTATTGATGAAAGGCCGCAGATGGCTTTGGTCAGCGTATCGGCGAGCGCAGAAGGCGCTCAGTCTGTAAAAATTTAGGACGAAGCAACTAGAACAAGGACACAACTTAGGTACGGACCTCGGCTTGGGCCGTTGCCAGAGGACGAGGAACTGGAGAGGAACACCCCGGTAAAATGTTAGGATGAGGCAACTAGCACAAGGGCACCACTGAGGTACGGACCTCGGCTTGGGCCGTTGCCAGAGAACGAGGAACTGGAGAGGAACGCCCCGGTGAAAATTTAGGATGAAGCAACTAGAACAAGGGCATCACTGAGGTACGGACCTCGGCTTGGGCCATTGCCAGAAAACGAGGAACTGGAGAGGAACGCCCCGGTAAAAAATTAGGATGAAGCAACTAGAACAAGGGCACCACTGAGGTACGGACCTCGGCTTGGGCCGTTGCCAGAGAACGAGGAACTGGAGAGGAACGCCCCGGTAAAAATTTAGGATGAAGCAACTAGAACAAGGGCACCACTGAGGTGCGGACCTCGGCTTGGGCCGTTGCCAGAGAACGAGGAACTGGAGAGGAACGCCCCGGTAAAAAGTTAGGATGAGGCAACTAGCACAAGGGCACTACTTAAGGTACGGACCTCGGCTTGGGCCGTTGCCAGAGGACGAGGAACTGGAGAGGAACCCCCCGGTGAAAATTTAGGATGAAGCAACTAGAACAAGGACACCACTTAGGTACGGACCTCGGCTTGGACCGTTGCCAGAGGACGAGGAACTGGAGAGGAACGCCCCGGTAAAAAGTTAGGATGAGGCAACTAGCACAAGGGCACCACTGAGGTACGGACCTCGGCTTGGGCCGTTGCCAGAGGACGAGGAACTGGAGAGGAACGCCCTAGTGAAAATTTGGTATGAAGCAACTAGAACAAGGGCACCACATAAGGTAAGGACCTCGGCTCAGGCCGTTGCCAGTGAACTCGAGAGAAACGCCCCATTAAATATCTGTACCATGAGTAGGCGCAATTAAGTGGGGACATATCGACCGCCAGCGGGATCGGTGTATCTGTGAAGTGTTAACTCTGTCGGGACCTGATGACGTCACCACTGCCTAAGCAATGCTAATGGAGCCTTTTTTGCCCGTGAGGGTCACCAAAAACGTGTCTTGGTCTACCGAGGGTTTAATAAATCGCTCTCAGTTGTCGCCAATATTGATACAATAGACTCAGGTAAGCACCGTTTATGAATAAGTTAAAAATACTTGCAAGCTTGAAAATTTCGACTTATTTAAGTCAATAAATTCACAAGGCTCAAGGACAAGTTCAAAATTCATCTATTCATTATAATCACAAGTATAGTCATGGGTAGCACACTGTTTGAAAATGAGGATCGTGCAGTTTTACAACTGAGCTAGCACACTGTGGTACCACAATTGAGGCGAGGCAGTTTCTGAACGTAATTGAGTGAGGCAGTCTTGGGAACACAGTGTGCACTGTGCGTGTTGTGTGGTGTGGTAATGGAGTGGAGTGCTATGTGCGAGGCGCATTTTGTGAGCCAACACGATCTTGCCTCGCGCCTCGCGCCTACCACGATTGTGCAACTGTGTTGGTGTGCAGTGTGCTAGCACGTCCAAGAGAAAAGAGTGAGGCCTCGTTTCGAGAAAGTGTGTAGCTACAAAAGTGGTGCCACACGTGCTGAGGACCCACCACTGAACAAGTATCACTTTGAAACGTCAATTTGACCTACTGCCTACAGCTAACATTATTACAAACGAACCTTCGTGAAGTGGAACTGCAGAGGATCATCGGTACTGAGGGTGATGCAGAGTCCTCGCGCCAGGAACTCCGGCAGCGGGTTCCGGTGGTAGTTCAGGAACAGAGAGTTGTTGCTGAGAGGAGACATGGCGATGTAGATCTGGGCGAGGTAGTACAAGTACTGGAGGACCGGCACCTTAGGACAGAGGACCAGTTATAAACGTGAAAGTTTGTGAGGATGGATGTTTGTTAGTCTTTCACGCAAAAACTACTGAACGGATTTTGATGAAGCTTTACAGTAATATAGCTTATACATCAGAATAACACATATGCTACTTTTTACCCGGGTAGCACGCGGGCGAAGCCATGGGCAGAAGCTAGTTTGAAAGTTTTTCAAAAGGGTTAAGGTTAGGTTTGTAAAGCTTTTTCGAACGAAATATATTATGATATCGGTATTATGAAACTTGGCATAAATAACTTATCTTCAATGAAAAAAAATAACATAAAAGAGATACATATTTGAAAATTTCTTTCTTCTCAAGAGTTTTAAGCTCGGTTTACTCTAAATCCCTGTCCTGGAAAATGTTGCGCAGATTCCTTTTGATCCTTTTCACTTACGAAAACTGTATCTCCAATCACCGGCGTAAACAAATCCGTTTTCTCCCGATTCATCTAATTTCAAATCAAAGATGGCGACTGGAGTTTTCTTCCAAAAAATCGTTATGGATTTTTGAATCATTTGGATTATGTGATTGTTTACCTTCCTAAGCAGCAGGCCGTGAGAGATGTTCTCTGCCAGTAGGAATCCACACACGAGATGCTGCACTGGACCAGCTTCTCCGCAGTGAGGGCGTAACACAAACGTATTGAGTCCTTGCTCCCTAGAATAGAAATAGAACAGTGTTTATTTAACCAGCCATGTATCTATGTTGTAAAGATCTTTTCTTGATACTTTTTAGTTTGCACCACAATTAAAGCAGAAAGAAGGATCATAAAATAACAAATCAGGGGTTGTTGCTTGATTCTTCTTGGCTTGGTTGCGAGGAATCTACATAAACTCAGTTATAAAATAAATAAATAAAATTAATGGTGGACATTTTCACACAGCATAATCTAGCTCCACAGTAATCAGAGCTTGTGTTATGGGAACTGCATGACTGAGATACTAGATTTTTTTTGTATATACTTACATATTATATAATTAATGACTTTTATACAATGAATAAAAACCTATAGACTACGACTTTTGGTACAACAATAATTATGGTTTCGTGATGGTAAGGTCGCTGCTGGTGCGACCGACCGAGGTGTTTATCGTAAGTTTACGTTCGCTCCTCCTTTTTAAGGCCGCACCGGCAGCAAGTCTTGGGCCCTAATATTAGCTAATTGTAAACCGTCATTCTGTTTCCATAATAATATAAAAATATTTTTTAAAATTTTGGGAATGTTCCAATGGCAATCATTTTGCAACGGCTATGGTCGAAGACATAGCATACCCACTGGTATAGTGCTCATTTGTTTTATGTTCTTAATAAATACTTTGGCTTTGGCCAGCGGCCACGGAAGTAGGGGGCAGAGGGGGCCAAATGTCCCCCCCCCCCCCCCATGTGATCATAAGTCGCAACCTACCTGGCCTACCAAGCCAGGGCTGGAGATTTTTTTATTTATTTATTTTAAATTACAATCTTGAATTACAATCAAGACTAAAGGGGTGACCAAAGACATCCCCCCCCCCCCCCCCCGTTACATAGTACTTAAGCGGTCCCTGGCTTTGGCTATGAAGATTCCCTCACTTAGCTAGAAGGTAAGCCTAGGAAATGTAGCTTTTCACTCACTTGCGGAACTGGTTGAGGACCGTCATGTTCGCGTACATATAGTACAGATAGTAGGCATACGGCGGATTCTCCTCATCGTCCCAGTTCTCGGGGAACTTGGCATCAGCATCTAGCATGGGATTCTCCGGCTTGGACTCATCGTCCACGCTGTCGAAGCCTATCACGTGCTAGAAGACAAGAAGAATAGTTCAATAAAGAAGACAGAAAATGAAAGTCGCGAGGAAAGTTGCTAAGTTACAAGTAAATAAATAAATAAATAATGCTGGACAATCCACACAGCATCATCTAGCCCCATGCAAAGCAGAGCTTGTGTTATGGGTACTAGATGACTGATATACTTAATACAATACATTTCATAGATAAATATTTTTTTATTATACATAGAAAATACCCAGAACACCCAGAACAAATATTTGCAGATTGTACAAACATTTGTCCCAGGGCGGGAATCGAACCCGCAACCTCCTGTGTCGCAGGCGGACCTTCGCCCACCGCGCCACGTCGGTCGTCAAGTAAGCGTAGCAAGTCCCCAAAATGTATGATAGGTGTTATTCCCAACGACCCCCCTAGACCGGCCCTTGAGGAGTACAAATTTCCCAAAGTTGTCCCCTTTCTTGACAGTTTTGAAAAAGGCGGATGCACATTCATTAAAAATAAAAAAGTTTTATTTAATATAATTTTGGTTTTATTATTATTATTCATTTATTCAGATAAAGATCCATAGATCCAAGATATTGAAAAAAATATCAAGTTGAAGTTATTCAAAAACTGAATTTTAAGTACCCATATAAAATGCCAATGTTATGTAAATATAACGAAATGGTTAAATAAATAAATATAAAAAAAACACATATCGTCGACGCATCTTTCACAAAACATGGACCATAATAATCCACAACCAAAATCGATTTCTTCAAATGAAATTAATGTCTGACATCTTTGATTTTAACTATTAAAAACCGTAAAAAAGAGGACAACGGGTAAAATCCATTAATCCATTCCCACTGTTCCCCATAAGAGTCGAACCTGGGTTCTTGCACTAGACATTTGACTTGTTAAACGTTCGTTATCGAGTGACTTTCAAATACGTAAAAGGGCGCAAATGAAAGGCCAAACGTCACTTTTGAAAATTAAAAAAACTTACTGTCAAAAACTTGTGCAGTTCCAGATTGGAGTTAGGGTCGTTGGTGACCTCGAAGAGTGGCTGGTAGATGTTGTTCAGGAACTCTTGGAAGTTCTTCATTATATTGTTAGATTTGAAGATATCGCTGCACAGAGAAATATTATTTTACAAACTTTTTTGTCATGACTGCTGGAGGGAATGTAGAACCCGAGAGTTTTGTTTATACTACTATGGACCCGTAAGCCTTAGTACACAATAACGTGTGGTTAGGTTCTAATAAAAGCTTTATTACACTGTTTTATAGGAACCTATAATCATAATCAATGGTTAGATAAGATCGTCTTATTTAGTTGGTGAACTCGCTAGTGGAAGAAATTGTTCCAAAAAAAAATGCCACTCAAACTCACAAATCATAGTAAATAGGTATCCCGTTTTTTAGTAAAAATATATTTTAAACCATGATAGTTTCAAAAGTTATATAACCTTTGACTTTATAAGATGACGTATATTTTTTAAATATGCTATTTCCATTTTGTTGGTGTAAGTTCAGTTACCCTTGTTCGGACAACAGAGCACTATCCAGCCTCTGTTGTCCTCTGACTTTGACTATTCACTCACTAAAGCCTTGGTATTTGTATCAGCCAGCGCACGTTGTTGGAGTGCACGTCGTACTGTATGGCCCACTTCGCCAGCTTGGCCCACTCGCTGGTGTTCTTTCCGTAGATGGACAGACGCAGCTCCGAGTTCTGGTATTTGCTCTCTTCTAGATCAGCTGCCACTTCCTGCATTCACAACACAAACACTCAAGTTAGGGAATTATCTTCCTGCTGAGGTTTTCCCAAGTTCGAAAAAGGTGTTTTGAATTTTTTTAAGTATCGGCGACACGCGTTTTGTCTCTGATAGAATAGAATAGAATATAAAGTTATTTATTTGACAACAACAAGCACAGAAAGGACCTGGGGCCTAACCATGAAGTCTTATAGCGATGTCACTTTCCGCTTTGCGATTAAGGACGCTATGGCGTAGTTAAAGCTTTGTCATTCGCAAAGCGGGATTTGACATTCCATACATATATTTGCCACATCGTTTTTTTAAAGACTAAACTCCTACTTAAAAAACCCTACTTCAATAAGAATCCCGGAATCTAGCATCGCATATCAACATTTTTTTTCTATTGTGCTTTTTGGCAATCTATTTAAACAACAACAGTCCAATTTGATGGTTGATATTATCTGGTTTTTAAGTCGTTTTGAGAGATCAGTCCAGTGAGTGTTCTCTTAACTTTTGTCTGTGAATCTTTCTGCTAGATTTGGGAAAGATTGTCGACATCAGTGTCAAGTAAGCCAATACTTTATAAGAGTGAGTCCGTACTTTGATAATCCTGGCGAAGTATTTTCCATTCATGTAGTTATCCGTCTTTAGGAACACTTCCCTCAACCTGCTTTCGCCGATAGGATTGTATTTGGCATTGAACTTGTCAAAACGGTGGAACGTGTTACGGTCCTGAGGAAAAAACACAATTATAAATAAACATTCCTATGTAAGTTATATCCCACTTCTGATGTATCTCCTCTGTGGCGCACTGGGCGAAGGCCCGCTTGAGACCCAGAAGGTTGCGGGTTCGATTCCCGCCGCGGGACGAATGTTTGTATGATCTGCAAATATTTGTCTCGGGTCTGGGTGTTTTCTATGTATAATATTTAGGTAAAATAAAAAGTACTGATATACGAATTATTTTATGTAGTTCCCATAATACAAGCTGTGTTTAGTTTAGGGCTAGATGATGCTGTGTGAAAAATGACCAGCATTATTTATTATATTTAATACCTATTATTATTTATCTGTATATTTTTAAATTTGAGAATTTAGTTTATTGAATTAATTTTGAATTGAATGTGTTTTTTTAATTGAATTTATTTCAAGGTGCTTAAATATTAGTGTACTTATATGTACGTACATATTTAAATAACGCCTACAGTAGTAGGTAAATGAGCTTTAATATTGTTATTAACAAATAACTATTGACTTACTGCATGGACGTCCAGCATATCAACTGTCAAATCGTATGTGCTGAGGTTCATGGATTGGAAGACTGACTTCAGGGTCATTGGAGTGCCTTTGTGTAGCGTCACCACCTGGAATTCACCAAAGTGCTTCTATAACATAGTGCTGCATTTTTGTTGTCAATCTCATTTTCTTAATAACTCGTATGTATACTCCTGCATATGCGACAAAAAATAAAATGTTTTTATCTTATCTTAACATCGAAAAGTCACATAATCCTGACCCTTTACTAGGATTTTCTGTACCGTTGGTGTCAGGACCTAAGAGTACTATGGTATTTAAATGAAGAGGCACGTTACGGGAGAGCTGGCTTTTATTTCGCTCATCGCATTAACATTCCCATTCCTCGTGGCAATGCCGCCAGTATTCTGGACACGTTACTGTGAAGGCAGATCGATCGAGCTCTCTATGACTTGTTTCTCATAGATAATTCAGTTATTCTGGCAACCTTTAATATTTTAGATCTACCTACCTCATCAGCATGGTTCTTGAGGGTCTTCTTGATGAAGCGCAGAAGGTGTTTCTGGTTCATGCAGGACGCTGCGTGGATGTGGGTGTCCACTTTCCTGTAACAATGGCCAGATTAGATACAGGGAAGGTCACAGGGTACAGGCCTCTGCGGCACTGCAGGCGTCAAGGCTGCAGGGCAACAAAGCTTGGAACAATACATGGTGAGGTGAGATGCAAGTCGCTAACAGGGGCTTTTTGTAACGAGGGGGAAATCTGCTACTAGAAGTTTCTAGTAGCAGATTTAAACCTTAATGTGGGAAGTTTCCCACATTAAGGTTGTGGCAGGGTTATGTGATGTTCGGGGTGACATGTCGGTCAACATTCTCGTGTGCCTGCAGGCTCTGGTCGCTTATGGATCAGACGGATCCGGGGTGAACGGAAGCTTATGAGACGGTGCGCCTCGTTTAAGCCCGACAATAACTTCTCATACGTGGGATCTCATTATCGAGCAACTTTAATGGACTGACAGGAGGGACCCTCCACGTGTCCCTATGAGGAGCATGGGGCACAGTGCATGGGGCAGCATAGAGGGTTCGTGGCGGAGCACCATGAGAAGGCCGGGGCGGTTTTTACTACCCTGGTGGGCTTGCGCGTCCCAATGATCTTCAAGGCTATCCCGGCAGGTATACCCATACCGGAAAGGCTTCGAGGAAGGGATCAGCGCAAGTTGGAGGGGGCGCCCTTTAAGGGCGCGAACGTTGGCTTTATGGGCCCGCCTTGCTGGGTGTTTCCTTTTCAGGGCGCACTGTGGAGGGAGGGCAGAAGGGTGGGGCGGCTTTCGCTGCTCTGGTCGACTTGCGTGTCCCAATGATTTTCAAGGTTATACCGGCAGGGCTACCCATACCGGTCAGGCTCGGAGGGAGGGACAGCGTAAGTTGAAGGGGTGCCCTTTTCATGGCGCTTTTGTATGGTCACTGGTGGAGATCGGAGGACTCTGCCGGCTTGCACGACCTCACACATGGCCAGGGCCTGGATGATTCCCGGGTCACCCGTCGGATTGAGATGGTGAATACTAACGCGACCCCATCTTGCCCCACTTTGGCGGGGGACTGTTAACAGGGGGGGTTTAGTGGGTTCGTGACCGTGAAAGTTTCCAGAGGGCTCAAAGTTTTATCTTAGTTAACATGTCTTAGTTGCTTGGCACCACCGTCTTCATATCGTTCTTATCGAATCCAGCCCATCCAAAGGTTGTCTACGAGATCGCTACTATAGATAAGACAACCACTGTTAATTCTGTGACTATCGTAGGTATTTTATTCCAAAAACTATCGTGAACTTGACTATTCATATTGTAAAAACCTGACCTTTTACTAGAATAGTAGTGCACGGCGCGACGAGGGAGAAAGTCACGACCACTCACCCTGATGAAGACTCTCGGAATGAGTCGAAACTTAGTCGGTGCCTTCACCGATAGTGCAGTACGTGAAAATTCCCGTTTTTACAATATGAATCGCGTAGGTATATTTTTTTTGTTGTGTTTCATAAGTAACATAATGTAATGTACAATAAAGCTGTTATGTAGTTGATACCTTATGTTGTAGAAGTCCCTATGGGGCACTGCCTTCTGCGAAGCCAGCTCTCGAAGCTCGTTGAGGAGCACATGCAGCTGGAACTTGGAGGACAGGTAGCTCAGGCGGCGGTAGCAGAATGACTTACTGCAGAACCAAACAATCAAAAATGAATTCAAGTCTGAAATTGAAAATACAGCTAATTGTATTACGTAGCTTTTGCAGAAGCTTTGTGTATTTTAAAAATGATATCTAGCCATAGTCTCCATCTTATAAAGTCAAGTTTTTAACGAAGACCTGTCCTATTAATATTATAAATGCAAAAGTTTGTGAGGATGGATGTTTGTAACTCTTTCATGTAAAAACTACTGAACGGATTTTGATGAAACTTTGCAGTAATATAGCTAATATATACATAGGCTACCTTTTATCCGGGTACTATACGTGGGCAGAAGCTAGTGACTTTATAAAATGGAGACTATGGCTTAAGACCTAAGTGACGCGGTGTGCGAGTTATCGGCTGAGATGCAATTCCTGTTGCGGGACAGATGTTTGTGTGTTCTGCAAATATTTATTTATTGATATTTAGGCGCCAGTCTCTCACAAAACAGGTTTTAGTCAAGTCAAGGAACTATTCTAAAAATAGTTTTACTCAAAGAGACCTTTTTGAAAAAAAAAACCTGGTCTGGGTGTTGTGATACCAGGTACTCGTGGGAACAGGTCGAAGTTCCTGATCGACACAGCGGTTACTGATGGCTTGACATTATATGTAATATCTAAACAGACGGAATTTATACATAAAGCTTTATGTGTACATACATACTCGTACATAGTACACCTATAAAATATTATTTTTTTTTATTATAGGACAGACAGGAATAAATAATTCTGTCTGTCCCCCGTTGCAAAAAAAGGGACAGATTGAACTTTTTTCCCAACTGTCACCCTAGGAGGACAGAGCAGGGTGACAGATGGAAATAATTCATCCTACAGTAGGGTCTGGACTATGTAGTGTCTGTTGCCTGTTTATTTATTTATGTATTAAGTACTCACAGAGGTCCATCGGCAATCATGCTGCACATAGTATTCATGTCCTGTATGTACTGCGCCAGGTCTATATACTCGTATGGGACGCGGGTTTCCTCGCCTTTCTCGTCCTTCTTGTAGAGGTTGAAGACTCCATTCAGATGGCGAACCGTGTAGCCTTTGGGTTCGGGCATGGGACACTCCCATGGGTCCTTGTCTCTGAACGGCGGGTGGACTATGTGGTCTAGGAAGAATAATGTGGGTTCAATTGTGAACGTTGAAGTTCTAGTGCGGTGTGCTGGCCGAATTGCATGCCTTTGAATTTTTGGTTCTAGGGCATGCGGTTTCACGATGTTTTTCTTTACCGTTTTAAGCACGTGTCTGATTCTAATTCTAAGTGGGGGAACTAAGGTCTGCACTGACGTCCCGCATTGGGGTGTATTGTGCATTATCCCCCTTCTAACCTGACCCCAACCAGCCCAACTCCTTGAAGTAGCCGAGAAGGACTCTGGGTTGATGACAGCAGTGTTCCAGTATCCCTGACCTCCTGTCAGTTAATGATGACGGAGAGCATGAGTTGATGATCTCTTGCAGTCCCATCTTCGACCTGACTTCATTTGTGGCGGTGTAGTGTATTCCACATGCTCAACAGTCTGTGAATTTCTGTGCACGTGTTTATGTGCTTATACATTTTTAGAGTGGAAAAACGAATTGGTGCACGACAGGGTTCAAACTCACGATCTCCGGATCGGAAGTCGGGGCACCGCCCACTTAGAGCTCATCACTTTTCAGTTTTTATACTATTCATTTTATGTAAAAATCTAAAGAAAGGTTTTTAATAGAAAATGTAATTCTACTCGTAACCGACAACGACGCTTGAAATGTTCGCAGATCGTACCAGCATGGATCTGAGGATCTCCTTAATGTTTGTTTCTGGTTAAGTTTGTTGCAATAGGGATAACAAATGTTTTCATTACCAAGAATCTTGTTGCTTCCAAAATACGATTTTATGAAACTTTCGTCATAAAAAATTGGTTATAAAAAAGTGTTATTTTATAGATTAAAAATAAATAAAAAGTGACGTAAGTAGGTACCTATTTTGACTAATGAAAATTATAACAAAAGAAAAAGTTACTAAACCTACTTAATTATGTTATTCCAAATGCTAGATACCTTGATACTTTGCCTACCTTGACTTTATTTTATTGTACCTACAAGTTTTTTGTTTACACAACACTTCGGCCTGCCTACCTATCTATTGCTATACCCTTAGACAGGGTTCGTGTGAGATACCTACCTATAAACACCATCTATGTACCTACCTACCATGTGAAAGCAATAAATGTATTGAGTATTGAGATAACCTAAGTAACTACCTCTCAAATAACACTTGCAAGAAAAATCTTTGCTAAAAGATTCGCTATTGTTCAAAAAGTAATCTTTTGAGACATGTGTTTTCGCTATGCGGTATAACCACCGCGGTCTTCGCATGCTGATATGTTCTCCTGTTCATTTGGCTACTTTTTGATGTGCAAATTCGGCAGCTGTCTGCCTCTTAACAATTACCTTCGATGTGGCTCTTGACGACCTTGCACGGCGGAACGATGTTGTTGGCGGTGGGCCCCTCCGCGTCCAAGGTGCGGATGAATCGGGACGTGATATTCGAGTAGCTCTGCAGCGACAGCTCCATGTATCTCTTGCGCATCTCGAGCGCTTGCACAAGGAAAGATGACGCAAGCTGGAGGTCTTCTAAGGGCACCTGGCGGAGATGGAACTGCTTAGACTTGTTGACTGTGATTCAAAACCTCAAACATAAATACGCGTCCCTGATCCTAGATAGATATTGGAGCTGCAGCTCAATGCAGGGAGGCTGGGCAACGACTGTGCCGTCATGGACGAGAGAGTATGTTGTTAACTCGTAATCATTAGATTATGATTAGATCAACTAGGCTCAATGTACCTCCTACTTAGACCGTGCAGTTTTAATTTAATAACACTTACTCTTTTTATGGACAATATTATACTCATATTTTATTTGTGTTTATTTTTAAACATGGTCGAAATAATAATGATATTAATAGATCGTTTGCATCGGTCGGTCTTTAGATCTGTTTCTTCTGTATTTTTTGTACATAAACCTATTTTGTACTCGTATAACTTTGTAGTAAAATTTTAATGGTGTTAAAATTAGAAGATAAGTCTGTGGGTAAGTTAAAAGGTACAAAGACACAGCCAGGCTGTTTTTCAGCCTCGCCTATTAATGTGGTAATAAGTTACAGCTATGATTTTCGGACGGTTATCAGCAGTTCCCGATGAAAGGTGCATTTATGTGTAACTAGCTTCTGCCCACGACTTCGCCCTGGTACACGGTGGCTTAGATTTTATTTATTTCAGCCTCGGAATAGCGTAGGACACAAACAACAAAAATGCTGGTCATTTTCACACAGCATCACTTAACCCCAAAGTAAACAGAGTTTTAGAGAAAACGCTATTTTTTCCAAAGTGGTCAGACGTGGCATTTAATACTGATAGCGATTCCGTGCTTCTGATAAGATGTTCCCGCTATAACAGTCATGCTACGTCGGAGGCCGATAGACGGCCTGAAATACCGTATTACTCGTAACCTGCAGGAAAAAAGCACTCACCCCTGAAGTGTCTTCCCCGCTGATGGCAACCCGCTGGAAATGCGGCAGGATCACATCCGGTTCCTCATCATCCAGCGCCCTTAGCCGAGCCTCTTCGAAGACGGCGCCCGCCTCGCTGCCACCGAAAGAGCGCACTGACTGACCGCATTCTGCTGCCCTGGAGACAAAGGTGCTCATGGTTCTAATAGAAGACAGAATTTTGTTTATTTTGCAAAAACACAATACTTAATAATAAATTGAAGATTTACCTTCCTAATTATAATCACTCGCTAACTTAGCAGGAAGCTAACTCTAACCCTACCCTTTTCTAACACTAAATAAAGGATAGAGACAGACAACTCTGCATGCTGCTTACGTTAATGAGTTATTATGAAAAAGAGGGGTAATATAAAACGACAAACAGTAGTTGCATAAAAGGTCTCAACTCAGCATTATTCTGGTTGCAACAACCAGCGCTGGTCTTCCGTTAGAACAGTTTTATTTTAAACTGTTAATGAATGGTGACTGGCGGCTGGAAGTAAGACTGGACAACGCGATATTGCCCTGCGGCGTGGCAGTAAGCACTAAACAATATTGTTCAGTGAAGCACAGTACTACGCGACGTAGGTCTACGGCATCGGCACCCCGTAGTACTGAGCAATCTAGCCCTAGGACGTCGCGCTACGTACTCTATGGCGTAGCACTATGCAAGCTAGCTCTACGGCGTAGTATTGCGGATAAGCACTACGCAATCTGCTCTACGGCATAGCAATACGCGATCAGCTCTACGGCATAGAACTACGCAATCAGACCTACGGCGTAGCACTACGCAATCTAGCTCTCTACAGCGTAGCACCAATCAATTCGCATCTCAGCTCTACATACCGAAGCTCTATGAATTTCGAAGGACACCACTAAACTGTAACGCTTACGGCGTTGTTGAGATTTTAAGCTATTTGTATATATATAGGTATATGTAATAGGTACTACATACTTTATAATAAATATTATATTACCCAGACTTGATCAATTCCATAATTACTTTGCAAATACACCAATACGTCCTATCAAAGTAAACATCTACTTTCAAATATTATGATTGATGAGATGAGTTAGTCCCCGCTAATATTTATCATTTCATTTGCCAACATCATGCTAAAAACAGCCTTATATATTTACTCGAAGAGTTATTGGTCAAGTTATTTAAGCTAAGCTAGTTATATACCGGGTGTAATAAGACAACTTTTACTATGGAACCAACACTGTGAACGCGAAAAAAAATCAGATGTTCCATACTAAAGTGCAATCACCTACTTGGCTGAAATGTATGGAACAGCTGATTTTTTTTCGCGTTCACAGTCTTGGTTCTATAGTAAAAGTTGTTCGTATTGATGGGTACTTTCACCTCCCGAAGTTTTCGGGAGTAGTCTTATTACACCCTGTATACACTCTAAAAACCATTTTACGGTACAACACAAAACATAACTAATCGCATAAAAAATGCACAATGACCGGACTCATCGGATTATATCGGAATTATTGAGTGAAATCAGCTACGCATCATATGCTTTAGATGATTTAGCAGAGCATTTGCACGTGCTCAGCTTATCATAGATAAGATTAAGTATATTGAATTGGAATGGCTGACCACTCAGCAAAATATTTCATTCCATGGTAATAATTATACAGTTAAATAATATATTTAAGTTACGCCATATTTAAGTGAAAATATTAACATTCGCACTACCTACTTGAAAACTTTCCAAATTTAAGAATTATAAGTACACCCCAGGCTATTTTTACAATGTCGTCTGGAAGAGATCGTTTCTAAGCGATACAACCGACCATTTTTTGACCATTGTACTTTAAGTTTTGTAGATTTGTTAATTTGTATTTTTAGGGTTCCGTACTTCAAAAGGAAAAAACGGAACCCTTATAGGATCACTTCGTTGCCCGTCGGTCTGTCCGTTATCTGTCTGTCAAGACCCTTTTTCTCAGGAACGCGTGGACGTATCAAGTTGAAATACGTAGGTCTATGGTCTCCTGGAGATCTAAAAAGATCAAGCTTCTGTCAACACAATATAAAATACGGCCATCTATGCGACATAGTTTGATACTCGCAAATAAATTAAAACCTGTTGAGCTAGAATTATGAAATTCGGCAAGAAGCAAGGTCGCACAGCAAAAGTATAGGAAAAAGTCCAAATATCGTTAATTTGTAGTTTTATCACATAAAAATAATATTTTTTGAGAATTAACCGTGACCTATATCTATGTATGGACGAAAAAATTTCAAACTAATCGTTAATTTGTAGTATTATCACATAAAAAAATATTTTTTCGAGAATTCACCGTGACTTATATCGATGTATGGATGAAAAATTTTCAAACACAAACATTACCAATTATTCCAAGATGATGTCCATCGTTGACACTCAATTTTACTTCCGAACATCACAAAAAAAACTCGTAAACTAACTTTTTGAACTCTGATAAAAAGAACAATAAATTCTCACAAAATCACTTTTCCCACCAAAACTTTTTAAATCCCGTACGCGGCAGAATGTGGGAAGAGTTGTAACACGCGATCAGAAAAGCAGTGACGAATGGCGACCACCCCTGGGGTTACTGCCGCGTCAAGGTTGATCCAATTACTGGCTACGGTTAAGTTTATTGAAAACTCGTGTTGGATGACGTTTGTCTATACTTCTATACTAATATTATAGAGAGGTAAGATTTTTTGTTTGTTTGTTTGTACCGAATAGGCTCGGTAAATAATGGACCGATTTTTAACCATTTTTTTTCACCAATAGAAAGCTAAATTATCAGGAAGTAACATAGGCTATACTTTATTTTCAAAAAATTCGAGACCCTCAATAAAATTGCAATAAAGTAACCCAAAGTAGCAAAATTTTGCCTATAAAATTCATTATTTGGCGTGCGCTGAGAAAACTATTTATGATATATAAAAAATATGTGCCTACTACATGATTAAAGTACTCATTATTACCTACAAAAAAGTCCTCGAGGGAATATATCTATCATAGTTAAGTCACAATAGTAGCTTTTGTGTTCTAAAATTTAATTAGATCGCCGCTAGAAACAAAACTTGCGATGAAACTTGATAGGTACATAGCTGTTACTTTTTATCCAGATATTCCCACGCAGCGGGGCGCACCTAGTTCTGGTATAACTTGCTGACTTGAAGTGGCAATGTCGTTGGTATACCAAATTTCAGGACGGTCGAAGCGACGCGTAACCTGAGAGATGTCACTTATAATTATTATGGATCAGCGTTGTTGTGTGATCGGAACAAGCAAACAAATATTTATGATCTGCAGATATTTGTTCCGGTTCTGGGTGTTATGGTACCAGTATGACTCGTAGTTACTGATACTCATGGTACAGGGAATCCTAGTGTTGGGTCAAAACTACGTATGTGAGTGTTGGGTGTTTATTTTTTTATTTCGAGTAGGCTAGCATTTCGGGGGCGCTTCTGTTTGGTAGTAATCTGGAGTTGAGCTTGTCTTCAGATTGCTTTACAGTTTTATTTGTATCAATAAACCAACCTAAGTATAAAATTGTACTTTCTGTAAATAAAGCTAGGTCATATAACTAGCTCATGCTAGCGGACAACAGCTGAGAAAAAAACGTCTTTGCAAACGTGCAAAGCCGCATGAAAACGCTAGTAGTTACGTGCTTACAGACATAAAATAAACGAATTTCTCTGCCGGCACTATCAAGTTAAATTGTATTGGCTCTATTAAATTGGCTAGACGATCAAATTGCTCATAAAAGAGGATAGATTAGTGAGGTTCTCTGGCAAGGGGCTGTTTCGTATAGGGTTGATTCACATTTTTCATCCCTAGACTTTTAAGTTGAAAATGCTGGCTGGTAGGTAATAATGATAATAAAACAAAATGTATGTTCACAAAACAAAAGCAGTGAAAATTAAAATTTGAACTTAATTATTGTAAGGTAATTTAGTAAACTTTGTATATTTTTTAGGATTTTTGTCAGATTATGTAGGTATCTAGGTACAGATGGAATTTTTATTGTATATTTTGAAAACCTTCCATGTAAAATATAAAATAACGTTTACTGGTTCTTTTACATACGAGTAGAGTTTTTTTTTATAATAGTAAAAATATACCGATTTTATTACAGCTAACTTATTCAGATATCTATTAAAAGATAAACAATGCCTTAAGTGACTGCCAGTGACAGGTATTTAAACAAAGTTTGAATTAAAATTTAAGGACCTTCTTTACTGAAAAAGACTTTCAAAGCTTTTAGTGAAAAACTGTTTTATAATCCTTCCTTCTTTAAACTAATAGGCGTCAGCGCGTGTCTCTGTGTCTGTAGCTCTTAGGTTCAAGGGCGCGCAAATGAAATTACCACCTACAAATAGACTTCATTGAATTTGTACAGTTGTTCTCTTCTTTGCTCAAGCAACATACAAAATGGATTTAACACTTTTTTCATGTTTAATATGCAATTATTGCAAACAATATATCTAGGTACTTAAATAATTATGTCAGATTCTGTCGCCGCCGCTGGCTGTCGGCCGCGTCAACGCAGCGATGTCTATTCTGTGGCACGTCCGGCGACTAGCTAATAATTTTCCTAACTTTCCATAACCACAGTAAAACAAAAAACTGTTTCATCAACTCCGCGTAAGCCCACAAAATTTAAATCGCTAACATTTTTTATGTTTTTATTAATAAAAAACTTAGTCTAGGTTCTCTTACCAGAAAAAGGTGCAGAAAGATCGTATCTGATTGGCTAACTACTCAAAATTATTTTGATTGTAAAAAGTATGATTATCTTATTTGTCTGTGATTTAAAGGCTCCACCTGGGTACTTTACTGTCTGCAATCTGATATTACAATAAAAATACAATTAACTAACAAGGTGGCGCGGCGGGTTAGGTTGGAAACTGAAAACTTGTTGAGAATTCCATGCTAACTATCAATAAATTACAGCATTCCGTACTACATGGACCTCCCCCATGCATTCCGTACTACATGGACAATCCCTCCTCCCCCCCCCCCCCCCCTTCCTCTCATCTCTCCCTTATATACACGCTGAAGTATTGCAGGTAGTCCACGCACACAAATATGCACACACACCCCCACACCCGCACCTACACACCCAATCACGTACGTTTATAGACATACCTACTAACTGCAATTTGTAATACCGTTTTACCATACGTTTGTAACAAATTAATAAACTTTAATTTACTTTGCTTGTTGATATATGCACTAATTGTATCAGTGAACAGAAGGGCATAAAGATCTATCCAATGGAATTAATATATCAAAACCGCAAAATGTCGACTTGAGCGGTGTTGTTAGCTAACCGACGTCTAGCGAGTAGATCAGATACACTTACTTGACGTTAAGCTGTCTTTGTATGAGCAGCTTCTTCTCGATCTGCTCTATGGGGAACTGTGGGACCTCATAAGGAGCCGACAGCTCATTGGGCAGCTCTCGAGGAGCTTCTGCACCCACTGCTGCGGTCGGGCTTTCGCTGCCTGGAGACAAACAATAACACGATTGTGTAAGAACTAAGAAGATATGTTTATTGGTCTAGTGGGAGTCCGTGGTTCCTGCCTTTCCTTTCACTCGCACTTCGAACGTGACTGTAGATAAGTAAGAATATCCTCACAACAGTATATTTAAACATAATGTAGGTAAATAAATAACTATCTACGATAGAAACAATGATGTGTGCCATTACCTGATCGCACCTTCCGTACTAATAAATGTAAACAACTTTTAAGAGAGTCCGCTGATTGTAATATACTATTGCCCAACCCACAATCAGTTAAAATAAGATCATTGATTAAACTGTATAACATAAAGATTAGCTCAGAGTAGTAGTACTATATTTGAATGGGCAGGTAGACTAATTCGCCTACCTACTTATTCACATATATCATAGACTATTTTTCTTTATCTATTCAATAAGATTAATAGTAAAGAATGTGCAACTGTTGATTTACCAGAGCGACATAATCGCATCGTGATTAAGCTCTTTAAAAGAAAAAAAAACCGGATTGCAAATAAAACTTAGATAAAAGAAATCTGTGTTGTTGTATGATGATAGTTTGATTTTAATAGGTTTTTAATTTTAAAACTACTAACTAAGTACCTTTTTGTTGTTCCTCATTGCTTTTATTTTACTTTACTACTTATCTGTGCTGAATCTGTGTCGAATAAATAATTGATCTATCTATCATACATGTTGAAACATCGATAAAAACAATATCTTAGGTTGAATATCTTAAATTCAGAGAAAATTCGTCGTCTTCATCCGCGACTAGTCAATTGCTGGAAATGCTGGAATGCGAGAATGTGCAGAATGGCCGGCGACATTAAACATTACATTAATTAAAACTGTAAATGTTGTTATTCTCTGTTTTGATTGCTTAGGTATTTTTATGTTATTTTATCCCGATTATTATTTATTTTTTTCTTCCGATAAGATATCTATTTTAGTCCCACATAGATAGGTAGGTACTTATTCCGTTATTGCTCGGTCAAAAATTAACAAAAGTAATTTATTATTTATCTAACACCTAAAATTTTGGTGAATCTTCTATATTATTATAAGATTATTATTATACCTATATTCGCAATTGTAGATATTATAATACCTACCTACCGCTACAAAATATGTTAGAATATACTACTTTATATTTTAAAACACAGGTTCTCAAACTTATTTTTCACACCGCCTACTTTGAGGATAAAAAAATCCAAGCGCCCCCCAAAGTTTTTAAACATAACAACCTATGCTTTCCCATCTAGACCGCCTTAGCGCCCCCAATATCTTCTAGAGCCTTCTACCGGCCCCCTGAAGGCCTCCAGCGCCCACAAGGGGGCGTTATCGCTCACTTTGAGGAACAGTGTTTTAAAACAATAATTTATAAAACATTTCACTACTTGAATATGTAACTAAATTCGTATAATCTTTTAGATTATAAAATTCATAATCACTCAATCAGAGCGGATAATTGTTTACGAGTGTGTCGAGGCCGCGCTCGCGGCTCACTCGAGTAGAATGCGTAATTTGTAATAATTACGCATTCCAGTCACAACACTAGTTATGAGACGCGAATCATTTATCGCAGACACCGAACACCTCGATGATCGTAAACCTTTATGGTCTGTTACTATAATCTTTGGTAAACCTCGACCACAAGATCTCGGCACGCGATGGTATGCAAATCAAATGATGCGAAATGATGAATCATCTTCGGGTCAAATTATGAGAGGGAACGTCTTATATAGTTTTCAGCAGGGCGTGGTAAAACAAGGTTGGGAAAGGGTTACCATAGTATAATAAGTACATATCTTCATAATATACAGACATGAAATAAGATATATAGGTAAAAGTTGAAGGAAGGTCAAAGAAAATAAAGATGAATTGTGTGAAAAGTGTAATGGAAATACGTACAGAGATGGCGGCTGATAGAGAAGAATGAAAGAAGAAAACTATCCTACATAATGCGGGGGAATAGATGTTAGGATTAGAGCACAGAAAACAGTTTCAGAAATGAGGCACTACGCCGTATATTTGTTTATTTCCTTAGTTAACCACGATACCAAGGAAAATTGTATTTAATTAAACACAAATTAACTCCGTAAATGTACTGAAATCTAGAACTACTTGGTTATATTTCAGGTTCAACCTCTTTTATTGATGGTCCTCTACTTGAAAATAACTCCATTAGTTATGTAGTAGTTTTATAGTAAGTATTGTTAAGAATTATTACCATATAATACAGGCTCGGCCTAGTTCAGGTTATTAGTGTCTTTGTATAATATGCTATTTATTTATTTATTTTATTTTATTAACTCTTTATTGCACATTCAATTAAAAGTGAACAATAGGCGGACTTAATGACTTAATGCATTTTCTACCAACCAACCCAATTTGTAGTGATTGGCGGTAAGCGCGCTACAATTTTATACAAATTTTAAATACAATATAATTATATCTATCTAATCACATTTACTTAATATATATAATTATAGATTTATAGGCACTTATACTTAGGTATACATATAAATAACAGTTTGAAGGTAGAGTAGGTCCTACTAACTATTATAAACGTGAAAGTTTGTGAGGATGGATGTTTGTTCCTCTTTCACGCAAAAACTACTGAAAGGATTATGATGCAACTTTACAGTAAAATAGCTTATACATCAGAATAACACATAGGCTACTATTTATCCGGGTACCACGCAGTAGTCGTGGGCATAAGCTAGTACAATATACATCCGATAAGCTCAAATGCCTACCTACTAAAGAACAACAAGTTAACGTTACATCTGTGATTTCTTTGATAAATAAATAAATTATCACTATTAATTATAGATCTTGAAGTCCAGGGGGTTTAGACAAATACCACTTTCTGTTGTCGTTAACGCCTGCGGAAAGATTAATTTGTATGGAAATGACATTAGCTGTGGAAATGTTACGTGCCAGCTGCCAAGGTCTTTTACCTTGACAAATTTGCGTTAGCGTTTTAGACCGGCCAAATTTCTGTAAACTCCTCTCCATATCGCCTTATTTTTTAAATCTTGTCGACACGACATTGGCAAAATTGTAGCAGCCCTTACCACAGAAGCCATAAACAAAAGTTGAAGTTGAAGGAAAAGTAAGCGTGAGGTATTTGTCTAGCACCCCTAATGTCTGGAAAGAATGGTCAAAATGTTGCCAACTGGCTTAAAGGACGCACCTAGGTACGCATTGCGCAAAAACTTGATACGCTAGTATCAGCGTATATTTTTTTATTGTCCATTAGAATTATAACGACCTATTTTTAATTACTTACTTTAATGCTGTTTTGTTGGATAAATCAACAGAAAAATACATTCACTGATAATACCTACTAATAACATTTTCCTTGTTTACTACAACTGAAATCATATTTTTTGTAGCAGATTATTACATATATTCATACAACTATGTACAAGTAGATATATGTAAACAAAAAATACAGATGAAACAGCTAGCTATTTAAAGACCGTTGCAAACGATCTATAGATAACTCAACTGATCCAGATTACTACCAGACGGAAATCCCAAAATGCTGGCTGCATTGCCACGCTGAATGGCAATGCTGATGCGTTGACCTAGATAAGAGCCAGCTCTCTGGTCAACCTTTATTTAGTATATTGCATAGGTATATAGTTTTAAAAACATAATCTGTATAGAATCCAACAATTTTATTATTCAAAAGTTTGAACATTTTCAAATTTTAAATAAATTTAATTTAAAAAAAACTGTATAGAGTACCTTGTATAGAATGTGATGAGGATGAATGAAGCGAAAGAGGTATGCCAGGATCGTAGCAAGTGGCAATCCCTGGTCTCTGCCTACCTCTCCGAGAAACAGGCGTGATTATATGTATGTATGTTTAGAGTACCTACTTAAATAGATGTCGCGTATTGCAGTTGCTGGCCTGCACGCACTCCGGCCGGCACGTCACGAAATGACTAGCGTTTTATAGTGGCACAAAATGCTTCTAAAGCATAGTGCTGTGTGGCGGCCGTTTTTGCTGTCAAAGCTCTATCTTTTTAATGACTCTAACGTACAGGTTGTCTAACTTATTTTTCAAACCGCCCACTTTGAGAATTAAAAAAAATCCTAGCACCCCCAAAGTGTTATAAATAAATAAATATAATAAATAATGCTGGGCATCTTGCCCCAAAGTAAGCAGAGCTTGTGTTATGGGAACTACATGACTGATATACTACTTATATACAAGTTTTTGTTTGTAAATACATTCATATCATACATAGAAAATACCCAGACCCTAGACAAATGTATGCTGATTATACAAGTGTTTAAACATAACAACCTATGCTTTCCCCTCTAGACCGCCTTAGCGCCCCCAATATCTTCTAGAGCCTTCTACCGCCCCCCTGAAGGCCTCCAGCGCCCACAAGGGGGCGTTATCGCCCACTTTGAGAAACAGTGCTCTAACGTATTGACTCCTTCATGGGACATAAAATAAACGATTTTTATCTTTATCTAGGTTACAAATTACTTTAAGTTTGTTGCGCATTGTACTTTAAGTTTTTTTTTAGTTTTGTTAAGTTATATCTAATTTTCTTATGGTGTATAATAAAGTATTTTCATTCAACTTAATCCATGTACTTACCTACCCTAACATTTCGTTATAAGAACTCATTTCGTCTACGTTGACTAGACTTTGATGTTATTACATCCCGCGCAAGATTAATGTGATTGGATGAGATAGTTATATATTCTTATCTAACAATCTCATCGTATATCTTACGTACGTCTATTCTTATCTTCTTCATCTTGATCCTGTGAAGGTTTCCGCACATGCCAGAGATCCTTATCGAAACTATACATTTCGCAGAAGACACAACGGTCACACACACGGCTAATATGCAACTAGAAAAATGTTCCTCATCCAATTATAATCTGTGAAGTTTATAAGCTGAAAAGTTGAAATCTTGTAAACATGTTGGCAAACAGTAGGTAAGGCAGTTTTATCAGTAAATAGGCTATTAAGAAAGTGACTTAATTTGGCGTGTTTTTTACAATATCAATAATGACTTGAAAATAAACTTGATATTGGATAATAGTTAATTACATAATTTAGACTTCAAATCAATGTGTTTCCGTAGCTACTTATACCTATAATGTAAATTTGTTAATGTGTACATACTTTTATATCTTTCGGTGTAACGATTTGTTTTATCCATTATACATTACGTTAAACAAACAATTATGTAACAAGCGTAGATACACATATTGTCCATATACATATACACACAATTCCCGAGAGTAGTGTTTGCTTCTGGCGCCTTTGACATCACTGCTTAGGGTCAGCCGAATACCAGCGTTAAGTAAATAGCCTACCTAGCATATGAGATCTGAGCTGACACCTTTGTGAGTGTATGACGCGACATTGAACTGTCTAGAATCTAGACTGTAGATGAATCAGAATGGTGCTTAGTTTCTGTTCAGTTCTACATAAAAAAAAACTGGGTAGGTACTTTTTTTTAACCGTCCTACCATCCTATTTCTAGATCAAAAGGAAGGTAACCTACCTACCTAACCAAATATGTTTTTTTTTATTTCATTTACATTAGGTACGTTACAAATAACGCAATATTTTTGCAAAATATGAGAAAGATGATGCATTTGGGGTCTTGAATACAACCTAGCAAAGTAGGTAAATTATTCAAGCATTTGACCTACATGCTCGGCCGACCCTCCTCAAACAAAGCCAGACGAACAGCTGACTGTGACGTCATTGATACCATATTCAAGACATGCTACGCTTGTATCAGTATTTGCATGGTCTGAGCCTGCTAAATATGTAGCCTTTTTCAAGTTTGGCGAGTGATAATCACCTATATCATTCAGTTCTCAAACGCTAAACATATTTTAAAGTCACTATAAAACATGCACAAGAGACTAAAATGGATGAAATAGACTAAATTGCTAAAGATAAAATAAAATATACATATGTCTGAAAACCATCACAGCAGCACATCGCGGTGGTGTAGAGCTGCATAGGTAATTTAAGTAATGAATAAATCCTAACCTATTATAAACGCGAATGTTTGTGAGGATGGATGTTTATTACTCTTTCACGCAAAAACTACTGAACGGATTATGATGAAACTTTACAGTAATATAGCTTATACATCAGAATAACACAGGCTACTTTATATACAAAGAGAGTCGGAAAGAAATCTTCTTTAATTATAAATAATCAATCGGAAATCGAAAATCCTTTCTTGTCCATATTTTATTGAATTAAAACCCTTACCTAACCTTTATACTATACTAGCTTCTGCCCACGGCTTCGCCCGCGTGGTACCTGGATAAAAAATAGCCTATGTGCTATTCTGATGTATATAAGCTATATTACTGTAAAGTTTCATCAAAATCCGTTTAGTAGTTTTTGCGTGATAGAGTAACAAACATCCTCACATACTTTTGCGTTTATAATATTAGTAGGATTGATGCGTAGAAAACTATTGCTCCAAGTATTGGTGTATCAGAAAATGGGACTTCAGTTTAATTTTACTACAACATGCTCAGAATCTGCCAGTTTTCTGTGCCAACGCTCATTATATTACTTTTCTCATTACAATGATAGTGACCATAACAAATTGTCATCATAAAGGCAGGGAAGCCGAGAGCCTGGCATGACTTATTTTACTGCTTTTATTACGTCACTGAGTGTAAGCGACTTCTGGGTGCGACCGCAGTCAACTTGTGCCTAATTTATGACCTACCTACATGCTTACCTACACATCAGTTATTTTTGTTGTTATCCATAATTTGTTCTTATATATATATATAAAATTTTACAGATAAGTTTGCCATACATCCTTGAATAAAGCAACATTTAAGTACAAAAATTATCCTATATCAAAATACGAGCAGAAGTTCTTTAAGAAGATAATCAATTGGAAATTGACCTTGGCCCCGAACCTTACTTTGATAAGACTATAATGACTAGAGATAAATATGTTACGAAATAAATAAAAATGTCGCAACATCGCCAGTAACTTGAACTTTGCGGCTATCGGCCGGCCGGAATTAGACGAATGACGTAAATTAATCAATATCGGCGCTATGTGGAAACTAGAACACAACTGTTGATCTACCAAACGGTAATTATATTCACTTTCACCAGGTGTGCACACTTTCACAGAGGTGTCCAATGTTATTTGATAAGTAATCCCTACTGATTAAAAATATGATACGAGCATAGTTGCATAATCTAATAAATTAACTTTTTCTACAATTAATTGATTAGAGCATTGGTAATTTAAATAAGTTTTGACCAATTACCTATATATGTATATGCATAGTACCTACTGTGGACTGTTAGAGATATAAGTTATTTTTATTTCTGTCCGCAACAAGTAAACAGGGTTTTTTTTTAATAATTTGAATTGAAATAAATAATTTATAATTTAACGCATTTTTGTTTTTGCTCTTCGAATAATTATCATATTGAAATTTATATAAACATCTTGCATTCCAGTTTACGTCCTTAAGTATTTGTTTAGATAAAGAACAACCATGCAAAAAACAGCTGTTAGTGCAAAATAAGTCACAATCTCAAAGCTTTCCACTGTTATTGAAAAACGAATACGAGTTATAGGATATTCTGTATGCCACAATTTGAAATATGAATGAATTGAAATGATGCGAACCGAATTCCAATCAATTTTTGATGCCACGCACAACGTTTATCCGGTGTCGAGTGTTCCGACCGCGCAACACTACCGGCAAAAGCGGACTGAAGAGACGGGGCAAAAAGTACTCTGTGGACGGGGCGCGATAGAGGCGGCCACGGACCCAGGACCACGACTGCGCCCCGAAAATGAATGATTAATAAATTAGCGATTCGCAGTTATTTTGACGTGTGTTTTGTTTATAAAAAGCGCTTGACTGCATAGAAGTAGGTACCTACTTCGCTACAGAACACTGATGTTTTTCAGTAGGTACTTATGTACCTACTACCTATTTATAATAGTATTTAATTTACCAACTTAAATACTTGTTTTATTTTTCATCTCATTTAAGATTTATTGTTTTAATTATTGTCATTATTTATGTTGATCCTTCATTTATTTATTAACACTATTGCACAATTTATAAAAGTGACAACAGGCGGACTTATGCTAAATATTTTTTAACAGACAACTAATTTGTTGGGATGGCGATTGACGTGCTACAATATTTACTTAACTAACTTATAATAATACTAGCTTCTGCCCACAGCTTCGCCCGCGTGGTACCCGGATACAAAGTAGCAAATGTGTTATTCTGATGTATAAGCTACATTACTGTAACGTTTCATCAAAATCCTGTCAGTAGTTTTTGCGTGAAACAAACATCCATTCTCACAAAATTTCGTGTTTTTAATAGTAGTAAGATAAGTAGCATGGCTAGGATGTCACTTGTAAAACTAAATGACTAAACTGAATGCTAAAGCGATGCGTAATTTCGCGTAAACTCTCATACCTTCGATAGCTCAGTTGGTAGAGCGGTGGACTGTAGAGGAAATCACTGTCATCCATAGGTCGCTGGTTCAAATCCGGCTCGAAGGAGGCTTACTTTTTGCATTCTTTTTCTATTTATTTTATAGCATACAATTCTCAAAATTCTTACCATCCTCGTCATCGAAGAAAGAGTTAGTAAGGACGCAAGGTGATCTTGAACCGTCTTGCACGCCTCTTGAAGACATTTTCCAACAAATCAATCAAACTTTAAAATTTATCTGGAAAATTGCGCTTAATTACAGCATGTGGGCAACGTGTGATAATGATCTATGAGAATGTATTAAGGTTTACCAACTAGATTTGTAGTTTAGAAGCCGTGATAACGTTACCTAGTTCAAGTACCATGCCAAATCTATAGGAATTAGATATATTACTCTTACATAACGGCCGCGGAAGTGGAGGGCAGAGGGGGCCAAATGCCCCCCTAAAATCACATAGGTACCCGCCTATCAGCTAGGGCTGGAGATTTACCTACCTACTTAATACTCATGTTTTGGTGCACACTTTTGGCTCAAATACACTAACAGCTCGAGAACCTAGTGTCTAGAGAACCCAACATAGGTTTAAAGATACCACAACTATTGATTCACGGAGTACTTCCGCTGTCCCGTTATAGTACTATTACATAAAAAGAGAAGATGAAGGGAAATAATGAGTGTACAAAAAATTGTTTTTTTTTGTTGTTATCCCACTCTTCGAGCCGAAATTCTACCAAACTAGTAACAATCTCGTCACAAGTTGGTATTGCCCCGGGTCGAGTCGAGTTGCAAAAATGGGTAGTTTAACCCTTATTTAGTTCATATTGTAAAAACGGGACGTACTGCACTATCGGTGAAGGCACCGACTAAGTTTCGACTCATTCCGAGAGTCTTCATCAGGGTGAGTGGTTGCGACTTTCTCCTTCTGCGTCGCGCCGTGCACTACGCGCTGCCGCACGTTGTGCGCGGTTATAAAGGCGCGCGAGTGGAGGGGGCGATTGTGTTCGTAGCGTTGTTGTAACTACTGGTGGTAGGGGTGCTACATCGTCTACGCTACTGCTCACGTCGATGCAATAACCTATTCCTGGAGGAGCCAGACAGGCTACGCTCACTGTGGAAATGTCACATTCGACTCCCCCGTTATCATGCAGTCCATACAGACATGACTTCCAGGCGGGGGGTAAATTATTTAGTTATGTATTTTTTATATTTTATCTAATTTATAATATGCTTTGTAATTCAAGTAGGTACCTACCTAATATCTCTACAATGGGTACCTACCTATATAACTAAATACTTAGTAGGAGAAAAACGGCGCGGCCTAAATGCAGTCTAGCAAATGTTGAGACTAGTCTACAGAGCTTCGGATTCCCCTTCCAGCCTGCTTAGCATGAAGACCCAAGACAACGATTTTGTCTACCACCGAGATGACAAAAAATATTTTGTCCCTCTCTTTTGTTTGACAGAATAGGCAAAATAGTTTTTGTCTTCTCTTTCGTAGTCTAAACGTCTTGGGTGCTCGTGCTTAGCAGGCTGGAATACAGAGTTGGCTCTACATTTTCAGTCGGCATCGAAGATTACACAGTTACCCATTCGGAAATAGAAACGCTCAACTATATTTACCTTCAACCGATGTTATCAGGAAGGTTACAAGGATAGTAACCCGGTAGGTATCTATTTACAATGCTTTAATCTAGTACAATCACGCGACAAGCTTTCTTGTAGCTTGTAGATTAGAAACATCGCCCCAAATGTACCAGCACGGTCGGAATCGGTCATAATAACTGATGAAAGAAACTTCAAAACAGAACTAGAATAATTAGAAAGGACAGGAATATCTGGCATACTCTTCATCGTTATCATCAACCTAAGTCTAAAGCTACCTCCATACATCCATCCGATACCTTTATAATGTGCATTAGGAACCATAACAAACTCACATGAAGAGTCCATAGGGAAATAGTGCTCGTTTAAAAAAGATAGAGCTGATTTACGGCGAGTTACGAAACCTTGCGCTAGATTTAGGTGAAAGTGTAATAATAACATTAGGAACTTACGTTTCTTATTCACAGAGAAGCTCTCTGTGAATAAGAAACTATTCTACTATTAACTATGCACTCAGAAGCCGCAGACATGACATTAATTTAGCACATAAATGGTCAATTATTGCAGTGTCGGATCCAAGATTTTGGATTGGCAGGGACTTGACCCAGCTACGGGTAGACTTTATCCAGGATTGTTCTTTGGGAGGGGCTTGACCCATCTAAGGTAGGCTTTATCAAGGTAAATACTATAACAGGTTTTGTCAGGGGTTGTCCCAAATGATTTTGGGGAGCCCCAACCCCTGGATCCGCTACTGCTGATTAGTGCTTCTCCAAGGTTAGTTCCTTACCTACCTTACTTATTAGTGTTTTTATATAAAAAATAAGAGCTCTGGAAATCTAAATGAAAAACTATTTGATGGATAGACTATCAACTTAGTTAGGTAAGTAGGTAGGTACGATATCACAAAAAAATCTGCTGTGTCGTGCGTGTGCGCAATGTTAGCATCTATAGCTGTATGATGTTTGTATCTATTTCGGGAACGCCAGCCGACTGATCAACAAACAATGTCAAAGCCCTGCCCACCTCATTATCCGGGACGCTATGATGCCTCTGAATTATAGCTCTCCTTTGTTATTTTGAAGCTGCAATCCATTATTTTCATCATCAGATGATCATGTAATATGCATTTGATGAAGTGCGACAATTGATAAGGGTTTTAGGCAAATGACTGCAATAATGAATGGATCATAAAATTAAGACATCGATCATCTTTAGATACCTAAAGATAGATAGAAGATACTAAGGTATTTTCTAAACTCCCTCTAGACGTATTTGAGCATTTGTCGTATTATGACTCGTTACATTCTAATCAAAAATCACTGTTCCAGTTGATTCATTGGCCATCAAAGGTAGTCTGGGTAAAAATGTACCTCTAGTCAGACTTTTTCAATATCTACCTACAAGATTTTCCGACGAAAACAAACTAATGGACAGAAATAGCACGGCTCTGAAACTGCAAATCTCGAATAACGGATAAATCAACTCCAGATACACGTATGCACACCTGCTGCAAAAACATCTGGAATTTTCCAGAAAACGTCGCGAAACACAAATGGCGACGTAAAATCCGCAAACACAAAATCACTGTTTTTTTCACTGAATCACGTCGCGTTTAGGTAAATAATCTAGGAAACGAAAGAGACAATGTTATTGTAGAATGTTTGGGAGTAGACTGAGCGTGGCTGGCACACAGCCGCGTTACATGCTTTGTTCAATACGGTTTTCAGTGACGGTCGTCATGCACGACGAATTGTAGGCTATCGAGAGAGTAGACGTTGCCATGAAAATTGTAACTAAGTAGACAAGACAACACAAAGACACGCTAAGTGTATATAATTAGGTTGAGGTATGCTCCATATATGTAGTACCTACTGACGCTAGTTTCAGTCAGAAAATAAAAAACAACGCTAGATTGTAGATAACGTTGATTGGAAACGTGTAAGTAGGTATACATCTTGGTATAGTCATCTTATTAGTTCCTCCTGCTAGCGAGGACCCCCTTGAACCACATCACAACAGCTTCTAACCACCGCGCTTTTTGCGTGTCACATTATAGTGTTAAAGTCTACATAGGTGCTATCTCAATGAGACCAGGCACCAACAATCAAAATTTTATGACTTTGAGGGCAAACGGGATGTTAGAGCAGAAATTCTATGTACTTATCACTTCTGTACTTATCAATTCTCCAGCATTTGTATTCAATTCTGAATCACAGCCTCATAAAATCGTAGCATTTCGGAGTAAATGATACCTTCCTTACCGGGTAAATATAGCTTTGGGTTTGGCACGATTTTAATGTTCGGCTCGTCATTGATTTGGAAAAGTTCGTCGGCTCTCTCACTTTGGAGATCGTTTACATCTTATCAAATCTATCTACTTTGGCGGTGAATTTTCGATAATTCGTTTTTAGTCATAGCTGGTCATAGCATTCTACCAAGTCGTCTTTGTCTGAAACGCTATTTGTTTTGAAATTCCGTACCTACATACAACGAGAAAATGTTCTAGTGACCCATGACGTAGTGACCTGTCTTGCCTTATCATGAGCACCAAGGCATTAGTTTTGACTTCGGTAGAGAAGACAAAAATTACTATGTTGCTCGTTTTCGTCTGACAAGAGATACAGAAATATATTAATTTAAAATTATTCATTTGCACCTTTACAATAAAAGGACACTGTTAAAAATAGGCCTAAGGTAGTTTTATTGATACAACTAATCGCATAAGCTAGTGATAGGTAGGTATGTATTAGCGCCCACCCTAAAGCGATATAATTTGATAGGTGTTCGTATCGTAATTTAATTCATACAAGAATTAATTCAGACAGATAATGTCCATGCTATATATTTTGTCTGTGTATTTTTAAGTACAGGGTCTTCGAGTAGTATGCGTTTGAACGCATAGTGGTTATTTCCTCTGTTTCAACGCACTGGATAAAAAGTAGTATTTACAGAGGTTGTAAAATTAAATACTATTTTTTTTCCATTGCGTAGTAAGTAAGTAGTAGTGACAACCTCTGTGGCGCAGTGGGCGAAGGTCCGCCTGAGACGCAGAAGGACGCGAGTTCGATTCTCGCTGCGGGACAAATGTTTGTATATTCTGCATACATTTGTCTCAGGTCTGGGTGTTTTCTATGTATAATATGTATGTATTTACAAAAAAAATGTATATAAGTAGTATATCAGTCATGTAGTTCCTTTGGGGCTAGATGATGCTGTGTGAAAACGTCCAGCACTATTTATTTAATATTTATTAGGTAGGTACCTAGGTACCTACCCATCAATATATTTTCAATAAACATGCAAACCGAAGCAAGGGAACTCAACTCTAATCTGATAAAGATAAGATAACAGCAGGCTATTCAGAGCCAAATTATCCACAATCTACGAATTTCTCAGAAAAGAATTAAAATATCCAACAATCATCAACGCTGGTACCTCGGTAGGTAACCTATTCGACCAAACTATACAATCTGGCAGAGAAGAGTTTTTTGTACTAAGTAGGTAAATGTTGTAGGTAAATACCTACTTAACTATAAGGAAGTTATGAATAATTCCAAGTAGGTACTTACCTACTTAAAGAAAACGGTGGCAGTGAACCTAGGTAGGTACTAGCACTGATATTATAATACCTACTAGTAGTAGGTAGGTGCAGTAAAACCGGCTAGGTGCTAGGTCGCTATTATATCGAGAGAGAAGTACCTACCTACCTTACCAAACAATTCCCAGATGACATTCTTGGCATGCCTACTTTATCAAAATTATTTAGCTCCTGAATAACTAAAAATCTAAATGACCTACATTCCATCGGATTGCAGTCCACATGTTCGACCGATAGTCAACACGCGCCGTGTCGGTCAGCTGTGTTAGCTAGACCTATCCTATCGATCTGGCAACACGGCCAAATGTAAAACATCTTCAGTCCCTCTCCCACCCTCCTGAAGTTAAACCTCCACAATACGCCGGGTCACAACAGCGCCGCTGTTCAGCGGTAGACGCATTGGAGTGTTCATAAAGTAGGTAAATAATTGCGTGAAAACATGCAATCGTAAAAGTGACACCATCTTTGTTATAGAGTTGTTTTCAGGCACCGAACATGACACGCCGATCGACGTCACAGAATTATTAATATCAGAAGTGAGATGTTTTTCAATCAAGACATCATCGGCTTAGGATATCACTGATGGAAATTACCTAACACAAAAATAGATAAACCCTTTTGACTCAATAGTTAGAAAACTGCAAGAACCAACTGAGTAGAAATGTCACGGTCCGTTATGTACATAATTTTGTTTCTATTGTTTTCATAAGTTGCTAATTAGGTACCTATCTTAATATCAAAGAGCCGGCGTTATACCTACCTAATCGCTAGCCGATCGATCGTGAAAAAGTGCTAATAAAAATTAACTACAGACAGACCGGACAATTACCAGGCGATACCAATAAATCTTTTAATAAAATACCTACATTAAAACACTACCAAACAGCGCAGGTGTGCAGAACTGAGGGTGGAAGACGTAAACAATCTTGAACTCAGTCGCAATTTGGGTATTAGTAACTTACCCACTCTCTGGCTTAAATGCGGCGTGATCCTCCCTGGTTCTTCCTCCTCCTCAACATCCGTGTCGAAGGAGAAAGGAAAGTTTTTCGTAGAACCTACGAAGCCGTTCGCCATGATATAATTAAGATATAAAAAAACACGTCGTCGCCTTCACGCTATAGCGAACATACTGCGGGCCGGGGCGGGCGGCGGGCGCTGGAGGGACCTCGCTACGCATGTATAGCTAGCAGGAAAGCGCTCGATAGCAACAATCCGCTAAGTGTTTATTTTGTTAGGTAGGATCCTTCAGCGGAAAATCGCTTTGCTCTTATCTTGCCTAGGTTTTTACTGTGAGTAAACGCATGATTAGGAAATACTTGAGTGAAGGACACGCGTGTGCATTTATTTGGATATGTCACCTTTGGCTGAAAATACATTTCAGTATGCAATATCACGTAAACTGGAACAAAGAAATGGCACCCAGTGTGCTTAATAGGGATGCTAACGCATGTGTGCGTCGTAGACGTTATGCAGCAACAGCCGTCACTTATTTTTCTTTATTGACCAATATTTACAAAACCCTATTTTGGAAAATTATTTATTTAGTACGAAGCGCCTTTTTATTTAAATTATCATGTGCCTGTAAAAATTATAGCCGTTCAAAAATGTCTCGACCCTTGCTGCAAATACCTATCACTCTGCGTTATCTCAATGATCTAAACGGCCTCTTAGCACACTTACAACAAAATTGCCATGGGGAGCTACTTATTTGGCAGGCTTAGTATTGTAACGTGATTGATGTAATCCTATTGAAATAATCGATTTATATTTTCATATACTTAAATAACTTTATTATGGGAGACTTCTCAACTCAAATATTTTCATTCTTAAGTGTTACAAGTTTTGGGTATAGAAGTTTAGAAAAATTAGTGCCACTAAATTGTTCCCATAGCCATTTTCTTGCTGTAATAATTAAGGAGCCGCCGGCGCCGCCGCCGCCCGGTCTGAAAAGGGCTATGTGACCAATAACCAGTGGTATTAGTGTTATATTAATTCGAATTTTGATTCAAGGACATACATTGCTTCTCAATTTTTTATGTTTCGCTTCACCATTTGAAAGCACAGCAAAACCGCGCATATGAAGGTAGGCATAGAAAAAAATCCATTGAAAGAAAGTTTGGTAATATTGCCATTATACCACTAGAGCACTTTTCTAACTTCTAAAACCCAAATTCTAAAAAATTGTAGTGGTCTCCAAAACTTATCAAAAAATATAATAATTTGAATAGTGAACTATGTTAAATAATATCACAATAAACTGTCTCTAACAAATAATTTATTGATTAAACCTCTTAGATACAAGCATTCACAGGAATTGAACCTACACTATTGACTATTCACTTGGCCTTGGGGGCTTGTTCATCAATGGGGTCCAATTTGGGTTCTTCAAACTTGAAGGCGGGGAATGCGGTCATGTCGATGCCAGAGCCACCTCCGTACTGCTTCTCCAGCTTCTCAAACTCAGTCTTGAGCTCCTTTTGGATGGCCGGACTGGGGTCCACAAGTTTGCCGCCACTGGAAGAAGATTTTGTCTTCCTAATTCATTTTGAATTTTGCTTATGTTGGTTAACTATAATATAATACATATCTACTTTAATAAATGACTTTTTTTTTAATAAAAATTGGTGATGGGCTTGCAATCACTTGTGGAATGCTTGCAAAACTTGGGCATGTGCCAAATGTAATGTTTGGATGTTTCTCTAACTACCCCTACTTGGTATCCTCAAAGATCTACTTATTGAGTATATATCAGAGGGTGTCAGGGACAATACAGTTTTGATTGTGCTTATTTTATGCTAACTTTACTTATTCCTAACATTATAAAACTTACTTTTCCCCTATTAACTTGTGGTGTTAAAACCTATCTAGGGACCATCTTTAAAGTCCCATTTCAGATAAGCTGTTTCAGAGATAAATGGTAACCTCATAGTGCAAAAGCATATACAGGCTCAATTACATCATGTTAAAATGAAAGGTTATCTAACGGCAACCAGAAACTGGATGAGCAACACAGTGTAGGAAGGCCCCACAATCTGTAGACTGATGACATCTTAAAGGTAAGAAGTTGGTGAATGGAAGTAGCCCAAGATTGTTCATCGTGGCATCTTTAGGTGAAACTTATGTCAAGCAGTGGACTTCTATAGTATGTTGGCAATGATCATCTTAACAAGAGCCATGTCACTAGCTTCTTATGATAACCACCATAAGCCTGTTCCTTGATCTTAAGCAGGGATCAAAATAGAATTAAAGACATGCCAAAATCATTATGAGCTTGTTAGTGTCTCACATATTCTGCCTTTATTTAGAAGAATAGATGTACATTCCATGCTATTAACCACTCGAATTTCGTTAATAGCATGGATAGGAAACCCTTCTGTAGTAAGTAGGATAAAACATGCAGATAAAAATAGTGAAATTTTGAGGGTATAAGAACTTTTACAAACTCAACTCATAATTAACTTGATTTTTTTTTAAGATCATAGGTAATTTAAATGGCAATTTAAAAATGTAACCAAGCAAAAATCCGCACCATGCCATGGTTGGGGGTTTACTTTTTTTGAATGGTGCACTCAAGGGTCTAAGCAAAATAAAGTTATGTAAATGTTTTTATGTGATTTAATTTGTTTTTTATATGATTATCATATGTTTCAGGTTTAGGAGTTGTGGTACAATGGTGTAGTTCTTGATACCCATGACATAGGGAATCCTAGTGTCCAGCCTATGAATGAGACTGTTGGGTAGGTCAATGAGCTGACTGTCCAAAATTACACCGTAAAGACAATGATGCCCGGCCATCAGTCAGGGTGGGTATCTGCCAAAATCAATAGGTGAACTTACGCGCTCTTCTGCTTGTATTCCCGGATTTTGTCGAGGAACAGCTGTTGGATGGGGTCAGAGGCCTTCTGCGCTGCCGCCAGGTTCCTGGTGATCATCACAGAGGCGCTGGCCGCCCGGAGACCGACAAAAGTGGAGGTCAACATCTGAAACCCACAACCATAACCTCAAACACCAGTTACGTAACTTCGCAAAAAATTGCACTAAATTAATTTTATTACGTTGTCGCACGAATGAAAATAATTAAAGAACAATAAATGACGGGAATTTAGTGTAAATTTAAAGATTTCTGTACCTTTTTATAAGATTTGTCTGCCTTCAATATTTGACAACTTTGACAGCTTTTTGTTTTATTTCATTTTTTCGTTTTGGGGCGGTCTATAGTCACAGGACCATACCGCTATTTCTGATAAAAAAATAATAATATCCATAACAATCTCGTAGACTGTAACGCAGAAATAATTTATACAATGGCTTTTATAGGGCACTTATCTCTTTCTCTGTGGCTGCTTAGCTAAATAAATTAGAAATTAATCATTAAACAATACTTCGTATGGTCAAAACAAATATATTTTTTTAATGTCATCGTCAAATTTGTAACACTGTTAAGTCAACGTCAAACAAGGGCAACTGCCAAAATATTTCCATGTTTTGTTTTGATTTTGATGTGGTCGGTCGCTCGAAAAGTACTTATTTTCAGAATTTTTCAATAAAACACCTAATATCACAGATATCTTTAGTCAAATAATATGATATTTCCTTAAGTTACATTTTTGTCTAGTAACCGTGTCTATACGCTATCATGGAACGCGGCAAAATCACATCGTCCGGCCGCGGGGGCAAAAGCAAAGGACCACAGCATCCTCAGGATATCTTCGCGCTGGGAACCAAGTCCACTGTAGTGGTCTCGAGAGACTCTGAGAAGCGAGGGAGTATCCATAAACCATCCACTAGTGGTAAGTCCTACTCATCATGAATGCACAAGTGTACTTTAGCATCAACTCTACAAACCTTAGCGGTTTTTAGGTGCTATTATTGATCAGAATCATTTTTTGTTAAGAATTTTTATTTCGTTAATTAATAATAAAATAATAATTAATAAAAAAAACACATCCTCCAGCTGCAGAAAAAAAACATTTTAAGACTGCATCTCCCATAATTATTATAAGTTTAACGGGTCTTTATCGCGTTTACCTTTTTTATTATTTTCCCGACGTTTCAACTGTATTGCAACAGCCGTGGTCACGGGATGACAAAGACCCGTTAAACTTATAATAATTATGTTATCTAATGGTGAAAGTTTGAAAAATACTATTGCATCTCCCATGATTAACATCCTCTAACTAATTCATACTCTATAATAGGATACAAAGTCGGGGTAGTCACCAACGAATAGTCTTTTGGTACATGCTCACATTTTGCAAGTACATTGCATTCCACATGACAGGTTACGAGCTTATCACTGAACACTAACTGAAGCCACATTTTTTATTTTATTATTATTATTAATTCATTTATATCAGATCATAATCCATATACACTTATGTCTGTTTTCATCTTCTATAATAGTGCAAAAGTAGTGCCCAGATATAGATTAAAAATGTGTGACAAAAAAATTTATTTTCCTAATAAAGTTATTCTATTGTCAACCCAGTGTCCTTCTCTGCTATTTCAAGGAGTTAAGCTGGTTGGGGTATGGTTAAATGGAGGATAATGCAGACCTTAGTTCCCCCACTTAGAATTGGAATTAAAGTTTTAACATGTTTCAAGGTGTAGAAAGAAAGCGAGAAACCTCTGGGTTTGGGTCACAGCCCCCAAGCAAGAGATCCCGGATCGGCTCTCCGGCGGAGGCTGTCGGAGGAACATCGCTGGAAGTGGATCCTGTGGACTTGGTGCCCAGTGTGCTTCAAGCTCTGGATACACTTAATTCTGACAAATTGGTAAGTTCTCATTACAAACTATAAATTCAGTATGTCTTATCCATAGCCTGTAGGAGTCCACTGCTGGGCCTCTGCCTCCCCCAAAGAGTGACTTCTAAAAACTAAACATATTATATTATGTCTATACCTGTAAAGATATTTAAACACTTGAATAACTAAACACCATTTTGTCTCTCATTTTCTGATATGTCATTTCAAATTCAACAGTAGAATACATGGTTTTAGCCAAACAACTGTTTAAAAAAACTGTATAATTAAGGCCCATAGTGTATTTATTTTTTTCTGTTTCAGCTGGGTCTTCTAACTGGCGCCATCCGACTCCTAAAATCCCAGCGCTCCAAGCCTGACCCGATCCTCTGCATGAGTCTTCTCTACCTGACCAAGATCCGGCCGAACATGTTTGCACATGAGACTGTTACCAACATCCTCTGTACGTTGCTGAAGAGGGAACAAGGTGCTGCGTTCAAGAGCAAAGGAAATCCATTAGTGTTTGTGCTGGCGTGTAATATGCTGTATGCTGGACATCGGGAGAATAATAATTGGCCAGATATTTTTATCAAGGTTAGTCCTACTTATCCTACTAATATTATAAATGTGAAAGTTTGTGAGGATGGATGTTTGTTACTCTTTCATGCAAAAACTACTGAACGGATTTTGATGAAACTTAGCAGGAATATAGGTTATACATCAGAATAACACATAGACTACTTTTTATGCGGGTACTACGTGGGCAAAAACTAGTTATATATAAATATGTAGACTTGTAATTTTTTTCGCCGATTTCCAATCAGTGTGCAAATCCCTGAAAATATTCCACTACTACAATATGCACATGCCTAAATACTAGTAATTTGCCAGTAAAATTGTGAGAAATTCTGTTATTGATTCAAAAAAACAAATGGCTCCCTACTGTCCGCCATTTTGAACTTTTGCTTAGCAAGTTTTCAAAATGGCGTCTATTGAAATTTTTCTATGTTGAATTGTATAATCCAACAATATTGTGTTCTTGCAGGTGTACATAGAAGATGCCCTGAACGAGCGATGGTGGGTTGAATGCTCATGGTGCAAGTGCCTGGTTGAGAACATAGTCACTGCATTTGGGACAAAGCAGCCGCCGCCCCATCTCATACCCAGCGATAACACATTAGGTAAGCTTTAAGAAGATACACTTAATCAGGAATTAAAGTTTTTGATGACCTCTGTGGCGCAGTGGGCGAAGGCCCGTTTGAAACACTGAAGGTTGCGGATTCGATTCCCGCCGCGAGATAAATGTTTGTAACATTGCAAATATTTGTCTCAGGTCTGGGTGTTTTCTATGTATAATATGATTGTATTTACAAAAAAAATGTATTCAAGTAATATATCAGTCATGTAGTATCCATAACACAAGCTCTGACTACATTGGAATTAGATGATGCTGTGTGAAAAATATCCATTATTATTTATTTATATATAAAAAAAGGATTTTTAAGTATTCCAACAACATTGCACCCATAGTTCTTTTCAAGTATTTGTTAATAATCAGGTAGAGGATAAGAATATGCAAAAAAAAAACAAAATCAAAAAATCAATTTTCTCGGAAAATTAACGATTGTTTGGATTTTTTTAAATGCAGTTCTTATTTTTATCAAAATCGAGCCCGTGACTCCTAACAACATTTTTCTATAACTAGAGCCGTTTAGAATTTCGCCTCAGAGGGCGGTCGAGAAAACTCACCCTGTATATGAGACTGTAACAATGAAGAGTGCCTACTGGAGAAAGAACACAACTCTGCCCGACACAAACTTAAACAATTTGCTCATAGTTCAAGAACTCATCACAGATAAAATTAAGAAAAAAAAAATGTTTTACAGGTACTATGTCACCGTCTGGATCCGGGTCGCCGCTGATGGGGAGCACGGAAGAAGAGGCGGAGCTCTCGGAGCTGGACTACTCTGTGTTTCCAAGGTAAATACTTCTCACCGACACTGTTTTAGATCAAAGGCTTATACCCAAAATTCTCTTTACGATGTTTTTTTTTAGTTTGAAACTTCTATGGTATGGTTTAATGATTGATATTCGCATTCGTGAATATCGGCGGTTGATATTCGTATTCGTGAATATCGGCGGTTGATATTCGCATTCGTGAATATCGGCGGTTGAAATTAGCATTCGTGAATATCGGCGGTTGATATTCGCATTCGTGAGTATCGGCGGTTGATATTCGCATTCGTGAATATCGGCGGTTGAAATTAGCATTCGTGAATATCGGCGGTTGATATTTACATTACAAACTTAGTCGGTGCCTTCACCGATAGTGCAGTACGTGAAAATTCCCGTTTTTACAATATGAATAGTCAAGTTCACGATAGTTTTTGGAATAAAATACAAGCTCTGCTTAGTTTGGGGCTAGATGATGCTGTGTGAAAAGGTCCAGGATTCTTATTATTATTATTCAGATAGGATAGGTACTTCATACTTAGTGCAATCCCTAACCAGCATTTGGCTTAGTTTGGCTTTAGAGAGCCAAACTAAGCGTGAGCCTGTGAATTGTCCAGATATACCAGCAGTCACGTGACGGTGGAGCACCTGGTGCTGGCGGCCATCAACGATCAGATCCAGCGGCGCTCAGCGGCGCCCGACAACATCGGCAAAGGATTCCTGAAGCTGCTCTCAGCCACTTGCGGCTTCCCAGAGGTATCTATCCTAGTTTTAAGATCCTCTGTAAAGTGTTTTTTATCCTGGTGTATAAATAAATAAATAAATAATGCTGGACATTTTTCACACAGCATCATCTAGCCCCAAACTAAGCAGAGCTTGTATTATGGGAAATACATGACTGGTATATTAATTTTATACTTTTTTTTTGTTGTAAATACATACCTATTATATATAGAAAATACCCAGACCCGAGACAAATAAATGTAGAACATACAAACATTTGTCCCGCAGCGGGAATCGAACCCGCAACCTTCTGCGTCTCAGGCGGGCCTTCACCCACTGCGCCACAGAGGTCGTCTCAAGTCAGAGGTATGCAATAGTTATCTATCTATCTATCTATCTATCTATGCTCATCATCAGTGATCATCAGGATTTTGGCTTGGGGCTTGACTAGGGTAGACTTTATCAGGGTTAACACTAAAACCGTGTTTGTTAGGAGTGGACTCAAATGTAGTTTTGGAGGGGGCTTGAGCCTCTTAGCCCCTTCCCTAGATCCGCTACTGTTTATCATCATGTACAGCTTGTCTCATCCCACTGTTGGGCATATGCCTCTCTTTGCATGTGCCATCGGACTCAAAGTCCTGCTGTTTTTACTAAATTATATAGTCGCAACCACAAGGCCATCCCTAGTGTTTGCTTCTGGCATCTGTGACGTCACTGCGTAGGGTCAGCAGAATACCAGCGCTAAATAGACGGTTGCGGGTTAGATTCCCCCCCTGGAACAAATGTTTGTACGATCTGCAAATATTTGTTCCGGGTGTTCTGGGTATTTTCTATGTATAATAAAAAAATATCTATCCATATAATGTATTGTACCTCTATTAAGTATATCAGTCATCTAGTACCCATAACACAAGCTCTGCTTAGCTTGGGGCTAGATGATGCTGTGTGGATTGTCCAGCATAGCATTATTATTATTTTGGGTGACTAGGGGGAAAACTACTAACAGATACCCTACCACATTGAAGATATGGCAGGGTTATGTGAGGTTCACTGACCTGTGGATACACTAAAATCTCCCTGGCCTTGATGCATGTCAAGATCTTTCGTGATCTCCAAAGGAACGCATATCGTCGGCTAGCTAACAACACCGCACAAGTCGAAATTTTGTGGTTTTGAAATTTTTATGCCATTGGATAGATCTTTTCACTGCGCTTCTGTTCACCAATACAAACATTGCATTCCAACCAATCACAGTTTTAATTTCAGCTTTAGCGATTTCAATTCTGTGGACTTGTGCGGAGTTGATAAAACAGTTTTTTGGTTCTCCTGAAAAGTTAGGAAAATCGATTTACGCGGTGTTGTTAGCTAGCCGACGATATCACATATCGTGATATGCGATTCCACTGTGCAGATCCGCATGCTCTCCGCGGTCCGGCTCGAGGGCTGGCTGAACTCCGGCAAGCTGTGGCGCTGCGGGCAGGAGCTGCTGGCCTACGTGTGCGTGAACTGCGACGCGGTCGGGGCGACCGCCGCGCGGGACCACGAGGTGCTGGCACAGCTCGCCCGGATGCGCCTCAAGACCAAGCCGCTGCAGGCTGCCTACCAGAACTGCCTCAGGTATGAACAGCGACCTACTAACAACCAAATCTTACTACTATTTTAAACGTGAAAGTTTGTGAGGATGGATGTTTGTTATTCTTTCACGCAAAAACTACTGAACGGATTTTGATGAAACTTTACAGTGATATAGCTTGTATATCAGAATAACACATATGCTACTTTTTATCCGGGTACCACGCGAGCGAAGCCGTGGGCAGAAGCTAGTTTTGTTATAAGTGCGAGTGGAAGGAGTTAGGCTGGTTGGAGTCGGGTGCAGGGAATAATGCACAGTACACCCCAATACGGTACATCAGTATTGTCGGTGAAATTACAGACATATGAGACTTTTCACCCGTTATGTGTCAGGGTCAGTAACGCACTAGTGTTGGAGGCATCTATAGGTTACGGTAACCTCTTACCAACCAATTGGGCCGTATGCTTGTTTGCTACTTTAGTTGCATAATAAAAACTTGGTCGGTCCGTTGACAGAGAGATGGTGTCGGAGTCCCCGGCGCTGCTGCGGAGCGTGGTGACTCACACGATCTACAACGAGCTGTCGAACGTGCGCTCCCCCAACAACATGGCGGTGCTGGCCGCGCTGATCGCCGCGCAGCCCACCGCCGTGCCCGCCGCCATGGCCGACACTTACATGGTGACGTATCTATATTTACTCATACACATAGTTCTGACCCACACTAGGATTCCCTGTGTCGTGGTTATCAGGAAGTACGAGTACCATGATACCCCAATAATTGATGTATGTATTATGTAGGAGCTAATGATGCGCCCTGAGGAATACCTGCGTCCGCTGCGCGCGCTGACCCGCGAGTGCGTGCGGGGGGCGCGCGCCAACTCCGCGGCGGGGGGGCTGCCCCACGAGGGGGGCGTCGCCGCCTTGCTGCCTCTAGCGCGGGCGTTGGCCTCGCCCAATGCTGAAGGTACAGAATATCCTATTATTATAAAGTTTTGATACGCACGCGTCGGCAATATCAAGATTTTGTAAGCTTCCCAATTTCACGCTTTCACATCAAACTATTATACAGTATCCTCGTGGCGCGGGTGAAAATAAACAATTAAAAAACTCAAATTGATGATCCACTTTTGTAATTGACAAAGTTGTCTCTCCAGCCACCGCGGCCTGCACGGCCGCCACGGCGGAAGTCCGCGAGCGGGCGTTCCTCGCACTCGCGGACCTGTTCTGCCTGTGCTGCCTCGTGACCGCCAGCGCTGCGGGACACACGCGCGCGCACGCCGACCAGCGGGCGCTGCTGACGCAGGTGTCAGCGCTTCAAGCGGCTGCGCTGGGCTGGCTGCTGGACCACGCCGTGCCGGCGCACAGGCCGTCCAGGCAAGACTTCCAGCTGGCTCTGAACAAGGTACCATCATCTGACCGCACGTTCCTGACGCTCGCTGCTGACGCAGGTGTCAGCGCTTCAAGCGGCTGCGCTGGGCTGGCTGCTGGACCACGCCGTGCCGGCGCACAGGCCGTCCAGGCAAGACTTCCAGCTGGCTCTGAACAAGGTACCATCATCTGACCGCACGTTCCTGACGCTCGCTGCTGACGCAGGTGTCAGCGCTTCAAGCGGCTGCGCTGGGCTGGCTGCTGGACCACGCCGTGCCGGCGCACAGGCCGTCCAGGCAAGACTTCCAGCTGGCTCTGAACAAGGTACCATCATCTGACCGCACGTTCCTGACGCTCGCTGCTGACGCAGGTGTCAGCGCTTCAAGCGGCTGCGCTGGGCTGGCTGCTGGACCACGCCGTGCCGGCGCACAGGCCGTCCAGGCAAGACTTCCAGCTGGCTCTGAACAAGGTACCATCATCTGACCGCACGTTCCTGACGCTCGCTGCTGACGCAGGTGTCAGCGCTTCAAGCGGCTGCGCTGGGCTGGCTGCTGGACCACGCCGTGCCGGCGCACAGGCCGTCCAGGCAAGACTTCCAGCTGGCTCTGAACAAGGTACCATCATCTGACCGCACGTTCCTGACGCTCGCTGCTGACGCAGGTGTCAGCGCTTCAAGCGGCTGCGCTGGGCTGGCTGCTGGACCACGCCGTGCCGGCGCACAGGCCGTCCAGGCAAGACTTCCAGCTGGCTCTGAACAAGGTACCATCATCTGACCGCACGTTCCTGACGCTCGCTGCTGACGCAGGTGTCAGCGCTTCAAGCGGCTGCGCTGGGCTGGCTGCTGGACCACGCCGTGCCGGCGCACAGGCCGTCCAGGCAAGACTTCCAGCTGGCTCTGAACAAGGTACCATCATCTGACCGCACGTTCCTGACGCTCGCTGCTGACGCAGGTGTCAGCGCTTCGAGCGGCTGCCCTGGGCAGGCTGTTTGAGGTAGCTTGGCTTGACATGAAACCCTTCAACTTCGTCTTAAGATAAACGCATCAGCAACACCCCCTGGTTTAGCCGATGTCGAGGTGAAGGTAAAAGCTTACCATCCGGTAGACCGTGTGCCAATTTTCCTCCAAATATTAACGAAAACCGTGCGTATCGCAGTCAAACTCAATAGATTTTTTATTCATTGAAATCATAAGAAACGTCATCTTAAATCGTACGTGAATTTTATAATTTTATTGAATTTACGGCGAATCCTCGCGCGACACCAAGCCTAGAAGAATCAGGCAAACAAACTCTGTTTCTCTTTATATATTTTTGATGATCCTTAATTCAGTTATCTGCGACATACCTGATCACCGCACATACTAGACCTGCCAGATAATAAGCATCTGTTATTTTCAGATAATGTTCGTGGAAACTGCGGAGATTTACAGTAAAGTTGACAACTGGCCGGCGGAGTCTGAGCGTACGTTGCTGCACCGACTGTGCTGCGAGGCGCCCCTGCCTCAGTACAACTTGCTGAGAATCATGTTCATCGGCTTGTCCAAGGTAGGATATATTTTTTTACGAGCGTTTTTGTGTCAAATAATAGGAGAGTCGTGTTTAGTAAAATCGGACTTCAATTCAAATTGAATAGCTTCAATTACGTAGTGAAAAAAAATATAGAAAATGCTGGACATTTTCGCGCAGCATCACCTAGACACAAAGTAACATCACCTAGACACAAAGTAAGCAGAGCTTGTGTTATAGAAACTACATGACTGATATACTACTTATATAATGCTAAAGAAAGCAGTGGGTATATATGGACTGATTATATATATGAAAGACTAGCTTCTGCCCACGGCAACGCCCGCGTGGTACTCAGATAAAAAGTAGTCTATGTGTTATTCTGATGTGTAAGCTATATTACTGTAAAGTTTCATCGAAATCCGTACAGTAGTTTTTGCGTGAAAGAGTAACAAACATCCATCCTCACAAACTTTCGCGTTTATAATATTAGTAGGCTGGAACACTATTAATGTTAATAAATAAATAAATAATGCTGGACATTTTCACACAGCATCATCTAGCCCCAAACTAAGCAGAGCTTGTATTATGGAAACTACATGACTGATATACTACTTATATACATTTTTTTTTGTAAATACATACATAATATACTTAGAAAACACCCAGACCTGAGACAAATATTTGCAGATACAAACATTTGTCCCGTGGCAGGAATTGAACCCGCAACCTTCTGCGTCCCAGGCGGACCTTCATCCACTGCGCCACAGAGGTCGTTAATAATAATAAAATCACTCAAACAATATCATGCAATTAAATGAACTGAAAATGCAATGAAATCTAGCTTAATAATGGTGTCTAGACAAATACCACTTTCTGTTGACGTTAACGTCTGCAGAAGGATACTCGATACTCAATACATTTATTGCTTTCACATGGTAGGTACATAGATGGTGTTTATAGGTAGGTATCTCACACGAACCCTGTCTAAGGGTTTAGCAATAGATAGGTAGGCAGGCCGAAGTTTTGTGTAAACAAAAAACTAGTAGGTACAATAAAATAAAGTCAAGGCAAAGTATCAAGCATTTGGAATAACACAAATTATTCCAAATGCTTGATACTTTACATAAATTGTATTAAAATATACAATTCATGAGCAGCCGGCAATTGTCTGAGACGGCACGAAGCCGTGCATAAAGGAGTGTTAGTGCCGACATTAATGTATGGAAGTGAAAGTTGGGTATGGCAGAAGAAACATCAAAGTCGAGTGAATGCAGTGGAGATGGAGATGAGAGCTTTGAGAAGTATGTGTGGTGTAACTTTTGAGTGATAGAGTGAGGAACAGCGTGCTAAGAGAGCAGCGTGGAGTGAATGAAGATGTAGTAACGAGAGTTGAGAAAGGTATGTTGAGATGGTTTGGGCATATAGAAAGGATGGACGAAAGTAGATTAACAAAACAAGTATACGAGGCGAGCGTGAATGGTATAGTTGGTAGAGGAAGGCCTCGGCGAACGTACTCTGACCAAATTGGAGACATTCTAGAGAAAGGCCAGGTCAGAAGTACACTAAACCGCCGAGTCTGTATGAAGAATGTGATGAGGATGAATGAAGCGAAAGAGGTATGCCAGGATCGTAGCAAGTGGAAATCCTTGGTCTCTGCCTACCCCTCCGGGAAACAGGCGTGAATATATGTATGTATGTATGTATTAAAATATCAGGTGAATTTGACCTTGACATGGATAGTTTACCTTGACAAATTTGCGTTAGCGTGAAAGGAAAACTAAGCGTGAGGTATTTGTCTAGACTCCCTGGTTGTAAAAATGTTACAGGAGCTTCCGGTTTCCTCGGCAGAGGTGTTCTCATTGGTGGAGCAGTTGGTGCGTCGCGCGTGCGCACTGCCCGCTGAGGACAATCCCCTATTGGTGGATAAGTTGGAGGTGCCGGAGTATCTGTTCCAACTGTGCGCGTTCGCACCGCCCGATAACATCACCATGCCAATAGGGTGAGTGAGTTTTAATTCGATACTTGGCCATTTTTAACTTAGATTTTTTTATAGATACGAATAGAAATTTGATAAAAAAAATAGTTTCTGGAATGCGTTGAAAAAAAAAGAATAACAATCACTTAATAATAATATTAAATAATGCTGGACATTTTCACACAGCATCATCTAGCCCCAAACTAAGCAGAGCTTGTGTTATGGAAACTACATGACTGATATACTACTTATATACATTTTTTTTTGTAAATACATACATAATATATATAGAAAACACCCAGACCTGAGACAAATATTTGCAGATACAAACATTTGTCCCGTGGCGGGAATTGAACCCGCAACCTTCTGCGTCTCAGGCGGACCTTCGCCCACTGCGCCACAGAGGTCTTCAAGATGGTGTGGCGTGTCTAGTAAAATGTAAACTAATGTACATACACTACTATATATATAGATATAGATATACAAATAATATAGTTCATATAATAATAATATATAAAATATCGAAAATAAACTTAAACATATAAAACACTTAAATATTAATTGGTAGTGGCATCAGAGAGGGGTGAGGGGGGGAGTTGATGAGACAAAGTAATTAATGGTTCATCATAAGAAAGTTCCCGTACCGACTTTTTAAATGACTCCTTTGAGTCAATCTGACGACCTCTGTGGTGCAGTGGGCGAAGGTCCGCCTGAGACGCAGAAGGTTGCGGGTTCGAACCCTGTCACGGGACAAATGTTTGTAAGATCTGCAAATATTTGTCTCGGGTCTGGGTGTTTTCCTATGTATAATATGTATGTATTTACAAAAAAAAGTATTTAAGTAGTATATTAGTCATTTAGTTCCCATAATACAAGCTCTGCTTAGTTTGGGGCTAGATGATGCTGTGTGAAAAATGTCCAGCGTTTATTTATTTATTTGATCTGCTTATTTTTTTTTTTTTGATTTCAGTTACACTCCGCCTCCCTTCGCGATAACGTCGCTGTACTGGCGCGCGTGGATCGTCCTAACGATGATAACGGCGCACAACCCTCACGAGTTCGCGGAGCGCGCCGCCTCCACCTACCCCACGCTGCGTGCCCTCATCGAGACCTGTATCACCAAGTAACTCACCCTTTGTTTTACAACCCTATTATTAAAGTAGTGCCAGAAGCTCTTCCAGAAGAAGTCTTTGTGACGACCTCTGTGGCGCGGTGGGCGTAGTCCCGCAGATGGTTGCGGGTTCGATTCCCGCCGCGGGAGAAATGTTTGTAAGATCTGCAAATATTTGTCTCGGGTCTGGGTGTTTTCTATGTATAATATGTATGTATTTACAAAAAAAAAAATGTATATAAGTAGTATATCAGTCATGTAGTTCCCATAATACAAGCTCTGCTTAGTTTGGGGCTGGATGATGCTGTGTGATAAATGTCCAGCATTATTATATATATTATATTGTGTTAATGCTGGAAAAATTTCATAAAGTATCATCTAGCCCCAAAACTAAGCAGAGCTTGTATTGAGGGGCCTGTTCCAGAGCGTGTTATCTGTACCGACTTCTGACACAGCTAACATGCTCCACCGGTCCATATATGGGCTGGTTGAAGAAACAGTATCGTGAATAAGTAAGAACGGTGGAACTGACATGGTCGAAAATCGACAAAAGTTCAAAAAAAAAAGACAGATATAAGTAATACATATATACGTATTTTTTTGTAAATACATACATATAAATGTTATTAAACATATACATGATAGAGCTCGTTCGTACTACCGCAATACCTATTTTTGCCGCCAAGCAGTCGTCTCAAGGTCACTCCCATTAAGTTTTTCTCTTTTTTAGGGTTCCGTAGTCAACAAGGAACCCTTATAATTTCACGTTTTCTGCACTGAACCTATACTTTCTCAATGCTGGGCGAAGGTCTCCCCTATATCGTTCCACACTTAGACACTATGAAATATAACAAATGTGGAAATTGTGTCTTACAGCAAGCCCAGCATAGAATGGAACAACTGCACGGCCGCCGAGTCGGAAGCTGAGAAGGCGGCCATCTTGCAGTTAGAGACGCACCTGGCAGCCGCCAGCAACTCCAAGCTGCCCGTCACCGAACAAACTTCGAGACTGCTGAGTCAAGTAACTCACTCATTCAAACTAACTTTGTATTTATTCTGTTGTACTGTTTCCTGTCCAGCTCACAATCTATGTATCTTTACGCTGTATCTACATGTGTGTACGGTTCCAATAACGTACAGGTTTGCAATATCTGCATTTCCGTGCATTAGCGTGGAAACCGGGCGCGTCGCGGCAACGAGTCAGTCCACATCATAATCGCGGCTCATCAACATCTTCCCGTCTCAATAAATTTAATGTATGTGTAAAAATATCTTTTCTTTGATGTAACCGGCTCGAAGGACCATTTGATGTAAGGCATCAAATGGTCCTTCGAGCCGGTTATTGGAACCGTACAATGTGAAAACCTTATTGGCCTTCTGTGTTATATAATTATGTCTCTCTGATTAATGTGCTGTTGGTTTTCATATCTATCTAAAGAACATTGTTAAAAACAAGCGTCATGGTGTATTGTGTGACTGACTTGATAAGGTCTGAACATCGCGTAGGAGAGCGACCATGTAATCTTTTGCCCTCCATCCTGCCTTGCACAACAAACCTTCCATTGAGTCTTCAACGGCATTGGAGCTCCACACTATCTACCACAGCAGAGTTGTTCCTACTTATGGCCCCGCTAATATACACGGTACGTTTCGCTGCTGGTGTGAGCATGAGCTGGAGGAAGGTACATCTACCTACCTATCTGGAACGCCCCTAGACAGTGCGCATAGTGCGCGTGATACCTAGTCCTCAGGCCAGTGACTCTAAACTATTACCTAGTGTGCCTATCAGTGTGATAACTGTGCGGCTGTGTTATATTGTAATAATGAACATTAAAAGTATGGTAAACTACTCCTGCTTATAATTCCTGTAGAACCTACATACCTACTTATCTATCTGTGTGCTGGAGGCACATTTACCACCGTCCCGAACGCCGCAAGCACATAAACTGACTGCAGACAGGCATTTATCAGGGTGAGCGATCGCGACGCTCTTCCCCTGCATCGGGTCTGCGCTGCGGGTCGGAAGTTTCTGCGCGCTCGACTGTTGCGTGTTTTCCAGCTGACGACGATGGAGCCGCAGGGCGCGGCGCGCAAGCCGCCCGCCGGCGTCGTGGAGTCGCTGCAGGCCGTCAGCTCGCAGCTGCGGCTCGGCAAGTTGCTGTGCCGGCAGCCGGCGCTGCTGCTCGAGCTGGTGGAGCGGCACGGGACGCGCCGCGCCATGCCCTGGCTTCACCGCCTGCTGCGCCAGGATCGGCTGGAGCTCAGGTAATCATCCACAGCCTGTACCACTCCGCTGCTGGACGTGGGCACTGCGAGCTTGCCACAAACGGAGACAGTAAGAACAGTGATATGACATTATATATCTTCGACAAGACACACGGTCTGACGGTTGAAGGCATGGCGACTACAGGGTCAGTAGAATGGACAGTCTGACGACGAGTAGTTCCGTTTTGTAGAGACCAGCCCCAGAAGAAGGAGAATAGACGGGAGAAATTTACACTACAATTAGCTTAGGACTTGTAGAGAGTTATCTCTGGCCAGGTGGGATGATGATCTGCGAAAGAATGCAGGCAGATGCTGGATGCGGCAAGCTGAAGGCAGGGCGCTATGGCGCTCATTAGGGGAGGCCTATGTCCAGCAGTGGACTAATATAGGCTGATGATGATTGTAGAGAGTTAACGTATGCGGATCTCTCGTAGCTTCGGTATCGTAAGTCAGTAGGGCCATGGGAAATTGGAGGTTTCTGGGCAAAGGCCTTCTACACGGTTCGGGTGAAGTCGAGTTGGTTCTCAACCGTGTAGAAATTACGTTCTGATACGTGTTATCGAGCCGTGTTGTTCCTAGCGTCCTCCCAGTGCAATGCCTGTGCGAGTTCCTGTCGGCGGGGGGCGGGGCGAGCGGCGCGGGGGAGGGGAAGGCGGGCGAGCTGCGCGCGCATCTGCGCCGCACGCTGCTCGAGACGGAGGACGGTGCCAGAGCAGTGCTGCACTACTACACGCAGCGCCTGTCTCACTCGCACGCACACACGCGCGCGCAGGCCAGCAGGGTGAGTAGGGCAAGGGAGCATTACATCATGAGTCTTGGGTTGGTAGTATGTCTCCTCCAAAGAGAAAGGCGGGGCTCCATCTTCCACCAGGTTGATCCCTCTCACCTCTATTGAATTATTGTTTTTTTTTTTAATAAGTTTGTGTTTTTTGTAGGGCTTGAAACTGGTGCTGACGGAAACTGAGGATGCCAATGAAATGGATTATAACGCTGACGTCAGTCCAGAGTAAGTTTTCTTGTTGTGACTATGTACGAAATTTTTATCAAAGTTATCGACATAGCTCAACGAATTAGCAAGCTGAAGTGGCAGTGGGCCGGTCATATCTCGCGAAGAACCGATAACTGCTGGGGTAAACGTGTTCTTGAGTGGAGACCGCGACTCCGCAAACGTAGTGTAGGATGCCCTCCGGCCAGGTGGGAAAGACTGCAGGCAGATGCTGGATGCGGCAAGTTGAAGACAGGGCGCTATGGCGCTCATTATGGGAGGCCTATGTCCAGCAGTGGACTAATATAGGCTGATGATGATGATGACGAAATTTTTGCCTAAAACAAATATAGCTGCATCATAGCGTTGATCTCAAAAATCTGCCCGATAAAACTGCAATCGTCAATATTTTTCCGCTACTCAAAAAGCCGGTATCTATTTAGCTGGAGGTAGCCCAAGATCGTTCGCCGTCGTACTCTTTGAAGGAGGCTTAATGCTGTTGATTATGAGGTACTTGTAACAGGGAGTGGCTGGAGCTCCTCTGGGAGCTGCCGCAGTGGGAGGCGGTGCGGGAGGAGGTGGTGCCCCGCATAAGGGCGGCGTGCCTGGTGGAGTGCGTGCCGCGGCACGTGGCCGCCTACATCGCCTTCCTCGCCAAGCACGTGCACCACACGCCGCACAAGGACCACACCGACATTGTACTGGTGAGTCACTCACACAATATTTATCACCTACAAAATCGCTGCGTCACACACTGACTGTCTGATTAGGAGTTAAGTACTTGAGTCTGAGGACATAAGTCCTAAATTTTGGAGGCTAGGTCTCTTGTGGTGACCATTCGAATGGTCTGAATCGCGCTAGTGAAGTTACAACTTAATCTGAACATATATGTATCAATCTGAACATATATGTATCAATCGTGTTCTCCATTAAAGGATTTTCCGAAGATCCACCCTTATGTGGTGCAGTGGGCAAATTAAGTTTGTAAAAAAAAATCAACACGATAGAAGTGTCGGGGCATTCCACTACTATTTGTATAGTAAAAAAAAAAATATAATACAATGCTGGACATTTTCACGCAACATCATCTAGCCCCAAACCAAGCAGAGCTTGTATCATGGGAATTAAACGACTGATACACTACTTATATACTTTTTTTTGTCAATGCATACGTATCTTACCTCGTGTGTTCATAAGTCTTGAGACACAGTAAAACTAAAATATTTTTGGAGCTAAGTTGAGTATTCATTTATTGGATATTAAAATTAAAACTACTGACATCTAGATCTGTATTTAAAAATAAATCATTCAAAATGGCCGCCTTTGCATTCAATGCAGGCCTTCAAACGCGTGCGCCATTCATCTATGGCGGCACGAATCTTTTCAATGGGAATCCGTTTCGATTCTTTAATAAGGGCTCGCTTGGGAGAATCCAGGTTTGGGTGAGACTTTCTGCATGCCCTCAGCTCCAATTCCGTCCATAAAGAATAATCCAAAGGATTCAAGTCAGGGCTTGACGAGGGCCAATCTTCGCTCCGAATGAAGCCTGGCAAATTGGCCTCCAGCCAACGTTGGGTAGTCTTAGCTTTATGGGAGGGAGCAGAGTCCTGTTGGAAAACCCAGTATTTTCCAGCGAATAGCGTATCATTTAATGGTTTAACCACCGCTTCCAATATGTCGGTTTGGTAATTTTGTGCCTTCACCTTGACGCCTTGCTGGCAAAAATGAAGCGAAGTGACCCCCTCGTAGGAAACACCCCACCAAACCATCACACTTGCTGGATGATGAGTGCGCTGGACATTGCGTACAGATGGCTGGACGTCCTTTGAACTTCTGGCGTAAACCTTATTGTTCTGCCGGTTAAACTTTTCTTCCACCGTGAAGATCTTTTTATCGGTAAACAGGATATTTTTTGGAACGTGTCTCTTCAATAGGTTCCGACATCGTTCCAGTCGCAATTTACGAAGACGCTCGTTTAAATAATGCACTTTCCTTCGACTGTAGGCCTTTAGTTTAAGATCATATTTAAGTATCCTGTTCACCGATATTCGCGAAATGTTGGTCTGCAGAGCTAATTTCTTTTGAGTCCGGCAAGGGTTGCGACGAATTCGCTCTCTGATTACTTTGATGTTGGCGGGCGTCCTTACAGACCGCGGGCGGCCACATCTTCCACGGTCTTCTAAAGAGCCGGTCTCCTTGTACCTCTTTATGGTATAATACACAAAGTTCCGACTACATCCCAAACTTTGGATTTCACTAAAAACTTGCATTGGTTTTTTTCCTGCTTGAAACAGTGAAATTACAGTCGCACACAAATCTTTTGTTGGCGCCATTTTCACGGAGAATGAAACAAATATTCAAATGTATATTTTTTCTGATTCAAAACATTCGAAATTTAAAATTTTAAAAGTTTAAAAAAGGTTGCATGAATTACTTTCTTTTTAAATTAATTAAATAAGTTCGTCTCAAAACTTATGAACACACGAGGTACATACACGAGACTGCAAATATTTGTCCATCCTGAGACAAATATTTGCAGTTCATACAAACATTTGCCCCGCGGCGGTCATCGAACCCGCAAGTCCCGCAACCTTATGCGTCTCATGCGGGCCTTCGCCCACTGCGCCACAGGGGTCGTCCAATAATAATCGGGCAATAAATAATGCTGGACAATCCACACAGCATCATTTAGCCCCAAGCTAAGCAGAGCTTGTGTTGTTCAATGATTCGTTGTTGTTGTTTACAGGAACTGAGCCAAGTTCTGATGGAGCGTACGACGGTGATGTCTCGAGTGGTGGGCTCCGGCGAAGCGAGGGAGAGCGAACTCGGAGATTCGGAGTTGCACCAGCACAGGACGCTGCACGCGTTCACCACCATACTGTACGACCATTTACAGAAGGTGAGTCATACTGTACGACCATCTATAGAAGCTGAGGCATACTGTACGACCATCTACAGAAGATGAGATATACTGTACGACTATCTACAGAAGGTGAGTCATACTGTACGACCGTATGGACCGTTTTCTGTTGTCTATTGCCAATGCAATTGACAGCATTGAAATTATCGTGGTATGGTATCATTTAAGGATATTCTTACGACTATATCTCGTACTAAATTATGGAAAATGATTTAAAAATGATGTTGTGTTTCACTCAGGCCTGGATCGCGGGCCCCGACCTCAGCGGTGAGGTGGAGGAGGGCGTCTGGCCGGACGGCGAGCGAGTCACCCTGCAGTGGCCGAGCGGACGCAAGGCGACGCTGCACGTGGTTGTAGCGCACGCGCATCTCAAGCTGCTGTGCCTTGGACCTTCCATCTGTGAGTCATTATCTCATCATCCCCTTGACCTTATCACAAATCACGTGGAATTGGCATAGCATATTTTCTTTCAGGACCTCAGTGGCTTGGCAGTACTATTTGATTTAAGTCACTTTGCTTTTGGGGGTTGGGGGTGGGGGGGTGTCACTACTAGGGTGATCTGCCTTACCTCGTAATGGGTTCTGCAGGAATCCCTACTACTCGTTGGAACTTTAGAGTTTTTTTTACGACTCAAGTGGCAAACAAGCGTCCGATTCACTTATTGGTAATCGGTTACCTTTACCTATGGACGCTGGCAACACCAGAGGTAACTCTGAGAGATATAACGGATGAAAAGTCTCACGTGCCTGTAATTTCACCGGTTCCCTTTCTTTTTAAACTGGAATACAGCATTGCGAGCATGACTGCTTGGCGGCAGAAACAGGTATAGTGGAAGTATAGTGGAAGACACTCTTCCTTGTGAAAGAACTCTAAGTATTTCCTTAGAGCTCTTTCACAAGGAGCAACTATTAAACTAGTAAATTTCGCTGGTCCGTTTTCATGGGATTTAAAATTTTATGAACCCCAGACGATACAAACCAAATAATGTACTCCTGGCTTCAAAACGTATGGGTCGGGAACGACGCCCCCACCGCGTTCCTAATGGACTCACACCTCGAGGCGGTGCTGCTTCCTGATTGGCTGAGGCTGCACCTGGTGCGGTCTGCGCGCGCGCCGCTATTGGCCGCCGGGCTGAGGGGGCTGCCGGCCACTAAACTGGCGCTCTTCATACAGACCTTCGGCATGCCACGCTCAGCTATGAGGTGAGTTTTTGAATGAAATTGGTATCTACATGAATTGGGGTAAGGTCTCGGTTTGTTACCATTTTTCTCTAAAAACTGCTTAACAGATTGTCATGCCGTTTTTTGTTTGACTTCAAGGAGGGTTTTATAGGTAGGTTTTGTAACCAAGTGCTGCAATCTTTGATGCAAAAATACTAGTAAAAATATGTTACACGGGGAATCCTCCTGTGGGGTAATGTCTGGGTGGTCGCGTACCTTGCGGTTTCAGATGAACTTCTTCCCGCGAAAACACTTACTTTGTTCACGGCAATGTTTGTTCAACAAATGTATTCGTCTAGTACTGAAAGTGTTAAAATAGACGCAAAAATGTGATACATCATCTATTATGAGAGTTTCACAAAAGATGAAGGGATTCGAGTACTACTAATCCCTAAAAGTTTCAAATTCCTAAAAAATCAAGTAACAAACTTACAGCTCTTCTTTATGTTAGATTGATATTAGTTGACGAGTTTGAGTTGAGTTGTGTGTGCGTAGTGCGTTGCTGGGCGCGCTGGATGCGTGTCCGGCCGGCACGGTGAGTCGGCTGGGCGTGGAGCGCGGCTACATGTCGCAGCTGCTGCTGGTGCAACGGGCGCGCGGCGCGACGGGCGGCGCCGCCTTCGCAGCCGCACTCGGCCTCCAGCACCAAGTCTACCCGCCCGGTGAGTTGCGTTAGTGCGTTGCTGGACGGTGAGTCGGCTGGGCGTGGAGCGCGGCTACATGTCGCAGCTGCTGCTGGTGCAGCGGGCGCGCGGCGCGACGGGCGGCGCCGCCTTCGCAGCCGCACTCGGCCTCCAGCACCAAGTCTACCCGCCCGGTGAGTTGCGTTAGTGCGTTGCTGGACGGTGAGTCGGCTGGGCGTGGAGCGCGGCTACATGTCGCAGCTGCTGCTGGTGCAGCGGGCGCGCGGCGCGACGGGCGGCGCCGCCTTCGCAGCCGCACTCGGCCTCCAGCACCAAGTCTACCCGCCCGGTGAGTTGCGTTAGTGCGTTGCTGGACGGTGAGTCGGCTGGGCGTGGAGCGCGGCTACATGTCGCAGCTGCTGCTGGTGCAGCGGGCGCGCGGCGCGACGGGCGGCGCCGCCTTCGCAGCCGCACTCGGCCTCCAGCACCAAGTCTACCCGCCCGGTGAGTTGCGTTAGTGCGTTGCTGGAAGGTGAGTCGGCTGGGCGTGGAGCGCGGCTACATGTCGCAGCTGCTGCTGGTGCAGCGGGCGCGCGGCGCGACGGGCGGCGCCGCCTTCGCAGCCGCACTCGGCCTCCAGCACCAAGTCTACCCGCCCGGTGAGTTGCGTTAGTGCGTTGCTGGACGGTGAGTCGGCTGGGCGTGGAGCGCGGCTACATGTCGCAGCTGCTGCTGGTGCAGCGGGCGCGCGGCGCGACGGGCGGCGCCGCCTTCGCAGCCGCACTCGGCCTCCAGCACCAAGTCTACCCGCCCGGTGAGTTGCGTTAGTGCGTTGCTGGACGGTGAGTCGGCTGGGCGTGGAGCGCGGCTACATGTCGCAGATGCTGCTGGTGCAGCGGGCGCGCGGCGCGACGGGCGGAGCCGCCTTCGCAGCCGCACTCGGCCTCCAGCACCAAGTCTACCCGCCCGGTGAGTTGCGTTAGTGCGTTGCTGGAAGGTGAGTCGGCTGGGCGTGGAGCGCGGCTACATGTCGCAGCTGCTGCTGGTGCAGCGGGCGCGCGGCGCGACGGGCGGCGCCGCCTTCGCAGCCGCACTCGGCCTCCAGCACCAAGTCTACCCGCCCGGTGAGTTGCGTTAGTGCGTTGCTGGAAGGTGAGTCGGCTGGGCGTGGAGCGCGGCTACATGTCGCAGCTGCTGCTGGTGCAGCGGGCGCGCGGCGCGACGGGCGGCGCCGCCTTCGCAGCCGCACTCGGCCTCCAGCACCAAGTATACCCGCCCGGTGAGTTGCGTTAGTGCGTTGCTGGACGGTGAGTCGGCTGGGCGTGGAGCGCGGCTACATGTCGCAGCTGCTGCTGGTGCAGCGGGCGCGCGGCGCGACGGGCGGCGCCGCCTTCGCAGCCGCACTCGGCCTCCAGCACCAAGTCTACCCGCCCGGTGAGTTGCGTTAGTGCGTTGCTGGAAGGTGAGTCGGCTGGGCGTGGAGCGCGGCTACATGTCGCAGCTGCTGCTGGTGCAGCGGGCGCGCGGCGCGACGGGCGGCGCCGCCTTCGCAGCCGCACTCGGCCTCCAGCACCAAGTCTACCCGCCCGGTGAGTTGCGTTAGTGCGTTGCTGGACGGTGAGTCGGCTGGGCGTGGAGCGCGGCTACATGTCGCAGCTGCTGCTGGTGCAGCGGGCGCGCGGCGCGACGGGCGGCGCCGCCTTCGCAGCCGCACTCGGCCTCCAGCACCAAGTCTACCCGCCCGGTGAGTTGCGTTAGTGCGTTGCTGGACGGTGAGTCGGCTGGGCGTGGAGCGCGGCTACATGTCGCAGCTGCTGCTGGTGCAGCGGGCGCGCGGCGCGACGGGCGGCGCCGCCTTCGCAGCCGCACTCGGCCTCCAGCACCAAGTCTACCCGCCCGGTGAGTTGCGTTAGTGCGTTGCTGGAAGGTGAGTCGGCTGGGCGTGGAGCGCGGCTACATGTCGCAGCTGCTGCTGGTGCAGCGGGCGCGCGGCGCGACGGGCGGCGCCGCCTTCGCAGCCGCACTCGGCCTCCAGCACCAAGTCTACCCGCCCGGTGAGTTGCGTTAGTGCGTTGCTGGACGGTGAGTCGGCTGGGCGTGGAGCGCGGCTACATGTCGCAGCTGCTGCTGGTGCAGCGGGCGCGCGGCGCGACGGGCGGCGCCGCCTTCGCAGCCGCACTCGGCCTCCAGCACCAAGTCTACCCGCCCGGTGAGTTGCGTTAGTGCGTTGCTGGAAGGTGAGTCGGCTGGGCGTGGAGCGCGGCTACATGTCGCAGCTGCTGCTGGTGCAGCGGGCGCGCGGCGCGACGGGCGGCGCCGCCTTCGCAGCCGCACTCGGCCTCCAGCACCAAGTCTACCCGCCCGGTGAGTTGCGTTAGTGCGTTGCTGGACGGTGAGTCGGCTGGGCGTGGAGCGCGGCTACATGTCGCAGCTGCTGCTGGTGCAGCGGGCGCGCGGCGCGACGGGCGGCGCCGCCTTCGCAGCCGCACTCGGCCTCCAGCACCAAGTCTACCCGCCCGGTGAGTTGCGTTAGTGCGTTGCTGGACGGTGAGTCGGCTGGGCGTGGAGCGCGGCTACATGTCGCAGATGCTGCTGGTGCAGCGGGCGCGCGGCGCGACGGACGGCGCCGCCTTCGCAGCCGCACTCGGCCTCCAGCACCAAGTCTACCCGCCCGGTGAGTTGCGTTAGTGCGTTGCTGGACGGTGAGTCGGCTGGGCGTGGAGCGCGGCTACATGTCGCAGATGCTGCTGGTGCAGCGGGCGCGCGGCGCGACGGGCGGCGCCGCCTTCGCAGCCGCACTCGGCCTCCAGTGCGCCCGCCCGGTGAGTTGCGTTAGTGCGTTGCTGGACCAATCTAAATTATTTTTGTAATAACAATGACTTTGTCTTTGGCGTTACTACGACTTAACTCAAGCGGAACTGCTTGATTCCAGATGACGAGTTGTTTGCCGAGAAGGCATTACCGGAAGAGGACGAGGACGACTGGGGGATCACCCTCACGCCGGCGCCGCTGCAGATCGAGCTGGTGCCTTCGCTGCTGTCCACCGCGTTCGCGGGAGCCACCTCCTTCCTCGGAGACATGGACACCGCTTTCACGCAGCTGGTCGAGGTAAGAAAGAAAGAAAGAAAGAAAGTAAATTCCCATAAAAATATGGGAATTTACTAATTGTAAACTCCCATTTTTTTGTCACGCCCTAGACCCTCGTACCCACGTAGACCCTCGTCGAGTCTGGGAGTCCACGGGAGACTCGACGAGGGTCTACGTTGGCGTAGACGATTGTTCGTTAGTTCCGAACGGTCTAGACAAATACCACTTTTTGTTGGTATTAACGCCTGCGGAAAGATTTGATTGTATGGGAATGACATTAGCTGTGGAAATGTCACGTGACAACTGCTAAGTTTCACCTTGACAAATCTGCGTTAGCGTGTAAGGAAAAGTAAGCGTGAGGTATTTGTTTAGACCCCCCGGGTAAATTGTTGCAGTTGGTGCGGGAGGAGATAGCGCTGGTGAAGTGCAACGTTCACGCGGCGTGTCCGTACCTGTCGTGCGTGATCACGTTCCTGCAGGCGTGCGCGTGCGGCGCGGGTCCGGGCGGGTTGCTGCGTCGACCCGCGCACGCGGCCTGCATGCTGCGCCCGCTGCACAAACACAGCGCCCACGTGCTCGCAGAGGTACACCACGAACATGCGCACTACTGCAGTACTGCAGGCGTGCGCGTGCGGCGCGGGTCCGGGCGGGTTGCTGCGTCGACCCGCGCACGCGGCCTGCATGCTGCGCCCGCTGCACAAACACAGCGCCCACGTGCTCGCAGAGGTACACCACGAACATGCGCACTACTGCAGTACTGCAGGCGTGCGCGTGCGGCGCGGGTCCGGGCGGGTTGCTGCGTCGACCCGCGCACGCGGCCTGCATGCTGCGCCCGCTGCACAAACACAGCGCCCACGTGCTCGCAGAGGTACACCACGAACATGCGCACTACTGCAGTACTGCAGGCGTGCGCGTGCGGCGCGGGTCCGGGCGGGTTGCTGCGTCGACCCGCGCACGCGGCCTGCATGCTGCGCCCGCTGCACAAACACAGCGCCCACGTGCTCGCAGAGGTACACCACGAACATGCGCACTACTGCAGTACTGCAGGCGTGCGCGTGCGGCGCGGGTCCGGGCGGGTTGCTGCGTCGACCCGCGCACGCGGCCTGCATGCTGCGCCCGCTGCACAAACACAGCGCCCACGTGCTCGCAGAGGTACACCACGAACATGCGCACTACTGCAGTACTGCAGGCGTGCGCGTGCGGCGCGGGTCCGGGCGGGTTGCTGCGTCGACCCGCGCACGCGGCCTGCATGCTGCGCCCGCTGCACAAACACAGCGCCCACGTGCTCGCAGAGGTACACCACGAACATGCGCACTACTGCAGTACTGCAGGCGTGCGCGTGCGGCGCGGGTCCGGGCGGGTTGCTGCGTCGACCCGCGCACGCGGCCTGCATGCTGCGCCCGCTGCACAAACACAGCGCCCACGTGCTCGCAGAGGTACACCACGAACATGCGCACTACTGCAGTACTGCAGGCGTGCGCGTGCGGCGCGGGTCCGGGCGGGTTGCTGCGTCGACCCGCGCACGCGGCCTGCATGCTGCGCCCGCTGCACAAACACAGCGCCCACGTGCTCGCAGAGGTACACCACGAACATGCGCACTACTGCAGTACTGCAGGCGTGCGCGTGCGGCGCGGGTCCGGGCGGGTTGCTGCGTCGACCCGCGCACGCGGCCTGCATGCTGCGCCCGCTGCACAAACACAGCGCCCACGTGCTCGCAGAGGTACACCACGAACATGCGCACTACTGCAGTACTGCAGGCGTGCGCGTGCGGCGCGGGTCCGGGCGGGTTGCTGCGTCGACCCGCGCACGCGGCCTGCATGCTGCGCCCGCTGCACAAACACAGCGCCCACGTGCTCGCAGAGGTACACCACGAACATGCGCACTACTGCAGTACTGCAGGCGTGCGCGTGCGGCGCGGGTCCGGGCGGGTTGCTGCGTCGACCCGCGCACGCGGCCTGCATGCTGCGCCCGCTGCACAAACACAGCGCCCACGTGCTCGCAGAGGTACACCACGAACATGCGCACTACTGCAGTACTGCAGGCGTGCGCGTGCGGCGCGGGTCCGGGCGGGTTGCTGCGTCGACCCGCGCACGCGGCCTGCATGCTGCGCCCGCTGCACAAACACAGCGCCCACGTGCTCGCAGAGGTACACCACGAACATGCGCACTACTGCAGTACTGCAGGCGTGCGCGTGCGGCGCGGGTCCGGGCGGGTTGCTGCGTCGACCCGCGCACGCGGCCTGCATGCTGCGCCCGCTGCACAAACACAGCGCCCACGTGCTCGCAGAGGTACACCACGAACATGCGCACTACTGCAGTACTGCAGGCGTGCGCGTGCGGCGCGGGTCCGGGCGGGTTGCTGCGTCGACCCGCGCACGCGGCCTGCATGCTGCGCCCGCTGCACAAACACAGCGCCCACGTGCTCGCAGAGGTACACCACGAACATGCGCACTACTGCAGTACTGCAGGCGTGCGCGTGCGGCGCGGGTCCGGGCGGGTTGCTGCGTCGACCCGCGCACGCGGCCTGCATGCTGCGCCCGCTGCACAAACACAGCGCCCACGTGCTCGCAGAGGTACACCACGAACATGCGCACTACTGCAGTACTGCAGGCGTGCGCGTGCGGCGCGGGTCCGGGCGGGTTGCTGCGTCGACCCGCGCACGCGGCCTGCATGCTGCGCCCGCTGCACAAACACAGCGCCCACGTGCTCGCAGAGGTACACCACGAACATGCGCACTACTGCAGTACTGCAGGCGTGCGCGTGCGGCGCGGGTCCGGGCGGGTTGCTGCGTCGACCCGCGCACGCGGCCTGCATGCTGCGCCCGCTGCACAAACACAGCGCCCACGTGCTCGCAGAGGTACACCACGAACATGCGCACTACTGCAGTACTGCAGGCGTGCGCGTGCGGCGCGGGTCCGGGCGGGTTGCTGCGTCGACCCGCGCACGCGGCCTGCATGCTGCGCCCGCTGCACAAACACAGCGCCCACGTGCTCGCAGAGGTACACCACGAACATGCGCACTACTGCAGTACTGCAGGCGTGCGCGTGCGGCGCGGGTCCGGGCGGGTTGCTGCGTCGACCCGCGCACGCGGCCTGCATGCTGCGCCCGCTGCACAAACACAGCGCCCACGTGCTCGCAGAGGTACACCACGAACATGCGCACTACTGCAGTACTGCAGGCGTGCGCGTGCGGCGCGGGTCCGGGCGGGTTGCTGCGTCGACCCGCGCACGCGGCCTGCATGCTGCGCCCGCTGCACAAACACAGCGCCCACGTGCTCGCAGAGGTACACCACGAACATGCGCACTACTGCAGTACTGCAGGCGTGCGCGTGCGGCGCGGGTCCGGGCGGGTTGCTGCGTCGACCCGCGCACGCGGCCTGCATGCTGCGCCCGCTGCACAAACACAGCGCCCACGTGCTCGCAGAGGTACACCACGAACATGCGCACTACTGCAGTACTGCAGGCGTGCGCGTGCGGCGCGGGTCCGGGCGGGTTGCTGCGTCGACCCGCGCACGCGGCCTGCATGCTGCGCCCGCTGCACAAACACAGCGCCCACGTGCTCGCAGAGGTACACCACGAACATGCGCACTACTGCAGTACTGCAGGCGTGCGCGTGCGGCGCGGGTCCGGGCGGGTTGCTGCGTCGACCCGCGCACGCGGCCTGCATGCTGCGCCCGCTGCACAAACACAGCGCCCACGTGCTCGCAGAGGTACACCACGAACATGCGCACTACTGCAGTACTGCAGGCGTGCGCGTGCGGCGCGGGTCCGGGCGGGTTGCTGCGTCGACCCGCGCACGCGGCCTGCATGCTGCGCCCGCTGCACAAACACAGCGCCCACGTGCTCGCAGAGGTACACCACGAACATGCGCACTACTGCAGTACTGCAGGCGTGCGCGTGCGGCGCGGGTCCGGGCGGGTTGCTGCGTCGACCCGCGCACGCGGCCTGCATGCTGCGCCCGCTGCACAAACACAGCGCCCACGTGCTCGCAGAGGTACACCACGAACATGCGCACTACTGCAGTACTGCAGGCGTGCGCGTGCGGCGCGGGTCCGGGCGGGTTGCTGCGTCGACCCGCGCACGCGGCCTGCATGCTGCGCCCGCTGCACAAACACAGCGCCCACGTGCTCGCAGAGGTACACCACGAACATGCGCACTACTGCAGTACTGCAGGCGTGCGCGTGCGGCGCGGGTCCGGGCGGGTTGCTGCGTCGACCCGCGCACGCGGCCTGCATGCTGCGCCCGCTGCACAAACACAGCGCCCACGTGCTCGCAGAGGTACACCACGAACATGCGCACTACTGCAGTACACATCGATATCCTCAGATACATTCACAAGCCTTAACATTGACCGACTATTACTTAAACTCATCGTCTTCTTGTCCTTATCCCACATTACGTGATTTGGCACAACATGTTTTCTTCTTCCACTCACCTCTATCAGCCGTCATCTCAGTACTTACTCCTTTCTATACCATGTCATTCTTCACACGATCCATCCATCTTTTCTTTGGCCTACCTCTGCTTTTATTTCCATCCACATTAATATTTAGCACTCTTCTCGTAATATGACATTCTTCTCTCCTCATGACATGCCCGTACCATGTTATTTACTCCTCAACTTTTCCGTCACGGGTGCTACTTTCAAACTTCCCCTGATAAACTCATTCCTTATTTTGTCCATTCTAGTAACTCCACACATCTATCTCAACATTCGCATCTCAGCTGCGCGCACTCTTCTTTCATCTATCCCTTTGGTTGCCCAACACTCCGATCCATACAATACGACAGGTCTTATGATCGTTTTGTAATTTTTTCGCGGCGTGACGTGGCGGCCGAGTGGTCGGCTGAGATGCGTGGAAGTGCGGGTTTGATTGCCGCTGACCTGCATGTACATAAAAATTCGCACCTGTGTCCCTCAGACGGCGGCGACGCTCCTCCAGCAGTGCAAGTGTGCGACGGGTCCCGTGGTCAGCATCCTGCGCGAGCTGGCGCAGGTGACGGCGTTCGCGCCGGTCAAGCGCGAGTCCGCCACTCCCGTGCCACCGCCCAACGCCACGAGGGACCATCTCATTGCCGGTAACATGTTCCCCCGTGCCCCGCATCCTATATGCTTATCGCTCTTCTGGAGGACAAACCTGAGTTTGATTTTTATTTACTTACTAGCTTCTGCCTACGGCTTCGCCCGCGTGATACCCGGATAAAAAGGAGTCTATGTGTTATTCTGATGTATAAGCTATATTACTGTAAAGTTTCATCAATATCCGTTCAGTAGTTTTTACATGAAAGAGTAACAACACAAACTTTCTTGTTTATAATACTAGTTGGATATTTTTTTTTATTAAATAAATAAATATTAAATAAATAAATAATGCTGGACAATCCACACAGCATCATCTAGCCCCAAGCTAAGCAGAGCTTGTGTTATGGGTACTAGATGACCGATATACTTAATACAATACATTACATAGATAGATATTTTTTTATTATACATAGAAAATACCCAGAACACCCGGAACAAATGTTTGTACGATCTGAAAATATTTGTCCCAGGGTGGGAATCGAACCCGCAACCTCCTGTGTTGCAGGCGGACCTTCGCCCACCGCGCCACATCGGTAGTCTTACTTTATAATTCTGTTTTTGATTTTTTTCTTTCATTTTATAATTGTTCATCTATTAGTGTACCCATCTTAAATATAATGTTATTGGCAAATAATCGTGTTAATTAAAATAAAATATATTTATTCAACTACCTACAAGTAGGTATTTACAAAAAATACAGGTGAAACAGCTAGCTATCTAAAGACCGTTGCAAACGATCTGTAGATAGCTCAACTGATCCAGATCCACTACCAGGAAGCGTTCCCAATATACTGGCCGCATTGCCACGCTTAATAATAATAAATAATGCTGGACATTTTCACACAGCATCATCTAGCCCCAAACTAAGCAGAGCTTATCTTATGGGAACTACATGACTGATATACTACTTATATACTTTTTTTTATACATACATATTTATACATAGAAAACACCCAGACCCGAGACAAATATGTTTAAATATGATCCTGTGTTTTCAAAACATACACACCTATTAATGCATAAAAATATATGTTTTGTACAGTTCTAGAGTCAGCCACACCCAACACCCTGGAAGAGATTGGAAACCAGATAATAGAGAGCCAGGACACGGGCGTCATCGTGGACGTCATCACGCATTTGCTCGAGAAGAACCAAGAAGGATACTACGAATCTAAGGTATATAGAGTTGTTTAGAAGCAGTAGAGCTCCCTGTGAACACCTGATGCGGGGGAGTACTACCACCATACCTACTTCTGCCACCAAGCAGTAATCGCATTGCTGTGGTGTGAAGGGTATGGGTGCCGGTGAAATTACAGACACCTGAGGCATTAATACACAAAAATAACTGAAATAATATCTCCGACTAACTACTGTCGGTCCTAGGAGCCCGCGCAAGTGGATCAGATGGATCAGCTCGGTGGAAGATCTTCCCAATAGCAAACGGTGGACACCCCACCGACCGTGAAGTGGATCAGATGGATCAGCTCGGTGGAAGATCTTCCCAATAGCAAACGGTGGACACCCCACCGACCGTGAAGTGGATCAGATGGATCAGCTCGGTGGAAGATCTTCCCAATAGCAAACGGTGGACACCCCACCGACCGTGAAGTGGATCAGATGGATCAGCTCGGTGGAAGATCTTCCCAATAGCAAACGGTGGACACCCCACCGACCGTGAAGTGGATCAGATGGATCAGCTCGGTGGAAGATCTTCCCAATAGCAAACGGTGGCACCCCACCGACCGTGAAGTGGATCAGATGGATCAGCTCGGTGGAAGATCTTCCCAATAGCAAACGGTGGACACCCCACCGACCGTGAAGTGGATCAGATGGATCAGCTCGGTGGAAGATCTTCCCAATAGCAAACGGGGGACACCCCACCGACCGTGTTCTCTGTGAACCATCGGATGGACTGGGGTTGGACATTGAATTGCCAATATGCCACGTTTCTGCAGCGCATCAGGCATGTTTACTGACGCACGGGTAAATGGGTACGCGGCGATAAAGCGCAAAATATCGTCTCTGATGCGTCGGATGCGTGTCAGTTCCGACAGCTACCCGCAAATCATTGCAGGGAGGCCCGACACTGATTGTCCCTTCATGGAGCGCTGGACGAGAGAGTATGTTCTGCACTCATAAATCCAGTGGCTCTATATACCTCCTACCTAGAAGAAATGTAGTTTCTTAGTTTTATGTAGTAGTCTTCTCTAATATGGACAATGGTCTCGATTCTGTACACTAACTAAACTTAATTTAAACTGTCGCTCTCTTTTACTGATAGTGAAAGCAAGAAAGAGATATCTTTTAGTGTTGTCAAATTAGTAGTAAGTTTTCCATACAATAAATTTGTTTGGAAAACTTTATTTCAAAACATGCTGACTATAAACACGAAGAAAAGCGGCACGTAAACGGATTTGACAGCAGCACACATCAGTAAAATTCATATTCATATTCATATTTATTTATTGCCTTCATGTACATATTCATAGGTCTTAAAATTACATAGAAATAGGTAGGTACATGAACCCCGTTAGGGCGCTGCAATTTGAGTTCAATATACTCGAAATGTCAAGAAAATAATACATTTGAAAAGAAACATGCAAAATATGAAAAATATTTAATTAGTAGGTACAAAGTCAAAAACATGATAGGAATTAAATTAGATTAGATCTTGTCATCTGTTTCTTGCGTACACTATCAGTAAAAGAGATCGACAGTTTAAATTAAGTTTAGTTAGTGTACTACAGAATCGGCGCCAATATTATACTTTTCTTTGTGTTTTAATATCGTGTAATAATAATGTCTGATATAAGACAATATTGAATTGTATAGATGTATTGTCGTGTTCGTTTGCAGGTGAAGTGTGAGTTGGAGTGGTCGGTGCCGGCGCACGTGTTCTCAGCGGGCGGACGCGGCTGCGGGTTGCTGCTGGACTGGCTGTCGGAGCTGCAGCGCGAGAACAACCCGGAGCGGCTCGTGAGTACCGCAGATACTGGACAACATCAAGGACCGAATTCATAGTCAAATAGGGGATCCACTAGGGGACTGTTCAGGCGCTATGTAAAAATTCAAGTGCGAATTCAACCTTTATGTACCCAGCCATAAGGCGAATGCTGAATGATGGATTTTGGGGGACTGTTCAACCACCGACTATGGATTCAGGCTTAAGGCCCGAATTCATAGTCAAATAAGGGCTCCCCTAGGGGACTGCTCAGGCGCTAAGTGCTAAAAGACTGCCTCTCTGCTAAGCAGAGTGCGCGCGAGCAACAACACCATCCTGAAAGAAATAGCTAAAAATTACGTATGTTCTCTGATGTGGAACCTCTCCCAGAGGACGAAATCTGTTGAGTAATTAAGTAGAAAGAAAGAAAGAAAGAAAATATTTTTATTCATCTTAAAAACTACTACACAAAACTTTTGGTACCTACTAAATATTTCTATATACATTTTCTTAATTGTGTGCGTAGCAGAGTCTGAGGCAAATATGGCGTCTACCTAGTGCTGGTTTTCAGTGGAGTCCAATGGCAAGCCAACGCCACGACCGCCGAGGGTGGACACTTTTAGATCAAAATAACTTTGGCTTGTTGTCTTTAATATAAATATTATTATTATTATTAGGTAAATATTCAAGTGCGAATTCAACCTTTATGCACCCAGCAATAAGGCGAATGCTGAATGATGAATTTTAGGGGACTGTTCAACCCCCGACTAGGAATTCAGGCTTTAGAGCCTCGTATAAATGACAAATTTGTTAGCGTGAAAGGAAAACAAAGCTTGAGATATTTGTCTAGACCCCCAGAGGTGCGTTGACGGTAATGGGTGAAAAGTCTTATGTGCCTGTAATCTCTTCAACCATGCTCTTCGAAACGGAACACAGTAATAAATAAATAATACTGGACATTTTTCACATAGCCCCAAACTAAGCAGAGCTTGTTTTATGGGAATTACATGATTGATATACTAGTACTTATATACTTTTTTTTGTACATATTATGCATAGAAAACACCGAGACCCGAGACAAATATTTGCAGATCATACAAAAATTTGTCCCGCGGCGGGAATCGAACTCGCAACCTTCTGCGTCTCAGGCAGGCCTCCGCCCGCGCCGCAGAAGTCGTGACAGCAATGCGGGCGTTTCTGTTCGGCGGCAGTATGGGTACGGTGGTATGAATAGGTAATAGTGCCGAGCGTGTCCCCACGTCCGTCCGTTGCAGATGCGGCTGATGTTCGGCAGCCGCGGGCGGGACGGCAGCGCGGGCGGGAAGTGGGTCGCGTTGCTGGTGACGCTGCACGCGCACCGGGCCTCGTGCCGCGCGCTGCACGGCTGCCTGGCCTCGCTGCTCAGTCACACGTGAGTATAGGGGGGTGGGGGGGGGGGGGGGGGGATGAGGTTATGTATGAGGTTAGGGGGGAGCAAACTTCTTTGCTAGGCTGGAGATTGTAGGGGATCACCCCTACATCTCCATCTCCAGCACTGGCTTGGTAAACGGGAACCTATGTGATTTTAGGGGGGGCATTTGGCCCCTTCTACCACAATTATATGTATGCAACGCAACGGTAGGGACACAATTATATGTACCTGGATTGTTCTAATTTAAATTGTGTGTACGACACAGAATTATGTAATTAATAAATGTTCTTTCTTTCATCTTTGTATTTTCTAATATCCAGCTACCATGACCACGGGATGACTCCTGCAACAGCCGCCATCCTGCACGGGATGACGGCTGTTGCAATACAGTCGAAACTTTGGAAAATAATAAAAAAGTAAAAAAAAGGCCAACTTATTCTCATAATATATGTTCATTATATCACTAAATTATGAAATTTATTTATTATTTATTTATTAAGTAACTAACACGACTAAACCAATTACACTAGTTACATAAAATTAAAAACATCTTTTAAATCTAATAAATTAAAATTATTGTAAAAACATTTGATAAAATAAGTCAATATACAGATTAATACCCTTAAAAATTAAATAGTTCAAAAATTAATTGAAATAATACATAAATAAAAAGATTTTAATAATATTTAAAAGATTAATACAAATTAAAATAATATTAACAACACAAACAAGCATCCTTTCATTAGTCACTCTCGCAAAAACTCAGGCATACCAACAAAGCTAGGCCAAACACATTTTTCGAGTGGTAAAATCCATTGGACTTTGTTGTGGTCAGTTTTTGTGTATCTTATAAAAGCCAAAGGTTTTCAGTCATTAAAATCACAAATTTCATTTAGAAACGTCAGCTTAAAAACAACGTGAATCTGAAATTTTAAAGTGAATTTACGCCGATTCCTCTCGCGCGACGAAGCCTAGAAGAATTAGGCAATAAACTCCTATAGTGTAGTGGGAATCGAACAGAACGATCATCAGAACAAATATATTAGAATTATTCGAACAAAATTCATTAATATCACAAGTATCATTTAGAAACGTCAACTTAAATCTGTGAATTTACGTCGCTTCCTCACGCGCGACCAAGCCTAGAAGAATCAGGCAATAAACTCCTATAGTGTGGTGGGAATCGAACAGAACGATCATCAGAACGAATATATCAGAATTATTTGAACAAAATTCATTAATATCACAAGTATCATTTAGAAACGTCAACTTAAATCTACGTGAATTTGAAATTTTAAAGTGAATTTACGCCGATTCCTCACGGCCGACCAAGCCTAGAAGAATCAGGCAATAAACTCCTATAGTGTGGTGGGAATCGAACAGAACGATCATCAGAACGAATATATCAGAATTATTCGAACAAAATTCATTAATATCACAAGTATCATTTAGAAACGTCAACTTAAAACTACGTGAATTTTAAATTTTAAATTGAATTTACGCCGATTCCTCGCTCGCGACCAAGCCTAGAAGAATCAGGCAATAAACTCCTATAGTGTGGTGGGAATCAAACAGAACGATCATCAGAACGTAATAATTAGATATACGAACGAAAAAAAAACCTTATAACTTTCTCCTTCCTTGCAACAGGAACTGGTGTCCAAGTGCAGTGCTCGACTTCGCTGAGACGCTGGTGGAAAGCCCGCGGGTTTGGCAGGGGAGAGACCGGCACACGCCGAAACACGCCCGGCCCAGAGACACTCTTCGATTGAGCTACAAACAGGTTACTCAAACTCCAAGCATCCCTAACATAGAGTTATGTAGAGTATATGTAAAGACACATAGAGTAGACAGCCTCAAGAGACGCAACGTTTGATAATTTGGATCAATCCTGTCAACTGTCGTGCGAGTCCCGCCACGCCTGCTGTGCTCTGATTGGTCGAAATAGTTTCAACCAATCAGAGCACAGCAACATGACGCAATGACAATGTCCGCGTTCGCCTACATCAGCCCTAAAAGACTGATGTGTTGACAGAACAGGGTGGTTCAATATGACGCCTCTCGGGGTTAACTGCTCGATGCAATAAATAAATAAATAACGCTGGACGTTTTTCTCACATCACCATCTAGCCCCAAACTAAGCAAAGCTTGTGTTATGGGAACTACATGACTGATTCTTTTTTTGTAAATACATACATATTATACATAGAAAACAACCAGACCCGAGACAAATATTTGTAGATTTGTCCCGTGACAGGAAGCGAACCCGCAACCTTCTGCTTCTCAGGCGGACCTTCGCTCACTGCGGCACGGAGGTCGTCAAAGTCAAAGTCCAAAGGTTTTTATACATTGAAATCACAAGGCTCATATGAAAACGTCAGCTTTTAAACGATACGATAGCGGTGACGGTCAAAAGGAATGTTAAGTGATTATTAATAATAATTAACTTATTAATAATAGTTAATTGTTTAGGATTAAGCTTTTTCTTTATTAGATCTGCAAGTTCAATTTGTTTATTCCAAATTAGTTTACAGACTGTTTTTTTATTAGTAACTTAGATCGTTATTAAAACATAACCTACGTCCGAGATATAATAATACTATAGATATTACAAACTACCTACCTACATATGACGACCGATGTGGCGCGGTGGGCGAAGGTCCGCCTGCTACACAAGGTTGCGGGTTCGATTCCCGTTCGGGACAAATGTTTGTACGATCTGCAAATATTTGTTCCGGGTGTTCTGGGTATTTTCTATGTATAATAAAAAAATATCTATCCATGTAATGTATTGTATTAAGTATATCAGTCATCTAGTACCCATAACACAAGCTCTGCTTAGCTTGGGGCTGGATGATGCTGTGTGGATTGTCCAGCATTATTTATTTATTTATATTCTTGACCGTTTCATTCTCCAACATTTCTTATTCTTATATTAACAATTATTATAATTGTAAAAACGGGATTTTTCACGTACTGCACTATCGGTGAAGGCACCGACTAAGTTTCGACTCATTCCGAGAGTCTTCATCAGGGTGAGATGTTGCGACTTTCTCCTTCCGCGTCGCGCCGTGCACTACAGAAGCAGCCGTGCAGTCGCGTCGCGACCTACTAGACCTAAGCTTAACTACATACAATAGTTAAGCTTAGGTCTAGTAGGTTGGTAGGTACATTGGCCCTGTCAGGGTGTTGCAGGTAGGTATTATTTACACACATACAATTTAAATAATAACACAAGTGAATAGGTATTTAAACAAAATTAAATTAAATATCAATAATTATACAAAATGTCAAAAATTATGAGAAAAAATATGTCAAGAATTATAATAATTTTATTCCAAAAACTATCGTGAACTTGACTACTCATATTGTAAAAACGGGAATTTTCACGTACTGCACTATCGGTGAAGGCACCGACTAAGTTTCGACTCATTCCGAGAGTCTTCATCAGGGTGAGTGGTTGCGACTTTCTCTTTCCGCGTCGCGCCGTGCACTATTATTAACTAATTGCATGTATTGATATTTATAGTGATATTATTCGTATATTATCACCTTGTATACCATGTTTCATGCAATAAATATATTCATTCATTCATAAATAACTACGTTATCGAAAGTTTGTGAGGATGAATTTTTATTACTCTTTCACTCAAAAACTACTGAACGGATTTTGATGAAACTTTACAGTAATATAGCTTGTACTTCAGAATAACACATAGGCTACTTTATATCCAGTTACCACTCGGGCGAAGTCGTGGGCAGCAAGTTAAATAATTAACTTGCTTTATGAAATACGTGAAGCTATCTACGTTATATGTTAGGTAAATTGTATTTGACATATATTGTCGTCGCCCGCGTTTTCTTATGTCAACAGCCTTGTGTTAACAGCCTTGTGTCGACAGCCTTGTGTTAACAGCCTTGTGTTAACAGCCTTGTGTTAACAGCCTTGTGTTAACAGCTTTGTGTTAACAGCCTTGTGTTGACAGTCTTGTGTTGACAGCCTTGTGTTAACAGCTTTGTGTTAACAGCCTTGTGTTGACAGCCTTGTGTTAACAGCTTTGTGTTAACAGCCTTGTGTTGACAGCCTTGTGTTAACAGCCTTGTGTTAACAGCCTTGTGTTAACAGCCTTGTGTTGACAGCCTTGTGTTAACAGCTTTGTGTTAACAGTTGGAAGTGCTAGTGCACTATATAATGGCGGAGGCGTCGGATGCGGGCTCGGCGGAGGGCATGCGGCGCTGCATCGAGAAGCGGCTGCCGTTGCTGCTGCGCTGCTGCCGCGCAAGACCCGCGCTCACCGCCGCTGCGCTCGCCGCGGCGCAGGACCATCCGATGCTGCTGCTGCTGCTGCACATGAAGGTACCGTTAATGAGCCCTGCCGACGGATACTGAGAAAAAATCTCGCTGTCCCCCAATGTTCGTACCCTTCGGGGGATTAAATCACCAATGGATATTTTTTTCTTGATAACCCGTTTTATTAAGACGTTGACCTCGGTGGCGCGCCGACCGAGTAGCCGGCTAAGCCGCAAGAGAAGACAAATTTTTGCATGTTCTGCAGATATTTGTTCCAGGCCAGAGTGTTACAATGGTACTCGTCCTGGTATGATACAAGGAATCCTAGTAAGAGACAGGACTATGTGTGTGATTACAAACTTTAAGTGAGTATTTGTTCTGTTCACTCAGGTGCCGAAGATCCGTCAGTTACTGATGGAATGCTCGGAGCGTCCGCCCGTGTCGTGCCCGCTCGGCGCATGCGCGGAGTGGCGCGGCGCCACCGCCGCGTCCACGCACGCCACCGACCGCGTGTCGCACGCCGTGCTCAGCGCGCTGCCGCACCCCACCAGCCACACCAAGGAGCAGGAGTACAAGTGAGGGAACATACCATCCTCACACCCTGTGCGACACCACTGGAGCGTTTCTATGATCCTGTGGTGTCGCCCACCCTCCCTCCTTCCCTCCCCCAAAGAGCGTCATGACGGACGGAAGGTCTTCAGCCACCCCAAGCACCACCTCTCTGATCTTTAAGATATCATCCATCTATCAAGTTGGAGACGTTCTACACTGTTTCTGGTTCGGAGTCGCCATCCGAGGAGAAAATATCACGCACATATAAAATGGGGGAAGATGTTCCCCAAACAGTCTCCTTAGACAACAACCACTTTCTGTCGGCGCTAACGCCTGCGAACCAAAAGCAATTCAACGATTCACCAATCATCACTTTAAGAGATGTAATAAGTTAACCACGGGACCCGAGTGCGTGTCTCGATACGTCTTTGTAGGAATGGTTCTTAGATATTTTTCATCAGCAAACGTGATTAGTGAACGGCACCTACTTGGATCCTCAAAGATCTACGCACTGAGTATGTATCTGAGGATGTCCATCATCCATGAGCGTGTGTGTGATTAGGGGCCGTAACAATAGACAAAGAAATACATAACAATGAACAAAACAATAATCCTGGACATTTTCACACAGCATCATCTAGCCCCAAAGTAAGCAGAGCTTGTGTTATGGGAACTACATGACTGATATACTAATTATATACATTTTTTTTGTAAATACATACATATTATACATAGAAAACACCCAAACCCGAGACAAATGAATGCAGATCATACAAACATTTGTCCCGCAGCGGGAATCGAACCCGCAACCTTCTGCGTGTCAGGCGGACCTTCGCCCACTGTGCCACAGAGGTTGTCAAATACATGAGTCAGAGGTTTTTAAATGTGAAAATTAACTTGTTGCAAGGATGACGCGACTAGACAACGGTATCCGGGCTCTCTGGTCGCGTTGCTCCGGCGCGGGCGCTCGGGCTCTGCCCCTGGCGGCGGCACTGCTTCGCGGAGCCCTGCCGCTCCACGCCAAGCAGCACACCTACCTCTTGGCTGCGTTAGAGGCACTGCCCGATGAAGAACTATTCGCTGAAGAGAATAGGTAATTAATATCATATCAAAATCATACCCAAGAAGATGAAATTATGGGATACCCTAACACTATATTTCTTTAATTCTACCGCCTTAACGATGTAATCTATTCATATTCATTTATTCATGCTCAAAATGTACATTCAGCTTAGTTCTTACATCATAGTAGCAGTAGGGAAGTACATGGACCCTGTAAGGGCGCTGCATGCTTAAGTCAATATTTATTTAAAATGAAATAATACTTAATAACAAGATCGTAATCATGAATGTCAAATAATACATAAAAAGAAAATAATCTTACTTCATAAACTGAACAATCTCGCAGACTGATTCCGCGCCATCTAGTTTTAAAAACATAATATTAACGAACATAAATTAATCTAAAATAATCAAATCAAAATATATTTTAGTTTTCAGGTGTGTGTGTATGTGTGTGGGGGGGGGTTGAGTGTGGGAGTAGGGGGAGTGAGGGTGTGTGAGTTTGAGATAGGGAGACCGCGCGCGCGATTAAGTGAACGTAGTTAGGGGGATACATTTGAAATTTGGTCGAGTCGGTGATTGTTCATCAGTAATAATACATGTATCCGTTTGCAGCGAGGAGATCCACAGCATCCTGGAGGGGTTCCTGTCATTGGCGAAGCAGAGCGGCGGGGGCGGCGGGCGAGGGGCGGGGGCGATGGGGGCGCTCATGCACCGCGTGGCCGCCTTGCTGCGGCGCTACATGCACGCCAGCCCGCACCACGCCGCGCAGCTCCTCAACGCGCACTCCAACATCGCACAGTAAGATGGTCCTGCATGCTACGAGCGACGCAAGCGGCGCGATACATCGCTGTAACTGCTAGATACCGTTGTGTCGCAGGTCGATTCCAGCGCTGAGTTCGCTTCAGAGCGGGGAGCTGTCAGCGCCGGCGTCCGCGGCGCCGCCCCCGCTCGCGCTGCTGGCGCTGCAGCGACGCAACGACACGCCCGAGAACCTGCACTGGAACCTACAGGTAACTCTAGTGCACAGCTTCTCAAACTTATTTTTCCCACCGCCCACTTTAAGAATTAAAAAAATCCCAAAGTATTCAAACAAAAACCTATGCTAAGGTTTCCCCTCTAAACCGCCGTAGCACCCCCGATATCTTCTAGAACCTTCTACCTGAAGCCCTCCAGCGCCAACGAGGGGGCGTTATCGCCCATTTTGAGAATCAATGCTCTAGTACAATGCTTGATTATACATGGAGGCCTTAATTATAGAACAATTGTTAACTGATGTTCCGTTGCAGGAGATAGAGTCGTGGGGCGTGCGGCGCGGGGGGGCGTGGGGCGGCGCTGCGTGCGCGCGGTCCATCCTGCGCGCCGCCGCGCCGCTGGCCGCCGCCTCGCACGCGCCGCTGCGCTGCACCGCGCTCTCCGTGCTGGCCAGGGTGCTGCCCGCCGTCACCGACACCGAGCCCGGTAACTGCGCACCGACTATCTATCGGCACGTCACCACCGCACGGTGGTCTACGATCAAATATTTTAATGAATTCATCCTCTTCGTTTGCAGCTCTCCAAGCGATCCTCGAGTGTTTGGACTCCAGCCTGCCCGAGGTGACTCAGTCCGCGCTGGAGAAGCTCCCGGACATACTGGCCGGCATGCAGGAGCACGCGCCGCGCGTTCTGCTGCGAGTCTTCGAGCTGGGCGTCCAAGCGAGGCACCCCGTGGAGCCCTGCCTGGCTAGATGCGTCAACGCCTTGAATGTACAGAGAGGATGCTAAGGCACTGACCAGAACCGCCCAAGTGCGATACGATATCGCGCGCTTAAGGTTCCGTACCTCAAAACGATAGAAACACTGAAACGCTTACGATTTTAAATAGTCTTATTTTTTCTGTTGAGTTAGAAATGACAATCAGAAAGAGGTAAGGCTTTGTGTATTTAATGAAAAGTTTCATAATCATTCAGTAAGACGTACTTTGAACAACTGACTACACTTAAAAAGCTACGACCCTGTGACAAACCGACAGATGGCGTGTATGCTTATAGGGTTCGTTTGGCACTCTTTAGGTATTGAACCCTAGAAATTACCAATTCACGTTCGATCCCAGTTTCAATTGGCATTTACAACGGAGCCCTCTCCTGCTTCTGAACGCAAGCTATCGTCTTTAAGAAAGGTTGGCTTCCAGCTATACAAACTTTTTATTTTTCAGAGCTATTATTCTGTAGCTATCGAAAATGTATTCATTTGTTATTTAAGTGAAGTATTATGTAAAATAAACAATACATACAATTTAATACTTTTATTAATTATTTCTTATTGCAACTTGTTATTCACAATAACAATATTTGAAATGCACTGACAATAGTCGAAAAATAAAATATCCCACTTTGGTATACTAACTTTGTGAATTAATAAAAAAAAACTCATAATACTAATGTTGCTATCACACTGCGGCCTGTCGAAGTAATCAAGTAACTATTCATATTTAACCTTTTCATTAAAATTAAAGATATTTTTTTTAATACCAAACACCTACTTACATAGTCCTAACCTCACAATAGGATTCGCTGTATCGTGGGTATCAAGAGCCAGGACCACAACACCCATATCCAGAAAAAAAATCTGCAGAACATGCAAACATTTGTCCCGCAGCGGGAACCGAACCCGTACCTCTTGCATCTTACCCGGCTACGCCAGGTCAATCAATGAACTTTAAAATTGATTTGAATGCTAAAATTCAACATTAATATCTATAAAAAAATTACAAAAAGTAATTTATACTTTTCACTTCGACTGGTCAAAGCATGATAAAAAGAAGAAAATAAATATATTGCAAGCACACTAGAACCCGCACCAAGCATTCAGTCCATTGTTTCATTTCAATCACTTCCAAAAGTCTTTCACCAATCATTAGAGCCAAGGTCACTGAACAATTTATCCTTTATTTTAGGCTTAGGGTCTTCTGTTATTTTCGTATCCACAGCACCAGCTTTGCCGAGGATATATTCGAATTCTGAAACAAATATAGTAACTTAAGATAAGGTGCAAAATACCAAATATATTCTTATAATAAAGCTGAAGAGTTTGTTCGTTTGAATGCGCTAATCTCTGACACTGCAAGTCGGATTTGAAATATTATTTTTGCATTTGATAGCCCAATTGTTGAGGAAGGTTATAGGCTATTAAACGTCACGCTAAGGGCCCTTAGAAGCCGACCAAAAAAAATCACGGCGATGAGATGTGGTGGGTCGGGGGCCGAGGGTGGCTGTGGCAAGACTAGTTGATAAATATTTATGACCTGCAACGCATATATGTTTCTTATAAGTGGTTGACTAATATTGCTTAAACACTGCAACTAGTTAGCTGTGTGTTAAGTTACTAAATTGAATGAAAAAAGTGAACTTACAAATAAGTTCACTATTTTCATTAATAAATCTAAGACTTTTAAATGATTTTGAATTAAAAAATGCATTTCATAAAATTTTTTTTACTGTTACTGGCCATGGTGTGAAAACTCCATTAAAATACCAAATTTAAAAAAAACAGACACATTGAATATGTATTGGACACACTCAAATACATACTCAATGCATAGATTATTGAGGAGACCAAGTAGGGGGCAGTCAGAGGCATGTTCAAACATTACATTTGGCACATGTCTGCATTTTCGCAAGTAGTTAACATTTAATTTAACAAAAGGTTGTAAAAAAAACTCACCATCACAAGAGAGTGCTGTCCCCCTGAGTTCTCGTGGTCCCAGGAACTGTTTCTTCATGTCCCCCTCAAAGTAGACAAACACACTGGGCAGGTTGCTCTCCGGGAAGTTGGGGATGCAGGTCTGAGCGACTGCTTTCAAGAACTTGGTGTAAGGGTACTTGGAGGCCAGCTGCTTCATGTGCTGATTGATGAGTGCACATTGCTGGATGCTGGAAATGGTAAAATAATAATGACTAATAGGTTTCTTAAGGCCTGGGACGCAGAAGGTTGCGGGTTCAATTCCTCCCATGGGACAAATGTTTGTATCTGCAAATATTTGCCTCAGGTCTGGGTGTTTTCTATGTATATTATGTATGTATTTACAAAAAAAATGTATATAAGTAGTATATCAGTCATGTAGTTCCCATAATACAAGCTCTGCTTAGTTTGGGGCTAGATGATGCTGTGTGAAAAATGACCAGCATTATTATTATTATTATTATTATTTAAGTGCATAATAACTCATAATCAAGGGAAATAACTAGAATTAATAAAAATATCCCAAAAACGCAACTTCGCTGGGACCTGAACCCGCAACTTATATCTGTGGGACAAACCTGCGAGTGACTTTAAAAAGTAAATAACATGTGAGTGGTAATACTATAAACCTATTCCTTTTAATCAATGAAACATACCCTTGTTTGTACAAATGGATAATAACCCAGATGCCGTCGCCTGCCTTATTCACTTCCTGGACATAGTCCTGGCCAGACACCTCTTTGACTTCTCCGAAGCGAGGCTTTTCTGACAGGCGCTTCATCTCAGCTATACGCTTCTGTCTGTACTCCTGGATGACAGCTTCATCCTCAGAGTCTTCGAGCTCATCCAGACCATCTAAATCTAGCTCTGATAGTTGTCTGTCCTCTGAAATTAGTTTTGTTAATTTATGACAGGGTTGAAATGATTTAAAATCAGTGATTCAAATCATGTTTAAAATCAAGTGTTACAAACCGATGCAAAAGGCTGAAGCTACTGGAAGAGCCATAGCAATCAGTGACAGATTTACAAGCTCATAAGTACTATATTTTTTATACTATATAGTATGAGCTTACCTACCAAAATCAACTAAATAAGCAGTATTCATGCTGTATGATCAGTTTTATCAACAGAAACATTGTTTAAAGCGGCTAGTAACCCAGATAAAGGCATAATTAATCAACAGGTGTCCCATAACAAAAGATCTGTGTCTATAACCTAAAAGACCAGATTCCAGCACTCACTCTCAGCCTGTTTGTGCTGGATGGTCTGCTCTATCATGTTGATAATCTCATCCTCGGAAACTTCCTTCTCTTTAGGAGGCAGGATTCCTTTTGCCCGAAGTACGTCGTTCCATTCTGTATCCTCGTTTGGATTCTAAAAATAAACATCGACAATTTATATGAATAGCGACAAGTATGTAGTGGAAGGTAAAGTCGCAAAAGAGCTGCAGGCAGCTATAGTTTATTACCTGCATTTTACTCAAAAAAACAACTAAAACCAGAAGAAAGAAAATAACTTAATCACAGAGAACTAAATTCCCGTAATTTGACACCGCACCTTCCACAGATAAAAATGTTTTCGCTCTGGCTCTAGTGGTGATTCTCAGTACGTGTGGCACCACTTTTGTATCTACACACTTTCTCGAAACGAGGCCTCACTCTTTTCGTTTGGATGAGCTAGCAAACCTGCACACCAACACAATTGCACAATCGTGCTAGGTGCGTGGCGCGAGCCGAGTCGCGAGGAAAGATCGTGTTGGCTCGCACAATGCGCCTCGCACATAGCACTCCACTCCATTACCACACCACACAACACGCACAGTGCACACTGTATAACCAAGACTGTCTCACTCAACTACGTTCAGAAACTGCCTCGCCTCAATTGTGGTACCACAGTGTGCTGGCTCAGTTGTAAACTGAGCCCCTCGCACGATCCACGTTTTCAAACAGTGTGCTGCCCACTTTGAGAATTAAAAAATCCTAGTGTCTCCCAAAGTTTTTAAACATAAGAACCTATGTTTTCCCTGTAGATCGCCTTCGCACCCCCAATATCTTCTTGAGCCTTCTAGCTTCTAGGGTGCGTTATCAGTTATCACCCACTTTGAGAAACAGTGGTCTAGAGGAACTATCCACTACGAATCTGAATACTGTTGCTGTTGCCAGCATTTAATCGAAAAATGGCTGAAAACCCACCTATTTTGTATCTTAAAGTCATTCGGTGACGAAGGTTTGACAAGTTAAATGACTCATAGTTAGCCAATTACTATCAATATAGCCACAGAATATGGGCGTATGATGAAAATTTGAGTTATTAAACCTTCTTCACCGAGAGACTTTCAGATACAGAATATGGGCGTAGACTTTTTTTCTAGTTTAATATTATGTATATATTTATGTAGTTTAATAATAAATAACGTTATGGTGGTGAAAAGTTTATCAAAAAAGCGCGTTGCATTAATCATGACGTAACAACACGTCCTTCTTACGTTCCACTACCATTAGGGATTTATTATTATTACTATTATCCACGGCGAAGGACCTTCGTATAGGAGAGGTAATCGGCCTCCCAAATGCAGCTCATCGCTCGCTTACCCATGATCTACTGACAGATGGAACAAGACATTGCATCCACTCCAAAAAAATACGACTGCTAACCTGATGACAATGATAACCAGTGCTTTTTGACAGATGACGAGCATATCTCAAAATGTTGTCAATTGCAGTGTCAAACAACGGTCGAGTTGGAAACAGTGCTGCCAACACCGTACGTCCAACGCCAGATCTAACGCTAGTTTGCCTGACCTGCATTGAAATATTTAATTGTGGTCTGTAAACTAAATCGAAACTCGTTTTGATTCATATTTATATATTTTATTTATTGAAATCAACATGGGATCATGATAATATGTTAGTTATAAATTTCTTATTCTAAATTAGTCACACAAAACAACAAGTGAACAATGAAATACATAAATATAATTGAAAATGTCAAAAAATGATTTTAGAAACAAACTAATTGAATTGGAATGGAATGTCAAAATTACTATGTCAGAAAGTTAAAATGTTATTGCAACTAGAATAAAAAATATAGTTTATTATTAAAATGGATCATAGAATAATGGCTGTGATAAGTTGAGTAAAACCCTATCTGATAATATCCTCAGAATGCTGTTGGAGCCATTTCCGACCCTGCGCACCAGAGATGTGCACCTCTTGCAGCCCCATGAGCACTCTGAACGCATTGTTATATATTCAACGTGAGTTTGTGCGCTTGTAAGATAAAAAAATCATAGCAAGTGGTACAATCCAAACAATAAATTAATAATAATTTTTATTTTACCCTACCACTATTGTATTATCTCTCTTTAAAGCACGAATGAAGGATCAAATAAATAATCAAGCTGCCTGGTTTATATCGGCATGGATAGTAAGTTCACCTAGGTACTTACAGTAATTCTGAATGATGCCTATGATTTTAACATAATCATCATCATCATCTAGCCTTTCTGCTCCCACTACACCCAACGTATAGGCCTCCTCTTTATAACGCCATTCTTTTAACATAATATATGAAATAATTTGTGACTCGCTAGAAACAAATGAAAACGTTTCACAGTCACAGTCCAACCTCTTTTGAATAAAAGAGCCAGCCTCTTCCTATTTCACAGCAGTTTTTGTTTTATACTTTTCACAGGAAGATCCATTTGTCAGTTTACAAAATATTAGCTTTTTCTGGCCTGATACCCCGTCATCATGAATTATAAACGTACTAGTGGTTATTTCGTCTATACAAATAACGGCTCTATTCATTCTCCATACTTACGTCTTTAGTAATAAAACCGTTCTTTTAAATAGTTCTCTCCATCTTAAGGTTGTCTGGAAGAAATCGATAAAATTACCCACTAGGCATTTCTTTAGTTTTCTGTTCTTTTAAATTATGTTATGTATGTTGTACTCTAAAATAGTGTTATGCACAAACGAGTTTATCTATCTATCTATCTGCTAGGAGTGCTTTGATAACTAACGCTTTCCATCAAATTGAGTTGGCACCAGTGTGGAAAATTAGGAAAAAATTCATGTCGCTATGTTCACATCGAGTCTCGTTGCTCAGTTCAAATAAATAATAAATTGAATATGGCTGATAGAGGACCTCTAGTCGAAGAAACTAATTACCATGAGGGAGAAGGTAAATTCTATTATGTTATTATTGTGTAGGGTTCAGTGAGTGAGTGCCGCGCGTCCGCTGTGTGCGTCGTCCCAGTGGCCATCGCCATCCCCTCGTGTTACCTTTGTGACATTGAAATTGGGTTCTTTTTATAATTGCTGCGTGGATTGTGGTGCCTGGCTACCAGGAGCGGAACGTACCGCGCGTTGACAGCCTCCCTTGCCTCGGATTTTAGTGAACATGACTGGAGGAACAGACAGGAGTCTGGAGACAGGTATTTCTTGTTTTCGTAGCACCCTATGTACTTAGGTGTGTGTTTACATGCGCCACTGTAATGTTGCTGGCGCGATTCAACGTTTTTGCGACATGAACTTTGCTCTGTGATGAAGCACAATGCTTTAAATGGTATATTATGTTTTGTTAATTATAAACTTGTGTTCGCAAAACTTGCATAAATATCTCCATTAAATATCTTACATTCTAATTAAATTAATTGGTCTATGAGTAATCTATTCTTAGTAGTATCATTATTAGCACTGTTTATTGTCCACATCATCAAGTAAAGTAAATATCTTTGCAGAAGATTAATCTGAATGTCACATGTAGACCTTGGAAATATTGTTTTGGGTATTGTCAGCAAACACATCTACCTATGTAATTTATCAGTTTAAGGTCAACAATCATTATCTTTGTTTATATAAGAAAATGATGCAGGATAAATACCTTGTTTATGTATATAAACACAGAAAAATATGTGTGATATTGTTGCGGAGATGCATAGAAGCTGTTGTTGAACCTCATCAACATTGAAACTACAGATTCATCATAATTTTAATGTGTCAAGTTTTCATTAGCATTAGTGAAATGAAAATAACCTAATCTTTTGAAAATTGGTGGTGTAAATAGTTTTATGTCAAACCAGCCTTTTTCCTACCAAATTTGCTTAACCCACAATATATCTGGGAGGTGCAATATTTCTGGTGGGTAAAGTAAGGTTTATTTTAAAACATCCTTCAATGTGGCATTAATGCTTTAGAAAAGCTTCATAGTCTAAAGTCCATAGAGTTTTTTTTGCTATAAAATCAATGTATTCACCTTCATTTAGATTTATTGTGGAGCTCCCATGGAAAATTTTGTTTGGCATATTCCATAATGCAATTCAATAAAATTGAAGCATCCATTTGCTTTGATTATCTGAGGTCTTGAGCTATGAACATGAGTTTTTAAACCAAGTGACCTTAACTGATCAAGTTCCGATTCACCTCTGGAAAAGTACCTAGACACAATATTTTTAGTTTAAAGCTGACATTATTAATAAACATCTTGATTGATTAAAAACTTGTAGCATTTTATTCCAATCACTGTTTTTTGCGTTAACTTGTTCTGGTATAATTATAGCAAGTTTTTCTGCAGCATGCTAAAGCAATATTGTATGCTATTAATATTCAGCAGTTATATATCCTTAAATGACTGGACATTATTTTGTTGTAGGTGATTTGCACTTTGAAAATAATAAATTTAATAAAAATAGGTACTAGGGATGAGTCAATATTTGTTTCACAGTCGGATCAACCAAAAGTGGGAAGTTTTGGACCAACATTATAGAGTCCCCATTGTTCAGTTATCTATCCCATTTGCCACAGCTATTAAATGAATGAAAATACTTCTTGTACACCTTATGATACAAACAAAATAAACAATAACACATTATGATAAAGGGACAATAAGTAGTCTTATGACTTAAAAGCGATCTAAGTCAAAGTCAAAAGTCAAAGTCAAAATTCATTTATTCAATAAAATCACAAGGACCACTTTGAAACGTCGGTTTTTATCTAGGTGCCTGTTCCTCCGCGACCAAGCCAGGAAAGAAAGGCAAGAAAACAAGGCTGGTTATTCTTTTTAATGATCCTTTTACAAAACAATAGGTTCGAGTTGGAGCATTTTCAATCCCAAGAGTTTTTGTCATCTAAATAATCAGATATTTTATAGTATGCCTTTTTATAAAGCTTTTGTTTAATTACGTTTTTAAATTTGTTAATTGATAATTTTTGTATATCTCTTGGGAGTTTGTTATAAAAGCGTACACCGTGCCCTTTAAACGATTTACCAACTTTATGGAGTCTACAAGTGGCAACAGCGAGTTTATCTTTATTTCTAGTATTAACATTGTGATTATCGCTTTTTTTCTTAAACAAATTAATATTTTTGTGAACATACATCAGATTTTCATAAATGTATTGACAATGGAATGTCATTATATTTATTTCTTTAAACTTTTCGCGAAGTGATTCTCTGGGGCCCATATTATAAATTGCTCGAACAGCCCTCTTCTGCAGCACAAAAATGGTATTGATATCAGCAGCACTCCCCCACAGCAGTATACCGTACGACATAATGCTGTGGAAGTAGCTGAAGTAAACTAGTCTAGCTGTGTCAACGTCTGTATAAAGACGGATCTTTTTGACTGCATATGCCGCAGAACTAAGTCTCTTCGATAACCCATCAATATGAGGACCCCATTGAAGCTTATTATCTAGGGTGATACCTAAGAATACGGTGGTGTCCACAAGAGCCAACTGTTCATCTTTGATTTTGATATTTGCTTTAACTTGTGTAACATTGGGTAGTATAAATCTAATACACTTTGTTTTATTTTCATTAAGTAGGAGATTGTTAACGTTGAACCATTTTACAACCTTAGAGATTGCATTGTTTACATTGTCAAAATTGATTTGTCGTCGCTTTAATTTAAATAAAAGTGACGTGTCATCTGCAAACAATACAACCTCATGATCGTCCCTTACAAGGTGGGGTAGATCATTAATGTATACTAAGAACAAAAATGGACCAAGAATTGATCCCTGCGGTACACCGATAGTAACCAGAGACCCCGGAGACCGTTTTCCATTCACGTCAACTCTTTGTACTCTGTCACTTAAATAGGAAGTGAGAAAGTCTAGAGCAACGCCCCTAATACCATAATGGTGTAGTTTCCTGATCAATGTGTCATGGTCTACGCAATCAAATGCCTTTGACAAATCACAAAAAACGCCTAAAGCGTCATGAGATTCCTCCCAGGCATCAAATATGTGCGATATTAACTCAATACCAGCATCAGTGGTTGAGCGACCCTTACTAAATCCGAATTGCTTATTATGCAGTAAGTTATTTAATTTAAAATGTCTTTGCAATTGATTTAAAATCAGTTTTTCAAAAATTTTACTAAATGTAGGAAGTACTGATATAGGTCTAAAATTACTAGGGTCAGAACATGTACCCGATTTGAAAAGTGGAGTTATTTTACTGTGTTTCATTAAATCAGGGAACACACCACAGTCAATACACTCGTTGAATATTAAAGCTAGTTCGGGCGCAATAATGCCAATCAATGATTTCACAACGCAAACAGAGATGCCCCAGAGGTCCGTGGTTTTTTTAACATTTATGAGTTTGAAAGCTTTTATGATGTCATCACTATTTACATGATCAAATTTGAATTGTATTTTACATTCTGTTAAGTTTTCTTTTAACAATGACTCTGCTTCTATGGGAGAGGAGTTTAAGGATTTTGTGGTAGAGACTGGAATGTCGGTAAAAAAGTTTTCGAACGCATTAGCTACATCACTATCCTGATTGACGGTGGCATTGTCAATTTTCAAATTAAACTTATTGTTCTTAGTTGTGACTCTTCCAGTCTCACTGTTGATTACTTTCCAAGTGGCTTTTACTTTATCTTGGCTATTTTTAATTTTTGAACTCAAATGACGAGCTTTTGCTTCACGACAAACATTTTTAAAAATTTTAGAATACTTTTTGACTTGTTCTTTAAACTCCTCATTAAAATTATATTGTTTTTCAGCATAAAGATCATACAATTTCTTCCTGCTTTTATGTATTCCCGCTGTTGCCCAGTCACTGAACTTTTTACCGTCAGAGACCATGATCGATTTCGATGTAAAAATTGAATTGAACACATCACTAAATTTCTTAAAAAATGTGTTGTATAAATTATTTGGATTAAAATTACCATATAAACATGGAAATACAGAAGTTAAATTCAATTTTAGTTTGTCCAATCGATCTTTGGTCATAGGTATACAAGTAATATTTCTTTTTTCAAGTTTTTTTGTTTGAACCTCTATTTTAATTATTTGACCAAGATGATCTGACTTAATATTACTAATTAAACTCTTATTTAAAATTTTAATGTTGGCAAAGATATTGTCTATACATGTGGCCGAAGTATCGGTTATTCGAGTAGGCTCCATAAATTGAGGTTTTAAATCAAATGATTGAAATAAACTAATTATTCTAGTATTTAAGGAGTTAATTTCTAGTAAATTAACATTAAAATCTCCACACGTAATAATATATTTATTTGATTTAGATAATTTAAACAACATTTCTTCCATAACTTTTTCAAAAATGTCAAATGAGGCAGATGGTGGGCTGTAAACGCTTATAACTATGAATTGCTCCAACTCTATGCAAGCAACTTCAATGTGTCTTTCTACAGAGAGGTGGACTATATCTAAACGTTCTCTAAATTTTATCTGTTTATTAAGTAGGATTAATGAGCCACCACGTATAGCATGTAATCTGCAGAAAGAACTACCAACTTGGTGATTACTGAAACTGAACATGACCTCATGGCTTCGCAGCCAATGTTCTGTAATGCAAATAATGTCAATGTCATTTGAGTTCATGTACAGTTCTAGTTCTAATTCTTTACAACGAATTCCTTCAATATTTTGGTGCATCAAGTTGGTATATTTCACATTTTTATTATTTAACAACTGTTTGTTATGTTTATTTTTAAAAAAAATATTATTTGACTTTTTAGTGCTAGAGATTTCCTCTATTGTCGTGTCTGGTAATTTAAATGACATGGAATAATTTCCAATGTCTGGTTTTCAATTTTAGGACAATGCTCAAAAAAAGCATTTTGGTTAGCCAAGTTTTTGGCTGTTATACTAAAATAATAAGATAGCGAAACAGCTATCTGCCGTTTGTAAAAGTTAGAAAGGTAGTATCTACCTTTGGTCAAATAATATGTTTTACTAACAACACTGTTAGAATCAATTAAATGAATTAATTTATTATTGCATGATATTGTATGCAGAGTCATATTTAACTTATATCTATGATCATTTTCTGCTTGTGGCAAGCTGTTGCTATAAGGGAATGTGAACATTACAATTTTATTAATTTGTAGTGAACACAGAGTATCAAAGTATTTTATAAGTTCTGATTTGTTCACATTACCCCTATTTCCAAGCCAAATAATCAGATTTGATTCACTGTCAAATTCATACTTTGAAATTATTGGCATAATTTCATGAAGGCTAGAATTAGGTACACAATGATTTATGACTGAATGTCCCAATTTCATAGTCAATAACTGGCCCATGTTTTTTCCAATTTCATCGCTGAACATAATAGTTTTATTAGCAATTCTATTCAAAGTTTCAGAAGTTTTGGCACTGACATACAGCTGGGAAGCGGATGAGGCAGGATACACTGGTTCTGGAATGTCAGAGCGCTGGCAATCACATGTGTGATTGGCCACTAATGAATCATAACGCTCCTTGTTGCTATATGATAATTTGAGTAATTCATCCATCGCCAGTGAGTACTCCCTTATTGCTTCCTGAGACTTTTCATAGCGACTAGTAATGGAGCCCAAGGACTCCTCAACGCTGGCAAGTTCTGACTGTAGTTGCTGTATGTCAGATTCATACTTTATTTTATTATTTTCTAATTTAATTGTGTATTGTGTTGTCTATTCCAGACAACCTTTTGCTATTGGTGTGTCGACTAAGGTTTTATTTAATGCTCTTAAGTAGGTAGAATTGAGGCCTCCATCCAACTGTTTAGAAAGTAGTGTCACTGCTTACGAAATAGATAATTCACTTTTTGCCATCATTTAAGTGGGTAGCGTACCTGTTTATTATGTTAAGCATGTTGTAGAGTTTGTATTTGCTTGTGTTACCAAATGTCATTTTATGCATGTTAAAACGATAGTTTTTATTGAGCTGCTTAATCCAATCTCCAATACAGTAAAATTAAATTCGAAACAGTAGATTTCACGCGATATATGCGCAAAACTCATGTATATATTATTTGGATAATTAGCAGGTTAGGTGTTTATAGTCAGCATGTTTTGATGTTACGACTAAATTTGTATGGGAAACTTAAATCTGACTAATTTGACAGCACTAAAATTGTAGCTATCTCTTTCTGGCGTACACTATCAGTAAAAGAGGGCGACAGTTTAAATTTAGTTTAGTTAGTGTACTATAGAATCGAGGCCATTAATTCTATGTACAGTGTAAGTCATTGCAGTTAAAAAAACTGGGCTTGGACCATTATATTCATCCCATTTACATATCTCTTTAAATCAACATAGTTCTCGTAAATGCCTCAAATATAACAAACCATAGTCAATCTTAATCCGATAAGTACAAAAGGCAGTTATTGTAAAAAAAGAAATCTTTGTGTTTGGCTGCAGTACATTATCCACAATTGTTTATAAAACATGATACTGCAAAGTGTGATAAACTCTTATTGTTTGTTACTAGTTGAAGTTAAGTAATCTATTTAAGAGTAACAATAGGCTAGCCAAGTTTAGAATGACAGATTCCTATGAAAACAGGTGTCAAAAAGCTTTGATTAAAACCTAACCACCCATTATTGCGCTGGTGAACTCGGCCTTTAAACTTAGTTTAAGCCTGGCAGAAGCGCTAAAATTGCTCTAAGATACTAACTTAATAAAATCTGCACCAGCAAGTATGCAGTTATCTGCGGCGCCTCCCTAGTTGTAGTGATCGGGAAACACGCGAAACGTATTCCATTCCACATAGGAATGTAGATAATGTGAGTTTTTTCGCACCAAAGGTACTCGAACTCCTTATACCTGAGTAGCATATTAACTGTCTACTTTTCCATCACGAATATTCCCACAATCGGGCTGTCAGTAGGCGTGAGTTTATGTCACGCCTGCTTCCCTAAGTGATAGGCAGAGACCACTTTCCACTGGCTAAGATTCTGGCTCACGCATTTTGATAGACTAGTCACTAGTAAAACATAGTCAGTCAGTCACGCAACGCCTTATTTAAATAGATAAATCTTTCATTCACCAGATCAAGTAGGATGTATTATGTTATCTTACAAACTAATGAGTGGTGCTAATGGACCTTATCGCTAAAAGCAAAGCTTCATCTCTTTCAGGCATATGATTGGCTGGAATATTAGCCTTGCCGAATTCCTTTGCACGTTGTCCGACAGTTCTTTGTTCCGACTACAGTTTCTTTGCCCTTAATTGGACAACAGACTACTGTTTCTGGTCTACTCGACTGTTTGATAAGACCATTATTTCACTAGCCATAAAATTCACTCCTAGAGCATACCGCGCCAATACAATCATTCCATCGTCCACTATATAAATTCCATTCCCACAACACATAACAATTTTATACCAATCCATATAATTTATGCAACCAAACCGAAATACTCGATATGCGTTACGGTTATGTCATAATTTATCATCGCTCAGCAACATAGCATTACGTCTGAAGAACTTTGGCGTCTTACCAACACGCCAGTTTCAACTCACAATTGATTGAAATCATCTCTCGATTAGGTAGGGCATAGGAGAGTATCGTTTCGATTCAGCGACAAGAAAGGAGATATGCCATTTTTAGTTGCAGTACTACTGGTCTCACGGCTAGTAATCCATTTAGAGACAAAGGGGTTTATACTTGTCTCGTATGGAATGCAAATAAACTACTTGCCATATAGTGGATATACTTCAAAAACATTTGCACGTCTTGCCTTCGTCAATAGGGACATACTCGTACATTGTCGAGAAGCTATGCATAGGTAATGCATATGATTCGCCCATCAATTCTTTCTGTTTAAAAACTCTGCAACCGTAGCCATAGAATTTCAAATCAATAATAATTACAGTCTTAAAAAGCTGTTATGTTGACCTATCCTCCTTGTTATGTGCACAATCAATGTAAAAACGTAAACCTTTTAGTTTTGGTCATATTCATGCATTAACTTTTTGCCCCTGGTTGGTTCGTGTGCTATTGTATCCATACATCCAATCATCCTCACTTTACAATTAAAAAGATGTTAGTAGATGTTATTATATTATAGGTACATTAGTTACTCGTAGTATCTCTAAGTAGTCTAATATACCTCAATCCTCATTTGACTTTTAACACTATTTTAGTATTACGAATTATACATGATTATAGTCGGGAGCTTGTATTTCTTTTTAATGGATTTGTTATCAACTTACTGATTTAAATATTTCAAAATCCCGTCACCTAAACACCAGACAGCAACAGAAAAACATTTAAAATACTTATTATAAACGACGAGACTATTTCCTGGAAATATTTTGCACGGAGACATAGAATTTAGCCTCCCAAGAATTTCAGCTACGAGTTACAGACTTTATCTGTTTCCTAGTTATCGTGTTGCTATATTTGTGGTCACTTATATGGTTTGCACTTGATCTTATTAGCTAACCACATCCGAAGACATATGACTCCAATCAGGTACTTGACCTTTTGCAGGTAGAATTGACGCTGATACTAACAAAACCGGCTCCTAAAACATGGTTTCGAGCAGGTTTCTTTTTAAACATTACATATGTGTAGTTGAACGAACCCTATCTTCATAAATTCCATATTTTAGCATACACGCAGCTAGCTATAATTTAAACTAGTGTTAGTGTGTGCGAAATGCATAGGGCATTTACATTATGTCCTTGTGTTTATTTGTATTCGATAAAATTGAAAGGCAACCATTCGAAAATTCCCAGCGCTAGCGATAAAATCTTGTGAACTTGACCAAGTTTGGGTTAACTTACCTGTCGATGAAGGAGTAAGTTTTTAGGATTTTGAAATTTAACCAGTTAGATTATTATTTGGTGTGTTAATTGCGTACTACTGACGCGGCTAACATGCTCTACCGATTAAAGAAGTATCTTGAATTGTAAGAGATAACAATGGAACCAGAATGGAAATGACGGAAAGTTCCCAAAACACATTAAAAAATCTCACGATACCTGGACAACATTACGATTCGCATCGAAATCCCATAAATATTACGCTTATATCCTTAGAATCGTTGGAGCCCCTCCAAGAAGCAAGCGGGTTAATGACATGAACTCGAAGCTTGGACCCGCGCCAGGCCTGTGGAAAATGCATGCAGTTGATAATTTTTCAGGGTATCGAGCAGGTGGAAAGACAGTTTAATGGTGAAAGTCCAACCCACACTTGTTTCACGTGTAGTTTCCGTTATATGTTGCTCATACTGTGACCTACCTACTTTATTTGACCTCTACTGTGATCTTTTAATTGCTCAATAGAAATGCGTTAATGTATTTGCGTAAGATTGTCTTTCTAATGAACCGTCAATCCTTTTCTTGCACTTTGGGAACGTCATATGTTTTCGGTAAATTTATCTAGCTAGCTGAATTATTAATGAATTCATCAAATACTTGAGTTGAGATTATAAAGGGAACGCAATTTTTGTTTGAAATTCAATTTTCTGATATTCTGTAAACAACGCATTTGTGTTCCTCAAATATTCAGGCCAAAGAGTGTATTGCTACGACATTATCTGACTGTTGTCGGTCGTCGCATCATTGCCCGTTCAACTGCCTATTTGGAATGGAGTGACCGGTGCGACCTAGTTCAATGGGGCCATAAATCTAACGGCTCCCTCAGGGACTCAAGTTTGGTCCCGTCTTCTTTTCTTGTTTTATATTCCTCTAGACTTGAAAGTTGAGTTTTTTTTTGCTAACGATTATATTTTGCCAATTGTTGTAGGCACGGTAGTGGGGAAGCTGAGTTTACAGTTAAATTACAAAGACCTACCACCGCTACCACGTAAGTTTCGTGTGAGACTTCTGTACTGTCTTATAACTTTTCAAAGCAATCATCTATTTAATGTAGCTAATCTTTCAAATCATCGTCTCATCTCACCGTAATTTGTAGAGCAAGCACTTATGTCGTTAGATCGCCGTGGCTGTAGTATCATTACATAGTCATCTGTAGTATGTCTTCTTCGAAGTCATTTTGTTATATCAGTTTCTTTTTGTACTTATTTACCTGACGATTTTGTTAAGAAGTCTAGGATTGTGTAGCGTATTAAGCAAAAAAGTACCTGGTACCCGGTGGTTCTTGATGATAAAACTCGTACAACTTTGGCGTGGCGTTGGCCGATAAATACCTTTTATTTTTCAATAAGATTAGTGCGTCACACACCTCTAAATTTAATTAGAACAGCTGCTGCTGTCGATACTTACAAAGTATTTTATCCGGACAACTGGTTTGCCAATCATACATAAGATAAATTTCGTGTTTCTTAAAGATATTGCTGTATTTAAGTGGCTTTCAAAATAATAAATAATAATCAGACAATTACAATACTCTAGCTCTTTTTTGTCGTGTCACTGGTTCCTTCTGGATCATTGCCTGGTTACAAGTCAGTGTGACCATGAAGAAAGCTCGAGTCCTCGTGTTATAATTATGATGGGTCCGAACGTAACCTGAACACAACCTTGTGACTGTGACCGATGATGGTAAAAGGATTTCGTGCATCTAGGAGTAGCTCCTGTATTATACTGTACTCTGAATATAGTATTTGAATGAAAGAAGTCACTTCTTGATTATGGCTTTTGTAAATTAAAGGAGCCTTTCATATTTTGTAAGTTCTGCAACGCAAAGCCAACGAACTAACAAGCATCTAAACAAGACTCAAATACACAAGTGTCTCTGTCTGACATACAAAGCATTCACGGCTCAATGGTCTACCTTTCCGCGCAAATACACACGCACAGATTACCATGTGCCTAGTAGGTATGTACCATGTACTAGTGTGCATGTTGTGTGCCGTAAGCATTCTTGTCTTGACCTTCTCAGAATTTCCGGCAGTATCCTTTATTATCTTTCGGATACGCATTGTTCTGTTCTTCCTCGTTGTGAACTATTACAACAGCAATTTATGTACATTGCAAAATCGATATCTCTATAGTTTTGCCGATTTCACTCTAGTTTATCGCTACTATTTAATTGCGGTATCTGACTATCTTGTTTATTTGCAGTTCAGTAGCTAGACCAGCAAGTAGGCAGGTATTTTACTGAAAACTATGCAGTACCAAGAAGAAAATAAATGCATATTTTCAAGCCAGGATTACATTCTCGTTTTATCCTGCCGATGTAGATTGCTTCATTTGTATTGCATGCAGTGGTAAGTAGGCAGGTATTTTACTGAAAACTATGCAGTACCAAGAAGAAAATAAATGCATATTTTCAAGCCAGGATTAGATCCTCGTTTTATCCTGCCGATGTAGATTGCTTCATTTGTATTGCATGCAGTGGTATGTAATTAGTAGACGAGACTTGTCGTTAGCCACTTTGACGAAGATAACGTCGCATCGCTAAGTAACTTTCTCGCCAAGTCCGGTTATGTGGTTAACTGGATGTTTTTAACTGATGCAGATTCCATTTTTTACATAAATCATACTAGCCTAATAAATCAATTAAATTCTGCAAAATCATACAACATAATTGCTTATCGTTCGCGAGGCAGCACAAAAATTATGTATCGATAACATTCTTATCGCGAATGCAAAATAAACACTTAACGAAGTGTATGATTGTAAGCTAGTAAAGTCACGATTATCGTAGGTTACCTACTATTGTTGTTGCTCAGTGAATGCATTTAAATTTTGAGGAAACACCAAGGTTTATCGATACGATCCGTTTACCTAAATCTCGCTATCTGTAGATAGATAATGTAGCTCCTGATGTATCTTAGACACCGTCTACATTGATCTAGTTACCGATCTATTATATCTATTGCGCCTTATCATATCTACTTTTCCTATCTGCAGTGTGTTCTTTGTAGAGCAGAATATCTCTGTCTTAAATGCGCATGCTGAACAAACAATTTACTCGTAGAATTGAATCTATGCTTCGTGTGCGTCGATAAAGTAAACTACATTTTACAATAGGTTTATTGCGAGTTGCGTACCTGCTGCTAAACAAGAGTCATTCATTATGTTCACATGTCTTATTCTCTCTTGAGGTCAACGTTATTTATTTTATGATCCTTAGAAAGCTCCAGTGTGGTGTCCAAACGAGGCATCTGTAGTGAAACTATTGTTTTCTTTCATAAACTACAATATAAATCACGTCAATAATGAAAAGATTGTCCTCGTACGTATTGTGCAGCCCATAGCCAAAAGTTCACGTTACTGACCTTCTTTAGTGAAGCCAAAGCCTGGTTCGAACGGAGGTCCGAAGGTTGATATTGAATATTGTAGGCTCATGTAGGTACTTTCACTGCGTGCGTGTTAAAGAAATCTTTGTGAGAAATATTTAGAACATACGTGCCTCTGTTTGGTTTCGAGTACCCACCTATCTATCTTGTCACGATTATATCACTTATTATGTGGAAATATCTCATTGTTCTTTTTTTCTAGTGTTTCTATATCTACGTAGGTATTATCGAAGCTGTATCTATGTCGTTTCTCAATTTCGTAGGTAGCGGTTGCGTTTGCTTTTAAGCATTATGTGTTTGAAATAGTTTTTTGTTAAATTTGTACATAGTTTTTTGTGTTTCATGTATATGTGATGTTGCTTCTAACTGTTTAAATATAATTTATCTTATATAGATTAGCCATCTTTATACAATGGCTGAAGATCGTGCAAATTTTCTCTTTCGCACTTGTCCCTTCTAGTTACTTAGTTATAATATTTTGCATAACCTTTAGTCAAAAGACTAACTATTATGTAGTTAGTTTTTTCAACAGAATATTTTTATTTGAGACTGGTGGGTTATTTGAGATATTGACCATAGTGGTCTAACAGTGGGGCAGAACGGTCTGGGGTATAATATATGCCGTAAATAAAGGAGCAGTATATTTGCCCTTTCAATCCAAACGAAGGCACAGCCTCGTTATAACAGTCCTAAGCCACATCGAAGGCCTTCGAGCAGCCTAAAATGATCACTAGCTCAAACGGTTTACTTGAATGTTAACTTCCAGTGACAGAGAAGCCGGCGCCGCCGCCGCGCTCCGGCCCTCATGGAGTGCAAGTGGTCAACACCGGGCCGGAGCATACCTTCACCCTGGACGAGGACGCCCTCAGCGAGCTGCTCCTGAGAAATGACGTCAAGGACCGCGCGGTGGTCGTCATTTCCGTCGCCGGCGCTTTCCGGAAAGGGAAGTCGTTCCTGCTAGACTTCTTCCTGAGATATATGCACCACAAGGTTAGTCCTTTACATGAAAAATAAAACCGGTATTAATGATCTACCTTGCGGTAGTCCAAAAGGAATAATATAACTAGGACTGTGACTGCTTCTGCTGACCTGATTCCGTCATGTCAATCAGTGACTCGAGCGCTTTACGTCTTGTGCGGGCTAATGGATTTTAATGTCAAAGAATATGTAGGCACGTAACCGTTTGGAAAAATGTACTTGAACTTGTCGAAGCTTTTGACCAGGTTCACAAACCCTCATAAACTTGTTTCAGATTGAGGCCTGATCATAGCTTATAGATGTGTTGGATGATGTTCTGTTCTATCTGAATTCATCAAAACAAGCTAATACACGCAATCTCTTTTACGTCCACCTCGGTAGGGTATACCTCAAGGAACTCTCCTGATTCCTATATTGCTCTATGTGTATCAATGTGCCAATTAGCATAATAAACTGTAGGTAAACTAGATAACTAACCTACCTTGTATTGTTTAAATTAAAAGAGGTTCAATCGGGCGAGTGTGACATTTAATGAATGTTTGCCAATTTTCAGCGCTCGGCATAGTTATTTTAAATAGGGCGTTATGTGATGCCATACTGATGTGTATGTAGGTGTTTGTGTAGCGGTCCCGGATATACTGTGGTACCTGTTATAGAAATAACTTAACATGTTATGGACACACGGGCACCGGCCTCTTCCCTTCGCGAGTAAAAGACGTTTAATCATCAAAAGGCTCTTTATTTACCAAGTACATGTTACGAAAAAGTTTTCAAGAAAAAATAAAAATTGACTTCAAATAACGGGAAGTTGATAAAAAGATAAATTAATATAAAATTTCATCCCCCTTAGGATGGTATTTTTTCATAAATTTTATATGGGACCACTATGAAGTATACCCTACCTATTAAAAAAAGAATCATTTAAATCAGTTCACAATTGGTGAAGCTATCGCGTAACATAAACACAAAAAAATACAGAATAATTGAGAATCTCCTCCTTTTCAACCGACTTCAAAAAAGGAGACGTTCTCAATCGTCTGTATGTTTTATTCCACTTTAAGCCCTAAATATACATTTTATGAAAAAGTAGGGGATGAAATTTTATATTGGACGTTTTATCATATTCCCGTTATATGAAGTTATAGTATAGCTCATGCACTACCTCAAGACTTTTTTTTTCTTTTTTTTAAATAATTTTATTACGACTATACCACGTACTTTACTATTCTCCTGCTGACGTTTCGTTGACCGTTTAGAGGTCCTCATGAGCACCGTCCTCGACCACTCTCGACGGTCGTGAGACGGGAACTTAATTAACTACTTAACTTAACTACTTACTTAATAACTTAATTTTAATTCTATGATAACTCAAGACTGTTTTCCATATTAAACAAAGGTTAGCTGAATGAGAATGCTATCTAGCATTAAGTTCGCCTATGTACATTATTTTTTAGTTGTGGAATAAAGAATGTTCTATCTATCTAACTATCTATGAAGTCTGTTTTTATTTATTCCTGATATTAATTATTTAAAGTCGATTGTAAATGTATATTGTGTGTGCAGTATGGTTCGGGCGGCGGCAGCGGGGACTGGCTGGGCGGCGAGGAGGACCCGCTGGAGGGGTTCAGCTGGCGAGGCGGCTCCGAGCGGGACACCACCGGCATTCTCATGTGGTCAGAGATCTTCAAGGCCACGCTCGAAGACGGAGAAAAGGTGATGTACGCTATACATTACGCAGTTCGCTCGATCACCTGAATAAAGCTAGCTGGCAGCCAGTCCATGGTTCTGTGAGGCTATAAGACTACACGCTGTAGTACGGATACAGTTCTAGATATCTTTTGCTATATAAATACCCAGTCACATGTCACACATAAAACGTGGTATGAATTACATATGTCAGTAGTTGAAAATTAACCATATAGTTTACTTTTCTTTTTATATTTTAACTAGCCAACCATATAGTTCATCCATACCGCAATGCTTGAAAACGAAAGTTTTCAATCAGTGCGTCCTACCCGTCATGATCTACGGAGCTGTGGACACTCACGATAGGGCTGGTCCACCAGTTCAAAGTCGCTCAGCGAGCTATGGAAAGAGCTATGCTCGGAGTCTCTCTGAAGGATAGGATTCGTAACGAATACATCCGTCAGAGAACCAAAGTTATCGACATAGCTCAAGGAATCAGCAAGCTGAAGTGGCAGTGGGCCGGTCATATCTCGCGAAGAACCGATAACAGCTGGGGTAAACGTGTTCTTGAGTGGAGACCGCGACTCCGCAAACGTAGTGTAGGACGCCCTCCGGCCAGGTGGGATGACGATCTGCGAAACACTGCAGCCAGATGCTGGATGCGGCAAGCTGAAGACAGGGCGCTATGGCGCTCATTAGGGGAGGCCTATGTCCAGCAGTGGACTAATATAGGCTGATGATGATGATGATGATGATGAACCATATAGTTTACTTTTTTATTTATATTTTTAGGTGGCAATAATCCTGCTGGACACGCAAGGCGCCTTCGACAGTGAGTCCACGGTGCGGGACTGCGCGACCGTGTTCGCCCTCTCCACCATGCTGTCCTCCGTCCAGATATACAACCTCTCGCAGAATATACAGGAGGACGACTTGCAGCATCTGCAGGTAACCACCGATCATCTCCGATCCATCCTAATCCTAATCCGACTACTGCCCACGGCTTCGCCTGCGTGGAATGTGTTTCTTACGAACGTTGCCTTAGCGGTAAGAGCTACTTTTTGTCCGGGTGCCATGCGGGCGAAGCCGTGAGCAGTAGCTAATAATAATACATTAACACCCAACAGACTCATACATAGTCCTGGGGTCTAGACAAATACCACTTTCTGTTGGCGTTAACGCCTGCGGAAAGATTTAATTGTATGGAAATGACATAAGCTGTGACTGCTGCCAAGATTTATCTTGACAAATTCGTGTTAGCGTAAAAGGAAAACTAAGCGTGAGATATTTGTCTAGACCCCCTGACCCCACACTAGTATTCGGTGTCGTGTTTAAAAAGGAACATGGTTTTTGTTTCAGCTATTCACAGAATATGGCCGGCTGGCTCTCGAGGACAGCGGGCGCACTCCCTTCCAGCGGCTGCAGTTCTTGGTGCGAGACTGGAGCTTCCCTTACGAGGCGCCTTACGGAGCGCAGGGCGGCATGAACATCCTGCAGAGGAGGCTCAAGGTACCTTCTTCTACCATCAGCTCAATACCGTCCGTATTCGTGCTTGTCTGCGAAATGCTCGCAGGACGGATGGCTTTCGTGATGATGATGATGATCCGTGAAATCAGCATCGCTGATGAGTAGAGTTCGGGACAGTCGCAACAGTAGCTTGAAAATAGTTGCAGAGAGATGTAGCTTTCCTATTCGAAGGCATTTCAATGAGTGAAATTAAAATAATTTTATTGTTTAATCGTCTTCCGTCGCAAAATGTATCTATCTACCTACCTATCTCTTCCTATCCTACTACTATTATAAACGCGAAAGTTTGTGAGGATGGATGTTTGTTAATCTTTCACGCAAAAACTGCTGAATGGATTTTGAAGAAACTTTAAAATAATATATATTTTCCATTAAGTATTGTTACGAGCTAGGGTTCGGGATAAAATAATTAAGTTTAATTAAACACCAAAATTAATACTGTATTAGTAAATCATTGTATAAAAATGACAACAAAACAAATAACACAACGAAACTACACAATTACAACAAAAACAGTGTATCACTTGGTACAACACTAGCGCAACTGTAACTTCACTAGTCACTAGGTATCGCTTCTTTATCACTTCAAATAATTCACTTCCGAAATCTCGAAAGGAAACTGTCTATACTGGTCGCTTGCCGCGCTTATATAAAATCTCGTAAGGCGTTTCTTCCAGAACGTTCTCTTAGAGGGCGTGGCCTGCACGCTGCCCCACTCCGCCCCGCTCCGTCTCGTACCGCCTCAAACACTCCATAAAAATTCCTTAAAGACCTTAGTTCCCCCAGAACCTGAATAAGAATTTATGTGGTCAGGTGTCGGACAAGCAGCATCCGGAGCTGCAGTCTCTGCGCAAACACATCACGTCCTGCTTCTCTGAGATCGCGTGCTTCCTGCTGCCGCATCCCGGACTCAAGGTCGCCACCAATCCACACTTCGACGGCAGACTATTAGGTAACTCATTCTTATCTATACTACCACGTAGTCTAGCTAGTCTAGCTTAACGGATAGACGTTGTTCTGCCTTTGAATGTGTCAGATACGAAACGTCAATTCGACAAGATCAGTTTGATGTTGAGTTGAGGAAAAAAAACAGGTGTGATCAAAAGCTATCTACAGTTCCAGCAGGACTTTGTAATAGTTACCTAATGAAAGCTACATCCCTTCAATCATTCTATAAAGTTTATGGGTCAGCTATACAAAGCGAATCTGGAGTTCCCTGCGCGTCCAGCAAAATAATGTCTTCAGGGTGGTGATGGGGCTGCCGCGCTTCTGTAATGCATCGGGTGTGTTTGCGGATGCACGCGTGGATGACTTCCTGATCATCCGCAACGGAACAGCATCCCTGATGCGTCGGATGCGGGGCAGCACCAACAACTACCTCAAACTAATAGTGGGCAGGCTGGATGTGGACAGTCTTCATGAGGCACTGAGGTGCATATTGCAGTGTTCGGTCCAGTGTGTTAGTCAGATGCTTCATTAGGAGTGCATTCTTTTAAGTTCTGTTTATTAATTGTCATTTAATGATGTTATGTTGTGTGTTTGAAAGCTGAAATGAAAAGTTTGAATATGAATTTTCCAGACATCGAATCAGAATTCAAAAGGAACCTCCAGCAGCTTGTCCCCATGCTATTGGCGCCCGAGAACCTGGTCCCGAAGCTCATCAACGGGCAGCGCGTCAAAGCCAAGGACCTGCTTCAGTACTTCAAGTCCTACATGAACATTTACAAAGGGAACGAGCTGCCCGAACCAAAGAGTATGCTGGTGGTAAGTATTCTAACACTATAAGGAGATTTTAAATTTATCCGATAAGTTGGCTTGTTTATTCCAAAAAAACAAATTACAAATAAAATTGCTTAAGTTTTTAAGTTAGCATGATAAAATTCAGGTCTTAGAAATCATTATGAGTTTGTGGGCGGCGTGTATAGGTAAATAACGTGAGATGTTCCCAGGCTGCTGTTATAGAATGTGTGATGTTTCGAGGCTGCTGTAGGTTTGATAGATAGATAGATAGATAAACTCTTTATTGCACACCAAAGCAAAATACAAAAAGACACAGGAATTCAGAATAATATAAGGTACAATGGGCGGTCTTATCGCTAAAAGCGATCTCTTCCAGACAACCTTTGGATGGACAGGATAAAATAGAATCAAAAGACGGCGGTGTACGAGTACCTAAACCTACAACATATATATATATATATATATAAATACCTACATAAATTACAAATATATATACATATCCTATATAATATACATACAAATAATAATAATAATGTGAGATAATAATATGTAATAATATATAAAACTATTTACTAGCAGCTCTGAGACATGGAAAGGAAATGGTTGTATACCATAACTTTAAAAATGGCAAGTGACTTTGATGAATGTTTTTTGTTTGGAATGTAAGATGTTCCTAGGCTGCTGCTATAGAATGTGTGATGTTTCCAGGCTGCTGTAGGTATGGAATGTAAGATGTTCCTAGGCTGCTGCTATAGAATGTGTGATGTTTCCAGGCTGCTGTAGGTATGGAATGTAAGATGTTCCTAGGCTGCTGCTATAGAATGTGTGATGTTTCCAGGCTGCTGTAGGTATGGAATGTAAGATGTTCCTAGGCTGCTGCTATAGAATGTGTGATGTTTCCAGGCTGCTATAGGTATGGAATTTAAGATGTTCTTAGGTTGCTGTTATAGAATGTGTGATGTTTCCAGGCTGCTGTAGGTATGTAAGATGTTCCTAAGCTGCTGTTATAGAATGTGTGATGTTTCCAGGTGCTATAGGTATGGAATGTAAGATGTTCCTAGGCTGCTGTTATAAATTCTGTGATGTTTCCAGGGTGGTGTAGGTATGGAATGTAAGATGTTCCTAGGTTGCTGTTATAGAATATGTGATGTTTCCAGGCTGCTGTAGGTATGTAAGATGTTCCTAGGCTGCTGTTATAGAATGTGAGATGTTCCTAGGCTGTTGCTAAAGACTGTTAGATGTTCCCAGACCGCTGTAGGTTTAAAACGTGTGATGCTCCCAGGCGACGGCGGAAGCGAACAACCTGACCGCGGTGGCGGAGGCCAAGGAGGTGTACACGACGCTGATGGAGGAGATCTGCGGCGGAGCCAAGCCCTACCTGCAGACACAGCTCCTCGACGCGGAGCACAGCCGCGTGCGGGACAAGGCGCTGCACGCCTTCCACGCCAAGCGCAAGATGGGCGGAGAGGAGTTCAGCCAGTCATACTGCGCGCAGCTCACGCAGGTAACTACACTACACTACAAGCCCTACCTGCAGACACAGCTCCTCGACGTGCAGGTGATTGTTGATTGTTTACTGAACCAGTGGACTCCAATTTATCCACCACACTAATCAAGAATAGTCCTCTCGGTAGGAAGATTATGGCGACCGTAAAATGGGCGAAGCGCGCGGAACGTTGCCCGAACAGAACACCCATTTTGATAAAACAATTTTATCATTAGCACGTGCTGTCGAACGCTATATCCGTCCATGGTAATTTGGCAAAACAGACTGAATAAATGACAGCCAATTTGACAGATGTAGCTTCAACAATATGACCGCCGTACAGGGTCACTTCCGATGAATCAAAGAGGCACTTAGAGGTGAGTAATAAATAACGTCACGATGAAAAAATCACAGTGATCTGAAGTCAAATAGTATCACTGTGATTTGTCGAAAAGGAACAACGTTACGTATGTCGTTCCTTCGTGCTCCAATCGCACACCGTTCCATGATATATCGTTCCTTCCTACTGACTGCTCTGATGACGCGCGACTAGCGGTAACTTCGGTTAGTTTCGCCCTTCCTCGGCGCCTGTTCGTGTTTATTTCACTATAACTCTCTTTATAGAGTTAGAGGGTAAGTAGGTACCTGTTTTCTAGAAATGGCAGATGAGAACAATCTAAATCAACTTTTACGTTATACACTCATTATCGTATTTGATATTAGTTGGGATAAGAGACTTGAAGGATGTGTATTTTATATTAATATTTAGGTAAAAATAAAAATAAAAATTTGTGCAACTCAGTCCTGAGCCTGTGAGCCTGGTATTTCGGATCATTTAAAACAATTTTAGACATCTCGTTTCTCGTGACCTGAGTGATTGACGTGACAAAGTCACGTTGATTTTTCTGGTATTTCGGAACATTTTAAAACAATTGTAGACATCTCGTTTCTCGTGACAAAGTCACGTTGATTTTTCACTGACTTTTTAGAACTGGAACGACAGTCACGGTGATACGAAAATAACGCTTTTTCCCCACCTCTAGAGGCTCTTTTACTTAGGAACATATATTTATTGCATGAAGTACAAAAACATTGATCGAAACAACGTATCCTTACTTACTAATGCATCAAAACACTTCGACAGCGCGTTCTAGGATTTGGATAACATTTAGCAGCGACATCTAGTTTCATTTTTAGACACTACTTTACGATTATGATTAGACACCGCTATCAGGTAATCTGGGAATATAGTTCCAAGGACTTCCGAACTTTGACAACTATCAAAGTTCGGAAGTCCCTATTGGAAGCTATATTCCCAAATCAACTGATAGCGGTATCTAATCATAATCGTAAAGTAGTGTCTAAAAATGAAACTAGATGTCGCTGCTAAATGTTACCCAAATCCTGGAACTATAATTTACGAACGATCGCCAGTTGAAATTCTTTAATTTTGTCACTGACCAGCTCACAATTACAAGGAAAGTCTAGCAGACACGCAAACTTAAAATTTTGAATTTAGCTAGTGTTTAGATTTAAAAAGAAGGAAGATTAGTAGAGGTTTTGTGGAAGGGCTCGTCTACAACAATGCTTATTTCAGCCGCCAAGCAGTAATGCTCGCATTGCTGGGCTTCCGTTGGAGGGTATGGGTGCCGGTGAAATTACATGAGACTTTTTACCCGTTATGTATCACCACTATGTGCCACTTGCGTTGGCAAACGTTGCTTAACAGATACCAAAACACAACTATCTTAATTAATTGTCAAGTAAAATTATGTTATCTTAAACTTAAGTACACTTATGATACACTCTCAAATACTGATAGATTTAAGATTGTTAAATCTATATTATATTCACCGTAGACTATACCTATCTGTATAAAAGTTTATGTTATCTTAAACTTAAGTACACTTAAGGTACAATCTCAAATACTGATAGATTTAAGATTGTTAAATCTATTATATTCAACATAGACTATACCTATCTGTAGAAAAGTTTGTGTATGTGTTATTTGTTGTTGTGTACAGTTCAGATGGATATTTCCAGGACCTAGAAGATCAGTACCAGCAGTTCAGATCTCACAACGAGAGTAAGAACATCTTCAAAGCGGCGCGCACGCCCTCCGTGTTCTTCGCGATCGCGATGGTCTTCTACGTGGCGAGCGGCATCTTCGGCCTAGTGGGGCTCTACCCCATCGCCAACCTCTGCAACCTGGCCATGGGCTTCGCACTCATCACGCTCGTCATGTGGGCTTATATCAGGTAAGTTAGCTTCGTACAATACATTTATTCTTCTGCCTTCTGCCTGAGATGCAGAAGGTTGCAGGTTCGTTTCCCGCCACGGGACAGATGTTTGTATGATTTGCAAATATTTGTCTCGGGTCTGGGTGTTTTCTGTGTATAATATGTATGTATTTACAAAAAAAAAGTATATCAGTCATTTAATTCCCATAAAACAAGCTCTGCTTAATTTGGGGCTAGATGATGCTGTGTGAAAAATGTCCAGCATTATTTATTTATTCATTTTAAGTATGAAAATGTACTCTGCACATGAAAAAGAAAGCTTCATGCGTCCCTAAAACTCCGATTAAGCGGGATATGAACCCGCATTTTCGTCTCTAATCGGCTATGCGTTGGCCACCAGCCTGCTTAGCATGAAGACCCATTACAACGTTGACAAAATGTAGACAAACAATATTTTGTCCCTCTCTTTTGTTTGAAAGAATACACGACTGATATAGTTTTTGTCTTCTCTTTCGAATATTTTTTTTTAAATTAAGCATTAATACAAGTATCGCAGCAATTTGAAGAAATAAATATATTTTTTATAAGCGTTTTATTTAGTCAGTACACAACTACACTGCACAGTGTTATTCGCACTCAAGTCCTTTTATAGTCTATGGTGTTCAGAGAGCCTGTAGTGATGGGACACTTCCCTAGTGCTGTGCTTGTACCAGACCAACACATTCGTTCACTGCGCCGCAGAGGTCGTCGAATTAAGGATTATAAGCTTTGCTTAGTTTGGGGCTAGATTATACAGTATGTCAAGGTTTTTTTTTTAATGTTTTGTTTGAATAACTTTATTTTTTTAACTTTTTACAGGTACAGCGGTGAAATGAGGGAGTTCGGCGTCACCATAGACGACTGCGCCAATGTGCTTTGGGAAAGTGTAAGTTTTATATTTAAATCTATAATTCTTCGTACTAATATTATAAACGGGAAAGTTTGTGAGGATGGATGTTTGTTACTCTTTCACGCAAAAACTACTGAACGGATTTTGATGAAACTTTACAGTAATATAGCTTATACATCAGAATAACACATAGGCTACTTTTCATCCGGTTACCACGCGGGCGAAACCGTGGGTAGAAGCTAGTAGTATATAGAGCTCTTTGTTCTAACGCGCCAATCTCTGGTACTACCCGTTCGGATTAGATTTTTTTTTTTCGCCTAATTCTTGAGGAAGGTTGTTAGTAGGCTATTTTACATCACGCTGCGACTCTAAGGAGCCGAGCAAAAAGAAAAAAGTCGGGGAACACTAAGCGAAAACTAAGTAATATCGCGGGCGGGCAATGAGACGCGGTGGGTCAGGGGCCGAAGGCGCTCAGAACGCAGGGCTCAAAACTTTGAAGGGAAACATCATAAAACTGACATACCCTAGCTTGATGCATATATACGTAGCAACCTGTCACGCAGAATGCTAATTCCCATTAAAAAGTGCGCATGTGCCCATCTTATGTTTATTTATAAAAATGCCCAAATATAATCTTTGACCATGCCTCTAACTACATCCTATTTCTTAATCTCACGGATCTACGTTCCGAGTTAGATCATCCATCCCATAACTCATCATGGATGGAAGAAAACTCACTATTGTGACATTATTTATATTATGTTATAGAAATAAGTAAAGGAAATTTAATTTTATATTTTTTATATTTTATATTTTAACTAGCTTCTGCCCACGGCTTCGCCCGCGTGGTACCCAGTAAAAAGTAGCCTCTGTGTTATTCTGATGTATAAGCTATATTACTTTAAATTTTCATCAAAATCCGTTCAGTAGTTTTTGCGTGAAAGCGGAACAAACATCCACACAAACTTTCACGTTTATATATTATAAAGTATATAGTAGGATTGTACCTACAAAACAGTGAACAGTGAATTAACAACCTAATCTAAATAACATATTGTTCATTAAGTTTTGTTATTTTTCCAAATAAAGTAATTATTATATTCTTATAAAGAAACTGGCTCAGGTAGTCAGTAAAGTCAGCAGGAGAATAGTATTTTTAACCTTTTATATTTTGATGTCCAGGTAATGAAGCCGGTATACCAGACCTGCCTGGAGAAGGGCATGGAGCAGGCGGCGGCCGCGGCGGCGGAGAGGGCCGGACTCGGGCCGCCCACGCCCACGCCCACGCCCACGCCGCACGCCAACGGGAAACACAAGCACTTGTGATGTGCCGCGCCGGGGCTCGCGCCCGCCGGCTGACGACGCTTCCCACGGCTAGCGACGTGCCACAGCCCTGATGACGGCTATAGCCGCCGTAGCACTGCCCTGTGACGCCAGTAGCCGTGCGGAAGCCCGACGAAGCCGTGTTGTGGAAATGTGCAGTGATCGATGGGGTTTTGAACCCTACACTTGGTTTTAAAAGCAGTGTTTGAACCCATGACACTAGCCGGGTATTGGCGTTGTGATCTGGTTGCGTGGGACTATTTAGACATCCTGCGGGAAATTATTTTTATGTGTGTGAACTGATGCGAATTAAAGTTTGTGTAGGGGGATTTAAGATGCGATTTCCGTGAGGTTTGCTCAACTTAAAGAAAATAATGGTGGGATGTTAATATTTAATGTCTGAATAAAATGAATTTTTTATTCAAATTCATACTGTTAAATCGACGATAGATCTATTGTAGAAATTTAAAATGCAGCTGCTTATAAATAAAAAATAAAAAAACATTATTTCGGTTGTGTGTGGTGTAGACTTTATTTTAGTATGGCAACAAAAAAACGGATCTACTATAGTTTTAAATTCAAACACCTCACGGAAATCTGACCTTATTTTTAAAGTGCAAAATGACTATGAGGTTTCTTGAAGTGTAATAAAATTGTGAAATGTTCTTATTGTAGATCAATGCTCACTCAGACTACTCAGCAGTTTACTTATTGCTAGTTTAAGCTATACTTTAACATATTTACTATTCTCCCGCCGACATTTTGTTAAACATTTCGGAAGTACTGTCCACCATTACAGGAGAATAGTCAAATAATTGTGGTATCATTTATGTATCCTAAAATGATACCATACCAGGATAATTTCAATAATATGGTCAAATTCAAGCAACAAGCTTTAAAGATCTCTGATTTTTTTGTGAAATACCTGATACTTATCGTTTTAAGCCATTGTCTAAGGCAAATGAGGTTTCTGTCGCGAGAATGTATAAAGTTAGGGTTAAGGTACATATTCGAGAGTGCGCTGATGTTATTTCATACGAAAAAGTGTGATTAAATCCCGATTGATGTAGCTTGACCCTTTTGTAAGCTCAGATACATTTACGCGTAGATAGGTATCACACTTGGGTGCTTTCACTTTAAACTTGCCTCTTACTGTGAGGCATGCGTTATGCAATAAAGCATGCCTAGTTCACAGCGCACTTCGATTCGATGTTAACTTGACAAAGTTACAAGAAAAGTTTTAATTTAACTCCATTTGGCGCGTCAAAGTCTATAGGTTTTTATTTATTTAAATCACAAGGATCTTATAGAAACGACTACTTAGAAAGTAAGTGAATTTAAAATGACAAAGTGAATTTACGCGATTCCTCGCGCGTGGCCAAGCCTAGAAAAAACAGGTAGCAAATTAGCTTGTTTTTTTTATGATCCTTCAACCAACTTTTATTATGGTGCCAATCATTAATTGCGAAAAAGCATTAGAGAATAAAGTCTAAAGGGTAAAAACATCTCGACATGAAATAAATATGCTGATCGACGTGTGCCGTAGCGAATTATTAAAGCTATGCAACAATACATGCCTTAGAAGTTATTGAATGTGTTGAAAGAGGCAAATTGAAGATGAATGCGCCTATGTATGGCCTATTTTCTTTATACATTCGAGCTGGCCTCATTTCCGTAGATGTATTAATGGATAAGTGTTTAAAGCAATATGTACATTAAATAATTTAATTATTCGAGTGATATTGTCCGGTGAAGGGAGAATTTAAAATAATAAATTGTTTGTACAGTTAGTGAATTTTAATATAGTATAGTTTTTAATGCTTCATTAACCTGCCTTCCCATATAAGTAGGAGTTAAGTTTTCTTTCTAGCATTCAGGCTAATGAAGCATTAATATATTCGTGAGAGAATAACGCTAAAATTTTGGAAATGAAAGCAATTGGAACGGTCTACGCTCGGTCCTCGATGTTGTGAATGAGTCATACATAATGCTCACTTTGACTCTCTTTACATGCAAACATACTTCAAGCATTGATTTTGTAATCGAGTGAGTGACTCCCCTAATGGATTTGGGTCTATTTGAGAAGTAAGATAAAGGCTTCCACAGACAACGGGCTAACTCACGCCCTCTGACTCACGCCGTGTAAATTTGGCAAGATTGATAGTAACTGCCGACCGAGTGGCGATCCGTTTATGTTAATGTTAATTGTAAAGAAATTTATGTTTTATATTTGCACAAATGTATAACTCGTCTGTTCTGTTGATGTTTCTGAAATTTGGTAGTTTTCACTCGTTATAGCTTACACCGCTAAACATTCTTAAATCGTTTGCTAAGTAAATAATGTGTTTTTTCACGTGTACGGTACAGAGATGGTTTAACTTTTCAATTATGTGTGTTCATTTAAATATTTTATACAATTGTTTACCATTTTTTTTTAATCAAGATTTTATTGTTGACTCTAAAAACATTAACTTGCCTTGTCTATGTGGTTTCAGCATGTGCTGAGTGTTTCAATTTAAAAGTGTGAGACAGATAGATTTTATCATGTATGACGAATAGTATCTTAAATCAATATTTTGTTGTGACAGTTTGCTTTTAATTGTAAAGCGGCGGCTTACGCCGAGATCTCCAACAATGGCCTCGATTCTTTAGTACACTGACTAAACTAAATTTAAACTAAATTTATCGCTCTCTTTTACTGTTAGTGTACGCAAGAAAGAGATAGCTACAATTTGAGTGCCGTGTGCTGCTGTCAAATCAGTTAACGTGCCGCTTTTCTTCGTGTTTATAGTCACCATGTTTTGATATCACGACTAAATTTGTATGGAAAACTTAAATCAGACTAATTTGACAGCCCTAAAATTGTATCTATCTCTTTCTTGCTTGCACTATCAGTAAAAGAGAGCGACAGTTTAAATTTAGTTTGTTCAGTGTACTACAGAATCGAGGCCATTAACAAGCGTAGATATTTTTCACGCCTATTCAATCAGCTATTGGCGTGAGTTCTCGGCATGAGTCTAGAGACGGCTTTAGAAACAAGTCGGGAGTTTTGTTCGTTCTATCTTTGTAAATAGTTTTAAATTGAGAACATATCTTATTTACTGTGGTTTTATACTAGACAAATAAATTTATTTTTCTAAAATATGTGCCAATGTGTGAATATCGTTTCGGCGTGAATTCGGCGGGAGTTGGAGCAAAATTTTGTTGTGAGATATAATAGTTTATTTTGTTGATTTAACGGAATAAATTTGGTTTGTACTATTAAATAATTCTTTATTTACCAACCGACTAACTGTAACTCTGAAATGCTAAACCTATTTATTTTTGCGCCCCTCAATGGGCGTTCAAAGTTCACCGCACAGCCCTGAGGCTGTTAGAAAATGCTAAAACTGAGTCACAATACAAAATATAATCGAGTTATATCAGCAACATTCTACTTAAATCAACTCATTTATTTGCAAATATGGGTCACATGTTTTGCCTTGAAGGAGACTCCAAACTCTGTAAGCACTAATTTATAAGTAACAGAAATAAAAAATAAAATAAAAATATCTAGGGCATGCAAAATGGGTGTCTAGTCTAAATATAAATAAAACAATAATAAACCTTAAGTTACACAGTTATAAAAATAATGAAATACCTAATTAAACATTGTTTAAAACATTACTACTGATTAATATTGGATTATGGGAACTAAATGACTGATATATTGATTATATACTTTTTTTGTAAATACATACATATTATAAATAGCTAGCGATAGCGATTTGGTCCTCTAGGTGAGTTTTCATACCAAAGGACAACCAAATTGTTCTGTAATTCATTTAGGATGCTGTAGCTTCTTTCGCGGAGTCTGCTCAGCAATGAGGCTGTATTGCTGGCGTCGAAGGTGGCGGTGCGCGCCGCGGCGGACAAACCCGACGGATCGGTAAAGCATTACCGGTTTGTGTAACAACGACTAGTGTGGAATTTCATGGTCTGGTTAAATGAATGCGCTACATCATGTAAACTCGAATTAGTTTTTAACTTACTTCTGTAACAAAATGACAGCCCATGTATTGGCGCCATCTTTTTCCAACTCTCTTACTTAAATCTTGAGCAGCGTTTCAGTAGGTATTTGGCCGTTTAGTTAGTGCTCCAACAAAACGTATCAAAAGTACAATTACCAACTTGACTGAATGAAAATGCTCTATGAAAAAGGTGTGCACCTTACGAAATAAACAAACAAATTAAAACTACAATGAATGGTCTTATCGCTTGCAAGCGATCTCTTCCAGGCAACCTTTTGATGGTGCTGATTTTATTTAATTTTGTGAACGGCCTAGGATGTAGATGGGTACTATAAATTTCACGAATTTCGTAAAAAGATGAGTACTATAATATATATAATATAATATATATGTATTATAATACAAGTACCTAGTATAAGACTAAGACCCGAATTCATAGTCAAATAGGGGCTCCCCTAGGGGACTGCTCAGGCGCTAAGTAAAAATTCAAGTGCGAATTCAACCTTTATGCACTCAGCCATAAGGCGAATGCTGAATGATGGATTTTTGGGTACTGTTCAACCCCCAACTATGAATTCAGGTCTAAGTGCGTGACTTCTGAGTAATTCCTGACCCCACCCACACTAAGTACACCACACTAGAGCTCGATTTGTCTCCAAATCAGTTTTGTGCTAATAAACCAGAATTCACATAAAACCAGCCAATAGTATGACATCATACACACATCATACCGGAGTCAAGTCTGACATCACTCGACGACCTTCTTTCGGCCAGCATAGTCGACCGCGCCTTTCATTACTGCGCACAAAAACTTAAAAACAACAACGTTGTTTTAAACACAAAGTGATTATACGTAATAAAGAAATATGACGAGTAAGTACCTACCTGCTAACAATACTCGTTCAGGGTAAAAAGTGTTTGTGTCTATATTTAGAAGGGGCCATTTGTTCATATTTCATGCTAAACCAGGTAGGTACCTACTTTATGTAGGTAAACATTAGAATGCTAGAGAGTTTCATTTGCAGGAATTTTTAATCACACCATTATTACCTAAAGCTTTTTAGAATACTAATTATTAATGATTAAACGAACTTACCTGTACGTGAAGTTCTATCATAATTATACGCAGTACTTCGACGATATTAATAGCATTATAATGTTACTACAAATAGGTATTATTAATCAAAATTTAATTATATATAACGCATTGTATTCAAATAATATTCTAAAGCTATTAATCTCTTCGGATGAAGAAATACTTACTATTCCCGTGCTGAAGACCGTCAAGCGTGGTCGCAGACTGTGCTCATGGGAAATAAACTTCTAAAGAGATAATTTCAATTCTATGATGAATAAAGCTGATTGAAATAGTTGAAATTTATTTGCAAGGTTAGGTGGATTGAATGCGCGAACGATTTTGTTTCCTCAACTATAATTAAATTAAAAGAAAATAGGTCAACAGAGTATATTAGGTAACTCGTACAGTCAGCATCATTTAACATGCACCCATGAGTCGATCCAATATTCTTGTAGTTATTAACCTACTATTAAATTCTGTGATTTTGGTATAAATGTGCGCGCCCTTCCACCCCTTTAACTTAGCGCTGACGCACAGTAGGTACGACTTGAAAATTAATCTTTGCGACTGCAATGCATAAAGCTCATTTGACTTTCATTCAAAACTTTTTTTGAAGAAGTCAGCTCAATTTTACGTTTAGAACATATCTGCCTGCCTGATCAGTGATCAGTGATGAAGAAGGCAGAATTCGTTCAATTACATATTGATTGAACAATAATGCTAAAATCGAGTTGTATTCACGGAAATCACCTCAACATACCTACTACTTCTACAGGATAAAATATCTATCAGGTACCTACCTACTAGTACCAGTAATACCTTAAGTATTAACTGGTTTGGTTGTGATTTTTACGAATGAAACACATCACTTTAACATAGGTACAGAAACCATAAATTTTCAATTCACTTTCTTCACACAAATGTAGGTATACAACATTGCAATTATACACATGAGATAAACAGTTAACTACCAACCGCGTAGGTAAGTATCACATATACAAAAAGTAGGCCGCATGCAACTATCAAGGTTGGAGCAAGAATAATGAGTACCTACCTATTAAAACGATAAAACCGATCAACTAATTCTAGTCATGCTCCGTCTGACTGAAACATCCCTCATCATTTTTTTAAACAACTTAATTGGCAAAAAGCATACCTACGGCCCACCTGTTGGCTAGCGGTTACCGTAACCTATGGACGGATGCTTGCAAGAGGTATGACCCACGCGTGCCGACCCTGAGACATAACGGGTGAAAAGTCTTATAATTGATGCATGTAATTTTACCGGTATCCATACCATTCAGACCGGTTCATAAATATATATAATCACAATGTTAATACTAGAAATAGAGATAAACTCGCTGTTGCCACTTGTAGACTCCATAAAGTTAGTAAATCGTTTAAAGGGCAAGGTGATTGCCCTTTAAACGCTTTTATAAGAAACTCCCAAGAGATATACAAAAATTATCAATTAGCAAATTTAAAAACGTAATTAAACAAAAACTTTATAAAAAGGCATACTTTAAAATATCTGATTATTTAGATGAGAAAAACTCTTGGGATTGAAAATGCTCTAACTCGAACCTATTGTTTTGTAAAAGGATCATTAAAAAGAATAACCAGCCTTGTTTTCTTTCCTGGCTTGGTCGCGGAAGATCAGGCAGTAGATAAAAACCGACGTTTCAAAGTGATCCTTGTGATTTTAATGAATAAATGAATTTTGACTTCGACTTTGACTTAGAGCAATGCAAGCATTTTACTGCTTTGCGGCAAAAATAGGTACCTAGGTATAGTGATAATACTTCCCCGGACGAGTTCTATCACAAGGAGGTCTACTAAGTACTTTAAAAAAAGCAAATACAAATCGTTATCGTTTTCTGTCTGACCGGACTGACCGTGGTATTATTTTGAATACTAGATCTCTGTAATATTTTAGTTATGTTTTGGCTGCACCTCCTAGGGGTTGAATTTTGAATAAATATACTAACTTTCTTGTTGCACATTATAAAAAGAGCCCTTTCCCACCTAATTGAAGAGCTCTAGGATTGATTTCGGCTGTAGGTTGGCTGATAGTCAAAGCACAGCCGAAACACAGTTACGCTAGATACACGCAGTTTGTACAAAATTCGTGCCCTTGTATGTAGGTATGTTGGCCATGACGTAACTTCACAACAGACATGATATGATATGAGTCATGTGGTTGATATATTGACACGGTCAAGTTAAGATATTGAACTCTATCTGCGCATATCGAGCTTCATGAAAGACTTGTCTTGCCTGTCTTGTCAATTCTTGAGGTTTCAGGCAAGTTAGAGACCCTGGAATCCGGCTGGGGCATTCAAGTGGTGACTCCAGCCCCTGAGTACACCTTTGCCCTTGATGAGGAATCTTTGAGCGCGCTCCTCTTACGAGATGATATTAAAGACCGCGCGGTCGTCATACTATCCGTCGCTGGTGCATTCCGGAAGGGAAAATCATTCCTGCTCGACTTTCTGCTCAGATATTTGCACAAAAAGGTTGGTATAATCAAATAGACAGACTCCCAGTATGACACGAAGAATAATCAGGAAGACGTGATCAAAGTTAAAATGTCAAATGACTGTATTATTTTATTCCGTGCGTCCAACAGGACTATACTTTATCAGATGATGCATTTGCATTAGCAAAAGATAAGTTTCTGTAAGGCGTACCTATAATGTAATGATTTGGTTATTTCGCCCCCTTTTAAGGCCTCCTACTCAACTGGTCAGTTCACACCAATGCAGGACTATGAAAGAAGTGACGACACGACAAGCGAACGATTCTTATGAATTTTCTTCGATAGGTACATCAATCCCAAGGTTGTCTGGAAGAGATCGCTTTAAATTTAAGCTATAAGACCGTCCATTTGTTTATTTTATTATCTTGTGGTGTACATTATTTTCATTCATTTTAATTCATGAAGTGATTTTTACTTTTTCCTCACGCAGCACAATTAATCGTTAAACTGTATATTCTAGTACCATCTCGGTGAAAGCAGTGAAGACTGGTTAGGCTCAGAGGACGAGCCTCTTAAGGGCTTTAGTTGGCGCGGGGGCTCCGACAGACACACCACGGGGCTGCTGTTGTGGTCACAGCCATTCAAAGCGACTCTACCTAATGGAGAGAAGGTAAGTCTTCTTCTATTTCAGGTTCACACAATATGTTTATTCAAGATAGACAGGAACGAAAAATATTGTCTCTGTATGTTGGTCAGACCCGCGAGAAAGGTTCTCGCGTAGCTTATATCTAGTAGACGCAAGAGCTATCCTCGGGTACTTAATGATGCTCGGTTGATAGACGAACATAATACCCCTACATGGCCAAGAAACCTCCATGCTACGTGTCCTCGCTCAGCTGGCGATGACAACAAACCGAGCTGGCGATAGCGGGTATTAAGTACTATCTAAGATCCAGAAAGATGTTCTATCGAGTATTTTTAACAGAACGGGCGAGCAACTTGAAAAGTATCTACTCAAGGTTTTGAACGACCAAGAGACATACATAGTCCTGATCCCCTGTGTCGTCATTGATACCCACGACACAGGAAATCCTAGAGGGGATCATGCATATCACGTTTCCGGGGGGTAATGGTACCACAACCCCCCGGAAAAAATATCTACTGAACATGCAAACATTAGTTCCGCAAAGGGTTACGTCACAGCTGTTCCCGCCGCGCCATCGAAGTCTTCAAAGTCATATTTTTAATACATCCTGTGTATTTTAATGTGTGGTTTCCAGGTGGTGATCCTGCTGATGGACACGCAGGGTACATTCGACAGCGAGTCCACAGTCCGGGAGAACGCCACAGTGTTCGCACTCTCGACTATGATCTCATCGGTGCAGGTTTACAACCTCTCACAGAACATAGAGGAAGACGACCTGCAGCATCTTCAGGTAAACTGATATTTTAAACTGTTTAAAAAAAATAAACAGGGATATTCCGCGCATTGTACATTTCTTTTTTTCTTTTGTGTTTGTACTGTAAATTGGTGTTATGCACAATAAAGAGGTTATCTATCTATATATATATATATATATATATATATATAAAAATGCTGGACATTTTTCACACAGCATCATCTAGCCCCAAACTAAGCAAATCTTGTATTATGGGAACTAGATAACTGATAAAACTACTTATATACTTTTTTTGTAAATACATACATATTATACACTAACTTCTGCCCACGGCTTCACCCGCGTGGTACCCGGATAAAAAGTTGCCTATGTGTTATTCTGATGTATAAACTATATTATTGTAAAGTTTCATTAAAATCCGTTCAGTAGTTTTTGCGTGAAAGAGTAAAAAACATCCATTCTCACAAACATTCGCGTTTATAATATTAGTATGATGACAATATATAACACAGCCTACAAGACCTCACACAACCCATAGTTACTAGTTAGGCATAACTTGTGCCATTCTTAACTCATACAAATCGACCATACCATACATAACTGGGTTAGGTAGGTGAGTTAAAGCATGGAAAGTCACGCTCGCAAAGAGCCTCCTCAATAGCCGAAAGGATACCTCAGAAAATTAATGAATTTATATCGTTTTCCAGCTGTTCACAGACTATGGCAGGCTCGTGCAAAAAAGCAGTGATGGAAAGCCTTTCCAGCGCCTGCAGTTTTTGGTGCGCGACTGGAGTTTTCCTTACGAGTATCCCTTCGGATCTGAGGGTGGGAAGAGACTCTTGGATAAACGGTTAGAGGTGAGGATACACGGCTGGTTTAAAAAAATATACAGGCGGTAGAAAATGGTGGCATTGAAACTGCTGATGACATGATTCAGAGCGCCTTAAAAGAGGATTTTATTATGGAGTAAATTAACATCCGCCTATGCCACACTTTGGCGGCTTCAGGGCTTTTTGCATTACCTAATGTGGGGGTAAGGCTCAGGGCTACGTATGTGATTTGACCGCAGATGTTGTTTTAAAACCTTTTCAACTAACTCCAGGTCCACGAAGGCCAGCACAAGGAGCTGCAGACCCTGCGGCAGTACATCGCGGCGTGCTTCGAAGAGCTGGCCTGCTTTCTCATGCCTCACCCGGGCCTCAACGTTGCTACAAATCCTGAATTTAACGGCAATCTAAAAGGTACTATTCACAGTTCCCTCGTCCATCGTCACTGGTTTTAATCCCTGCGTTAGATCAGTGGCTTATTGTGACTTTTAGCTACCAGTTTCAGTGCTCAGGATTTATTGTAAGCGAACTGAATCCATCTTATCATAGTGGAAAACAATGTTGTTCAACTGCTTTGCCACGATACAAATGATGAGTAGGTAATTAAATCAGTAGTTGGTTTATTTTTCAGACATAAGCAAAGAGTTCAAGGACAGCCTCAAGGACTTGGTATCAGAACTCTTGGCTCCGGAAAACCTGGTGCCAAAGCTGATCGAGGGCCAGCAGGTGAAGGCCAAGGACCTCTTACACTACTTCAAAGTCTACATGAAGGTCTTCAACGGTACTGAACTGCCAGAGCCCAAGAGCATCTTGGAGGTGAGTCGTATCGCCGAACGTACCTCTAAAATGGAATTTGTTTTAAAAATAACTCGTCAAAGTCTAGCTTGGAGGCGCAATTAAAAAAAACAAAAGACAGAAAAAATAAACAGGAAACGGAGGCGGACAAATGCGAGAGAGAAGGTTTACCATAGCAACAGGTGATTCCGGGCTGATGATCATAGAATCATAAAAAGCAAGTTACATTTATGAACGTACTAGCTTCTGCCCACGGCTTCACCCGCGTGGTACTCGGATAAAAAGTAGCCTATGTGTTATTCTGATGTATAAGCTATATTACTGTAAAGTTTCATCAAAATCCGTTCAGTAGTTTTTGCGTGAAAGAGTAACAAACATCCATCCCAAACTTTCGAGTTTATAATATTAGTAGGATTGTTTCCCAGGCAACAGCGGAGGCGAACAACTTGTCAGCCGCGGCGGACGCACGCGATATCTACGAGTCCCTCATGGAGGAAGTCTGCGGCGGCTCCAAGCCGTATCTACAGCCTAAGGTGTTGGAGGACGAGCATAGGAGGGTCAAGGACAAGGCCTTACACGCGTTTCATAGCAAGAAGAAGATGGGAGGGCAAGAGTTAGCGGACAGCTATGGAGTGCAATTGATAAAGGTATATGAAGAACACAGTTGGTGGTGTGTCCTCCATTTGGTGTGGGTCCATCTTCCACCGAGCTGATCCATCTGATCCACTTGCTGAGGGTCCTAGGACCGACAGTTGTTTGACGGATGTATTGTGGAAACTTCGCTTGCGTGATCTAAACACTTCGATGCAATACCATCTGTGTATTGACTGGTAGCGCTTCCTTGTTGCGATGTAACTTAGCTCAATCATGTGGCGAGAGATGTCGCTACAGGTATATACAATATAGCTAACTCTACCACGTGCTTTACTATTTTCCTGCTGACGTTCGCGACCACGTTACGTACGGTGCTCATGAGGAAGGACCTCTAAACGATCAACGAAACGTAACCCGCTATGTCTCAGGGTCGGCAACGGGCGAGTGATACCTCTGGTGTTGCAAGCATGATTAGGTTACGTTAACTGCTTACTAATAGGTCGGCCGTGTTCTTGTATGCCACTTTAGGTGTGTAAAATAAACATAAAATAGATAAACTTTAGAGCATAATTTCTGTCATTTTATGATTATTCTTGTATTTAAATTGATTTTCAATCTACCCATTGACATTTGCACACCATTTGGATGGTACAATATATAAGGGCCTATAAAAACCCCGCTAATGCCATCGATTATCTCGTACCAACTGAACATAATTTATTTATCACCCTCTTTTAATGACAGTAATAAAAGAAAAGATAACTAACAATAGGTACCTAACCATTAATGCTGTCAAATTGGTCAGATTTAAATTTTCGATACAAGTTTAGTCGTGTTTTATAAACATGCTAACTTTAAACACACAGGAGAGAAACACGTAAACTTATTTGACAGGAGTAAATTCTGGCCATCTCTTTCTTACGTGCTCTATTAGTAAAAGAGTGCGATTGTTTAAACTAACTGAGGTGGTGTACAAGATGATCGAGATCATTTCTTAATATTTGACAGGAGTAAATTCTTGCCATCTCTTTCTTACGTGCAATATCAGTAAAAGAGTGCGATAGTTTAACCTAAAGTGAGGTGGTGTACAAAATAATCGAGATTATTTCTTAATATTTCACAGGAGTAAATTCTTGCCATCTCTTTCTTACGTGCACTATCGGTAATAGAGTGCGATAGTTTAAACCTAGTATTATAATATCTTTGGTTTAAAGTAACGTGAGTTGATGTACAAGAGAATCGAAAATATTTCTTAATATTTCCAGGAGTTAGACGAGCTGTTCGACCAGCTCCGAGCGCACAACGAAGGCAAGAACATATTCCGCATAGTGGGCACGCCGACCGTGTTCGCAGCGCTGGGTATCCTGGGCTACGTGCTTGCGCTGCTGGGCGGCGCGCTCGGCGTGCAGACGCTGGTCGCGGTGGGACAGGGCGCCGCGCTGGCCTCGCTGGTCATGCTTCTACTATGGGTTTACACTAGGTACCTTCCTATGCTACATTCTAAGAACTCCGTAGCCGAAAACGGAACTTATAAGATTCATCACTGAGACGATTTCTCAATGATGCAGAGTGCGGAGTGTGCGGAGCTGAGACGCAGAAGGATGCAGGTTCGATTCGCGCCGCGGGACAAGTGTTTGTATGATCTGCAAACATTTTTCTCGGGTCTGTGTGTTTTCTACTTAAAATATGAACAAATAATTAAAACACAAAAGCATCATCAAAATCGGTTAATATCTTGATATTATGTTTATATATGTTTGTCTTGTCACAAACATTATAAAAAAACATCCTCCTTTATTGAATTCTATTAAAAATATCGATCGGCAATCGGAAAATAAAATATGAGAATGTTTACGTACATCCCCTAATACAGGTACAGTATAGGGGCTGAAATTTTACTTTCACTGCACCCAATCCTATTATTGAATTGGTCTTTAAATCAATTTCGAGATTTTCTAAACCGTTTTTTTTTAAGAAAATTAAAAATACTACTTTCTGTACCTGCCTACCTACTTACAGGTTATCAGGGAACATGCGAGAAATTGGCGTTCAATTGGACGACATAGCTGACACATTGCGGGGATATGTAAGTAACTATGTACATATAGGTATATACAAAAAAATACAGGTAAAACAGCTAGCTATCTAAAGATGATATCTATGTATTTACAAAATAAAATGTATATAAGTAGGTAAGTACCTAGTATATCAATCATGTAGTTCCCATAACACAAGCTCTGCATAGTTTGGGGATAGATGATGCTGTGTGAAAATATCCAGCATTATTTATAATTCGACGACCTCTGTAGCGCAGTGGGCGAAGGCCTGCCTGAGATGCAGAAGGTTGTGGGTTCGATTCCCGCCGCGAGACAAATATTTGTAAGATTTGCATATATTTGCCTCGGGTCTGGGTGTTTCCTATGTATAAAATGTATGCATTTACAAAAAAAAATATGTAAGTAGTATATCAGTCATTTAGTTTCCATAACACAAGCTCTGCTTGCTTTGGGGCTAGATAACAAAGTTTGAAATTGTCCAGCATTATTATTTATTATTCTTATTGAATGTTGTACTGAAGAAAAAGTCGCTAGCAACTCTACGCATCCGATACAATAACGTTTTGATGTTGCGACTTCCTCGCTTCTGTAGCGCATCAGGGATGTTTGTGGAATACCAAACTGATGGTTTTGACGCAATTATCCGCAAAAAAACTGCCTCCCTGATCAGCAGAATACGGGACAGTCGCAATAGCATCCTGAGGACTTTATCTGATAGATAGTCTTTTTTTACGTGCTACTAACACTCTATAGCCTGTAAATTTTCTGAAATAAACAAATTTTAATGTTTTTTTTTATTGTATAACGGGAATTTTTACGTACCATACTACGTATGGGTGAAGTCACAGACTAAATTTATTTTATCTTTTAGTATCTAAAGACTATTATTAAAAAAAAATAATGTCTTGACTTTTTCAGTTGACGAGCGTTGCCATGGACTCTATGAGCAGCAATGCAGCGGTGGCTGCGTACGCCTACACCGGATCTGCTGACTCCAAGAAGCAGTCATGATGCACGGAAATAGTGACGGAAAACATCATATTGCAGCAAACAATGTTGCACAATACTTAACTATGTCTTCCAAAAGAATCTTAATCTAATATGTGCTAAGTCACATAAATTGGTGAAAATAGGCACAAAAAATCAGACTTGAATATTTTTTTTATATCAATAAGCTCATGTATTTTTGTACAAAAACTTAACCCTTTAACTGGTTTACAATAAACGCAGATTTAAATTAACACAATAATTGTGCAGAGAAACTGAATATTTTCACCACTAATTCCAGTTCATTTATGTGCCCCAGTGTTGGCCTAGAGCACAAGTTCTCAAACTTATTTTTCCCACAACTTTTGAGAATAAAAAAAAACATAGCGCCTCCCAAATTTTTTAAACATAACAACCTATGCTTTCCCCTCTAGACCGCCTTAGCGCCCCCAATATCTTCTAGGGCCTTCTACCGCCCCCTGAAGGCCTCCAGCGCCCACAACGGGGCGTTATTGCCAACTTTGAGAAACAGTGGCCTAGTGGTTACCCCTGCTTCCGATCTGATCGTGGGTAAGAACCCGGTCGAGCACCAATGGATCTTCTCATTCAAAAAAAATATGTGCACGTTAACACATACTCAAAACAGTGAAGGAAAACTTCGTGAGGAAACCGGCATGCCTTAGAACCAAAAATTCAAAGGCATGCCCTCTAACTGACCCCCGATCCGGTGGTTTAAAATTGACTTGTAAATTTTAACAGGTTTATTCATAATCACACCATAACTTTATCAACTTGATAAAAGTTGTCTGCCTCTATACATTTTTAATGTTAAAAAAGGACAGGGCTAGATTTATCGAACTGCTAAAATTAGTTTGCGATTATGAAAAGGATTAATGTATGTGAGCAAAGGTATTCTTTATGGACATAATATATGAATCTATAATTCTATACTAATAATAAAACTGAAGACTTTGTTATTTTGTTTGAAAACTCTAATCTCTTGAACCAGTCCGGTCTGAAAAAATCTTTTTGCATTTGATATACCAATTCTTGGGGACTATGCTATTACAATTAGGAGCCGAGATAAATAAGTAATATGCAACGCGGTGGGTCGGGGCTGAGATCATTTACGTTCGATTGGCACCACACTAAAGCTGAATGAAGGATCATCAAAAAAATAACCAAGCAGAGTTTGTTGCCTGATTCTTCTATGCTTGGTCGCGCGCGAGGAATCGGCGTAAATTCACTTTAACATTTTAGATTCACGTATAGTTTTTAAGTTGACGTTTCTATATGATCCTTGTGATTTCAATGAATAAAAACCTATTGACTTTGACTTTGAGAGCGGCCGTGGCTAGTTAAAAATATAGAACTGAAAGTTCTAAAGTAAGTTCGAGAGTAGCAGAATAAAAAAAAATAGAAGTACTTCATCGAAACATGTTTTTAATAACATTGCTATACTCTGTGTTCATCTTCTCAATGCGTGGCCTCAGCTCGCTGGCTCTCTGCTGCGCGGCTTTGTCGTTCGGGTCTAGTTGTAGCGCCCTCTGTATGTCGCTCCACGCGTCTTCGTACATCTGCAATGCAAATTCTTAGTTAACTCCATAGACAAAAACTGTGGGGTGTATCAAACCCCGGAAGATTTTTATGTTGTTTGGAGGCAAACATTCTATTGATGTAGATATGTATTAAATTAAATATAATTCAAGTACATATTAATATATTAACTGTTTTGACGTAACAACATGTAGGTATGTAACTATCGAATAAAAGTCTATTAAAATTCGAGTCTAGTCGTCCTCTACTGGCGGTGTAATAAAACTTTCAAAACATGAACAAAATCTTATAAAAAGTTTACGTAAGTACTTGTTTGAGCGACGCGCGCGTTACTCTTATTCAATAAAATCTAGCCAAATCTAAGAAATGAACTCATATCCTAAAAGCACCAAAGATGGTCCCTGACTAACCAGTATCAAAAAGAGATTAAAAATCTGGCTTGTTAAGCGAACCTTCCACATAGTGGAAGAGTTTTGATTATCTAGTTAAGATAGGAAATATATACTCATATTGTGACGATGACGGTACCTAACTAAATGCCTACTTAGATAGGTACCTAAACTTAAATTTTAATTTTATTTAGATAAGTTCCTAAACTTAATTTTTAAATTTTAATTTCACACATTTTGTGACACTGTTCAAATTGACGTGCACCTTTCATATGAATTCTGATTCTGATTCTAATGATCATAGTCCCCGACATGCCGCAGTTTCAAAACAGCAAAGGGTAAACGAACCTGTAGATGTGAGTATGCGACGCTGCGACGGTAGAGAGCCTTCAAGCTATCTGGATGGAAGGCGAGCGCTCGATTACAGAGCTCCAACGCCGCAGCGTACTCGTTGTATTGAAGCTGACAGTGCGCCAGGTTGTTGTACAGTTTCACCTGTAACAAAAAAATAGCATAGTGCTGTACTTATGAGCGTGTACTTTACTGTGTTCCTTGATATAAATAAATTATTATTAACGTTAAATGACGACATTCGTGGCTCGGCGGGCAAGTAGCTGAGATGTAAGATATTTTTTTGAATTATTAAATACTAGCCTCTGCCCACGGCTTCGCCAGCGTAATACCCTTATTATAAGCTATACTAGCTGCGCGCCGTGGTTTCACCCGCGTAAGTTTCGATTCAGTGGGAATATCGGCGATCTAATTTAATTTTAGAACACAAAAGCTGCTATTGTGACATAACTATGATAGTAAGATATATTCCCTCGCGGACTTTTTTGTAGGTAATAATGAGTACTTTAATCATGTAGTACATCATTTTTATGTATCATCAATAGTTTTCTCAGCGCACGCCAAATAATGAATTTTATTGGCAAAATTTTGCTACTTTGGTTTACATTATTGCAATTTTCTTACGGATCTCTAATTTTTTTTAAAATAAATTATAGCCTATATTACTTCCTTATAATTTAATTTAGTTTTGGAGCCTATTCGGTACAAACAAACAAACAAACAAAAAAATCTTTCCTCTATAATATTTGTATAGATTACTGTTAAGTTTCATCAAAATCCACACAGTAGTTTTAGCATGAAAGAGTAACATGCATCCTCATAAACTTTCGTGTTTATAATAGTATTGACACGGTCTGCAAATATTTGTCTGGGTGTAGTAGAACTATAGTAATCAAATAGAGTGTGAGTTGTTAAATATTAAAACAAATTTAAATGAGATCATGGTACAGACGATGATATAGGTTGGGGTGTATCACACCCCATGAGCAGCTAGGGTTAAGAAACATAGATAGATAAACTCTTTATTGCATACCAAAGAATAATACAAAACACAGGATATTTTTTTCTCTTTTTAAATTAAACACAAAATTCAAATCATTATTAAGTTTGTAATTTACTCAGAACAACTTCAAACTTCTATCAATCATCAATAAGTGACAAAATACAGATTTTTCAAGATTAGTACATAAGTGCGGACAAGCTGAATAGTATATTGTATAAAAACCTAACTTGAAGTTGTGTCTACGTCTTAAACCAGTTTATCATTTTAATCAAAGTTGAAATAAATGGATTTCACTGTACCTTCAAATCAATGAGTTCTTTGACTTTCTCTTCATCAATGGTCTCTGGATGAAAAGGCTCGATAGCTATCAACATCTTGAGCGCCTTATGGAACCTCCTGAATGCATCAGGTATCCTTTTCTCCTTTACTAAATCTATACCTTTTTCCTGGAATAATCCGGAAAAGGGCTATGACTACCTGATATCCTGTTTTAAATGTGGAAATCAATACTATAGAATACAATATAGCTCTATTAATAAGTTCACGTAGCAAAGGGTAGGCCTAACCATCAGGAAGACCTTATCTGGCGGCCATGTATAGCTGACCTGGTAGAGACTGAGATAATAAATAATAAATAATGCTGGACATATTTCACACAGCATCATTTAGTCCCAAACTAAGCAGAGCTTGTATTATGGGAACTACATGACTGATATACTACTTATATACGTTTTTTTTTGTAAATACATACATATTAAACACCCAGACCCGAGACAAACATTTGCTAATCATAGAAACATTTGTCCCGCAGCGGGAATCGAACCCGCAACCTTTTGCGTCTCAGGCAGGCGTTCACCCACTGCGCCACAAAGGTTGTCCATTCATTGAGATGAATGGATTATTAGACCATCCATTGCTTTTCATTGGTTAAAACAATAGTTTTATTACAAAATTAGTCTAGACTTCATTTTCGATATTGTAACATCATATCCGGCAAGGTATTATGGTTTGTTGGTAGCTCTGATTTGACTCATATAGTACCCCAATACTTGAGTCAAATCAGATCTATGCAGCGTAGCAAGTATTGGTGGGGGCAAATGGATAAAGCCGGTATCAGATTTAACACCCATACCCGAGACAAATGAATGCAGATCATACAAACATTTTTCCCGCAGCGGGAACCGAACCCGCAACCTTCTGCCTCTCAGGCGGACCTTCGCCCACTGCACCACAGAGGTTGTCAAGCTGTTTGTTTTCCATCTATGTATTAAATAAAATGAATAAAAGTACCTTGTGGTACAAAGCAGCATCATACAGCCTCTCCCAGCCCCATTCGCTGATCAGCTGTTCTTCTGTCACCTCCTTCAACTCCATCCTGCATTTGATCTCCTTTACCAACTCGTCATTCCCGTCTCTATACACCATCCGAACATCAGCCGTCTCACCGGAGCACATCTGCTGCAAAACTAGCTCTAAGTCCTTGTCAATGAAACAGTCACAATCCCCGATCAGAACATTGCCATTAAACTTGCTACTAAAGATATGGCTCTCTGCTTCTATCTGGCAGGGTTCTTCATCCTTTGTACAGGAAACGTCAGTCAGGGAGATCTTACAACGGGAATCTTCGAAAGGTGTGATGGTGTAGTCACCGGGGGTGACAAGTTTCTTGAATAACTCTCTGTCAGGGCGGGAGCTGATCACTTTCTCTTCGTACATCTTAGGGCAGCAAATATTGGACCCTCAATTGGCTGGCTGTGCTGAAATCAGTATACCAAGTACTCTGTGGCTGAAATAGTGGAAACTTTCCTATTTAATAATTAACAGCACAGATAAAAAATTGGTTTTTGTTTGGTCTTGCTTTCTTACTCTTGCTTTTGTTATGAACTTTGAACCATTTGAGCGCGTTCCGTTTCAGACTGAACTTATGTAATGTATTCCTAAAAACACGATACATCCCAAACATGCAACAACGATCCGTTGGTGTATCTTACTTGCCGATTATCTATTTAACCACCGTACGTTTTATTTTAATAATGTAGCGATCATAGGTTACACATTTAATGATGGAAATCACATCATTTAGTAGCTTCTATCCATAATAAATAGTGAAATTGAAATACGTATGTTTAGCTGACTACAAACTCTTTGTTCAGCATTCCATTTCATTTTAATTTAAAAAAAATCTGATTCTGATCAGCTGTTGGCTTCTGTCCTCTTGAGTATTGTTATTCTATACTTCTGTCAGTCACGCGTACATGTCACTTCGAATTTTTGAATTTTTTATTCATTTTTATTTTGTATTTTTTATTATTAATCAATAATATTGTCTAAGAAAATGGTGCCGCAGGTTTATGAAGGAAAAAGCTGTCTGCTATGTCTATCAAACTGAATAGGAGGGCTGATTATCTTGTACTGTTCTTATTGTTTATATATTTATTCTTCGAAGCAAAGGATTTCTAATATTTCAAGATTATCACTCTGGGTAAGTACAGTGTTAATTGTTATAGAATTTAAAAATTCCGTTTATGACAGCCTTAGTGTGGTCAGTCAATTATATAACACCATGAAACTATGTTTACCTTGGTATTCATTTTTATCTGATTACAGATCCTAACCTCTAAAACTCGCCAATTCTCTATATACCTTTACATATGACATAATATGTAGCTTAAATCGTCCTTGACATGTGTATAAAGTATGTGCCATATACCAATCCAATCCACATGTATTGTGTTAGACGGCATTTATAAAGACATGTGCAAAACTTTTACTTACGCTGAGCCCAATGCTTTAGAACTGATGTGTGAAATGAAGATTTCGGTTACGTACAAAATCACGAAACTTTGCAAAATATAATATCCCAAAAATAACAAACTCACTTCTCAATCAACCCAAGAATTTCAACTAAGCTGATAATTGGTATAGCCCTAGGTTGATATATAAAAAATCTATTAAACTATCTACATAAAATTAAACGAGGAAAAGAAAATTGTTTTTTACCTTTAGTATGTATGTATGTATGTATGTATGTGTGTGGACTCCCTATTCCGCATTTAAACTCTTTAGTTGGTTCATTGTGCGTGGGAGTTTTGGCTAGTGGGTTAGCCAGCCCAACTCCGCCCAGAAGCACAGAAGTTTCCTGGGGTCTTCACAGGCTTCGCGGAGTGACCTTGGTTTACCTTTAGTAATAGGGCTATTATAAAATAAATAAATAAATAATGCTGGACAATCCACACACCATCATCTAGCCCCAAGCTAAGCAGAGCTTGTGTTATGGGTACTAGATGACTGATATACTTAATACAATACATTACATAGATATTTTTTTTTATTATACATAGAAAATACCCAGAACACCCAGAATAATTATTATTTATTTCTATCCCACTGCTGGGCTAAGCCGTCCAACACAATTACAATTTAATGCTGTCACAGGCCACAATTCAGGATCTCTATGACCACAAAATATCTAGGTATAATATGATTATAACAGGTTGATATTATAAAAAATTGAATTTAATTGGAACCAACAAAAATGGATGTGATTTCAGTAACCATGTCCCTGATACTGAAGAGTGTGTGGCGGAGTGTGCTGCGAGGTCACCCGCTCAGCCGGTCATCACTCACTCCGCGCAGCCTCTCCTCAGGCAGTAAGACATCGTTTTTCAAGAAGCTCGTATATTGACAGCCTCAGTGATGTGGATATTTGTCTGGTCAATGCATTAGCATTGTCAGTCAGCGTTGCATGCACCCACCATTGTTGGGATGGTTTGTCCATTAGTGATCCTGTCTAGATTAAGAACTGTTGCCTTAATATGGATCAACATTTCATCTGTATACTTAATATAATATAAATTACCTAAAGTGGTTGTAGTTTTGTGTAGTAATTGACAACCTCCAGGAGCGCGGCAAGTGTGTAGCTGGTTGAGACGCAAAGGTGCAGGTTCGATTACCACTGCAGGACAAATGTTTGCATGTTCTGCAGATATTTGTTCCAGGTTGTAGTTCCTGATACCTGTTCCTTATAAAAATTAAGTTTTTGTATTATTACGTAAGTCCCCACAGTAGACGAAGAAATTAAGGATAGAGGAAGACGATACTTAGATCGCCTCAAATGCCACGCCAATCCGCTGGCAAGAGCGCTAGTCGAAAATCCAAGCGTCACAAAGCGGTTGAAGAGGACCAATATCTTGGATATACTGCATAAATAAAGGGAAGAAAGACTAATGAGTCAGGATCCCAAGCGCCATTAATCTTCCAACCGATCTGCTTATAGTCCACCAACTGATTGCGGATTTACTAAGAACAAAAAAAAAACATTTATAAATTTGTTAATTGTCAATTTTTGTATATCTCTTGGGAGTTTTTCCCTTTAAACGATTTACTAACTTTATGGAGTCTACAAGTGGCAACAGTAAGTTGCAGTATCTGGGACTGATACAGCAACGGTCGGTTGCAGTATTTAGGACTGATACAGTAATGGTCGGTTGCAGTATCTGGGACTCATACAGCAACGGTCTGTTGCATGTTGCAGTATCTGAGATGAGTCGCGGCAGGGGGGACCCGGTGTCGCTGGAGCTGCGGAGCGCGGGCGCGGGCGGCGCGGGCTCGGTGCTGGCATGCGTGCAGGCACACCTGCCGCACATGACGCACGCGCACATGCTGCAAGCGCTGCGCACGCTCTTCGACCTGCACAAGCAGCACGAGTCAGTATTGCTTCTCTGACAACCATACTTTATTTTATATCCTACTATCCTAATAATATTATAAACGCGAAAGTTTGTGAGGATGAATGTTTGTTACTCTTTCACGCAAAAACTACTGAACGGATTTTCATGAAACTTTACAGTAATATAGCTTATACATCAGAATAAGACATAGGCTACTATTTATCCGGGTACCACGCGGGCGAAGCCGTGGGCAGAAGCTGATAATAATTGATTGGTAATGGAGTTTCCTTTTAAAAAATCGATTCTTTTCAATACACAATTGTATTTGAAAAGTAGATGGTGAAGGTTTTGGTATGTATCTCATATGAAGCCTGCATAAGTCATGGCAGCCATGGTTTATAGTCGCCATTCGAGAACATTCCGAGCGGTTGTCAATTCTGCGACCTGCACATTGCCAGTTAGCATTTAACTTGCTAACTCTGAGCTATGTTGGTGACTTGCTATAGAAAACCTACTGTTATAGGTATCTTTTGTGCAGTGTTTTATGTCTTGATAGACACGGTTTGATCCATTTTTAAACGCCTGTTGATCACAGTTAGAGGTTACTCATCGAATGTTAGTGGGTAGCTCAGTGTGTTTTTCCGCCCCCAGGTTCACAGATTCGGACGCAGACTCAATAATCCACGATCCGACCTTCAGTCTCCTCTGTCAGAACTTCAAGAAATACGCGCGCGAACTCGACGTGAACGAGACAATAGAAGCTACCAAAGTTCTCTCCTTCCTACGAGTGCCAGCTGATACTGTTATCGTCCAAACCCTATTACAGATGCTACGCTGCAATATCAACCTACTGAACCTACGGCAAATCATGTTCCTAGACTTCATCCTAGGACGTTACGAGAAGACGAACCATTTGGTCGACGCACTCAAACTGGCTTTACCCCTAGCGTTCCAAATACACCTGCCTCTGGAGCTCGATAACGAAGATCTGCCGCTTTTAAAAGATATGCTGGCGTATTGCTGTACCCGGAACTTGCCAGATCGATGCATTAATAATGTCGTCACCGGATTACTTTTACACGACCAGGCGCTCGACGCGCAGACAGCGAAGAGTATAATCTGGTCGCTGTGCCAAGTGAATTGCACTGAGGACAAGTTCCCTACGAGAGTTCAGCTCCTACACATATGCTATGATATATTGGCCATGAAACTGGACCAGTTGTCGTATGATGACGTGCTGAGGACGACCGCTAAGATCAAAGGCAGGGTTATGGAGAAGCATCCAGAGTATTACCATGAGCAGCTGATGGATGCCGTGGCAGACTATGTGATCAGGAATAATGTGGAGTTTGATAAGGGATTGCTGGTGGCCAGGGTGCTGTCGAGAATAGTAAGTAACTGTGTAGTATGTCATCATTTATAATCATTCATTTGTATGAGCTCCCACCCTGCTCCCTCCCACCTGGAGGATGATATGGAACTCAAATATTGTTGGTTTTTCACAATTAAAATAATATAATTGTATCTAACTTCACAATATAAGCACCAACTGCTTTCACTAACCATGATGCCACATATTTTAGAATGTCATCTCGCTCAAAACATTTGTAAATTTTAGTAAGTATTTTGATTTGATTGTTTTCTATTCATATTGTAAAAACGGAATTTTCACGTACTGCATTATCGGTGAAGGCACCGACTAAGTTGCGACTCATTCCGAGAGTCTTCATCAGGGTGAGTGGATCTCTATTTTTAACCACAGAGTTATTTTTATCTTTGTAGTGGTTAAAAAACGAAGCATGCTCTTTTACAAAACAGCCAATTTGGAAGATGCAAATACTAGTTAACGTTAGGAGTTTATGTTTCTTAAAGAGAGGCTTACATGACACTAATGGGCCTATTCCAAAGACGGCTCTTACACACTTTTTTTGAATGATGAAAGCTCTTTTGATGTGCGTAGAGTTACCGAAAAGCAAGAGACCATACCCAAGTTTTGAGATGACGTAGCCAAAATATGCGGTTAATGCAGTTTGTTGGCCAGATGTTCTTCTTAATCTTTTCAGAGCAAAAACGAAACGATTAAGCTTTTTACCCATTTGCTGTATGTGCGATTTCCAATTAATATGTTTGTCCAATGTGATACCAAGGAATCTTATCTCTCGTCAGTCTTTTCTATTTTTTCATTTCTACATGTCAGAGTGCTATTATTATTATTAGAATTAATGTTATTATTATAATTTTGAAAATGCACATATTTAGTTTTTGAAATATTAGCTTGTAAATTATTACACTCCAGCCAATCTACCACTTATTCAGCCTCTGAGGTAAGACAGTCAATTAGAGTTCCATCCTTCTTCTCATCGGCAACTACAATTGAGACATCGTTAGCAAAAAGAAAACATTGATTCTTTGTGATATTCGGCAAATCGTTGATATAAACAAGAAATAGCAACGGACTCAGAATACTGCCCTGTGGCACACCAAAATTATTTAGTTTAGCGCTAGATTTTATTATTATTTAAGTTTTTAACTTCTACGTATTGTTTCCGCCCAGTCAGGTAGCTTTTTAGCCAATCTAGAGCAAGGCCTCTTACTCCATACATTTCAAATTTTTTTTTGCAGTATTTTATGGTCTACGAAGTCAAAAGCCTTGCTCATGTCAAAAAATATAACTGATACTGGTATACGTCTGTCAACAAAATCAACAACCTTCTGCATAAGGGCAAATGCTGCTAGTGTAGTCGACTTGTTTTTTTGAAATCCATTCTGTTCCTCCGCTATTATGTTATATTTTTCAAGAAATTCAGTCAAGCGACGATGAATAGCCTTCTAGAAAAACTTAGCAAAAATAGGAATAAGAGTTATAGGTCTGTAGTTGTTTAACTCATTGTAACTCCCTTTTTTATGTAAAGGTTTTACGACCGATAGTTTGAGCCTTTCAGGGAAAGTACCCTGAGAGATACACAGTACATGAAAATTCCCGTTTTTACAATATGATTGTTTTCTGTTTTGTGTATCAAAATAAATAAACAAACTCACATCAGGCCATGTTTGAAGAGGGTAAAGTACTGAAGGAGTAGCTAAGAGGCACACCGGACAAGAAGACAATAGTAACACGTATAACAGAACACAGAACTAAGTCAAGAATAAAGGGCTATAACTCTGGTACCGGAATTTTAGGCCGCCCGAAAGTATTTTCTTTCGGAAATTTGCTCATCTAGAACGATTATACTTGAAATTATATTTTTTATACCACTAGTTACTGTTCACGGCTTTACCAGCGTTGTACCTGGATAAAAAGTACCCGATGAAAAGAACTGAGTCGCTCGACCGTTTTTTCGTTGACTTACGTTTCATAATTGGTTTCCACGAAAATCCCTTTTATTACAACGGGATAATATATAGCCTATATCCAGTCTACACAGAAGGTCCATTCCTAATATTAATAATAATAATGCTGGACATATTCACACAGCATCATCTAGCCCCAAACTAAGCAGAGCTTGTGTTATGGAAACTACATAACTGATATACTTTTTAAATTCATTTCGTTTTGTGAAAAACATATTATACATAGACAACGCCCTGACCCGAGCCAAATATTTGCAGATCATACAAACATTTGTCCCGCGACGGGAATCCATAACCTTCTGCGTCTAAGGCCTGCAACCACTGCGCCGCATAGGTCGTCACTGCATAGGTTGAGATAATTTGAAATTGGATGAGTAGTTTCGTAGATTACCTCCTACATCCAAATATACAAACTATCTTTTTATAATATTAGTATGGACCACAGGTTCTCAAACTTATTTTTTCCACTGCCCACTTTGAGAATAAAAAAAATCATAGCGAACCCCAAAGTTTTTAAACATAACAACCTAAGCTTTTCTCTCTAGACCGCCTTAGCGCACCCAATATCTTCTAGAGCCTTCTACCGCCTCCCTGAAGGCCTCCAGCGCCCACAAAGTCAAAGTCATTTTTATTCATTGAAATCGCAAGGATCATATAGAAACGTCAACTTAAAAACTACGTGAATTTAAAATTTGAATGTGAATTTACGCCGGTTCCTCGCGCGCGACCAAGCATAGAAGAATCAGGCAACAAACTCTGCTTGGTTATTTTTTTGATGATCCTTCATTCAGCTTTAGTGTGGTGCCGATCGAACGAGGTGAATTCATTTATAGAAAAAGAGTGTCACTCAAAGAATTGAATAAAGTCTAAAAAGCATCAACCAAAGTTCTTAAGACAACACACGATTCGCTTTATAATATAATGCTTAACCTATTCTTAAAAAATATGTGAAGACAGATACGCAATATTACAATTAAGCTAACGAGAGAGCGGAGCGACGACATCGGGCCATGTAGTTTTATCCTCAATATATGCATTTAAGGTGTAATACGCCTTCTTTATTAGATTATTCTTTATATAAGATTTAAATCTTCGAATAGGCAGCTTGGTTACATTTACCGGAAGCTTATTATATAGAAGCAAACTAATTTCTTTGGTCTCTTCTGTAAATATGCATATCCTACCTCTCTCTGCCACCCATCATGCCCCCAATTCCATCCCATCTCTTCTCGATCTTATTATTGTTTCTGACATTGACCGCGTGGCTACCCATGGACAACTGACTGCGTCTTTCTCCCATCATGATCTTACTTTTCTTTCATATAAAATTCGTACTCCTAAACGTAAGCCTAAGTTTGTCTTCCTTCGTAGCTTCAAGGATATTGACCTGGAACGCTTGAGGTTGGATGCTTACAATATTGACTGGTCTCCAGTAATTGATGCGGTTACGGTGGACGAAAAAGTTGCTAACTTTAACATCATAATTACATACCTCTTTGATATTCATGCTCCAATGAAACGTGTCAAAGTCAAGCATCCGCCTGCTCCTTGGGTGACTCAACCTATAAAAAATATGATGTCTAAACGCGATCGGGCAAAGCGGGTGTACAAGAAATCTCCTTCTGAGATGAACCTGGCCGTTTATAAGAAGCTTCGCAATCGTTGCAGCAAGATGTGTAGAGATGCAAAAAGACACCACATCCATAACTCTATCCAAAATTCTAGTCCCTCTCAAATGTGGAAATTTCTTCGATCTCTTGGGCTGGCCCGAGGCACTAGTGATTCCAATATTTCTCTTGATTTAAATTCTATCAACTCACATTTCTCCAAGTCTCCTTTGCGCTTAGATGATCATGTCAAACTCTCCACCATTGATAAACTCTCTTGCCTGCCCAAGCCTGATTGTATCCCTTTAAACTTTGTTGAGGTTACAGAGGGTGAAGTCAATAAAATCCTTAAGTCTATTTCCACAAAAGCTGTTGGCACTGACGGCATTAACGTCCAGATGCTCCAACTTCTTGCCTCTGAGCTCGTTCCAGCTATCACACACATTATTAACCACTCTCTCGGGACGAGTTCATTTCCTTCAGCCTGGAAAACTGCTTACGTTATCCCTCTCCCTAAAACTCCAAACCCTACCACTGTTTCCCAATTTCGACCTATCTCTATTTTACCTGTCCTATCCAAAATCCTTGAAAATGTGGTCCATAAACAACTATCTGTTTTTCTATCCAAACATTGCCTGTTAAATCCCTTCCAATCCGGTTTTCGTCCTGGTCACAGCACTGTCGGGGCCCTGACCAAAGTGTCGGATGACATACGCTGGGCCATGGACAATAAACAGTTAACTGCTTTGGTATTACTAGACTTCAGTAGTGCATTCAACTCTGTTGACTATGACATTCTTTTAGCTATCCTCTCCTCCCTTAATATTTCACACTCTGTAGTTTCATGGTTCAACTCCTATCTTTCTGGTCGCTCGCAGTGTGTGCGCTCTAACGAGTCTCACTCTGACTGGTGTAACATCACTGCGGGTGTACCTCAAGGTGGTGTTCTTTCTCCTTTACTTTTCTCGGTTTTTATCAATGCCATCACTCAAGTTATCTCCTCTCACTACCATCTTTATGCCGACGACTTGCAAATTTATCATCACTTTAAAGCTGTTGATATATCTGATGGAATTAGCCAAATCAACTCTGATTTAAATAATATCAATACCTGGGCGAAAGCTCATGGTCTCCTGGTTAATCCTTCCAAATCACAGGCGATGATAATCGGTAGTACTTACATGCTTAACATTATCACTCATTCGACCCCATCTATTTTGTTTAATGGAACCCCGATCGCATATTCTGACAAAGCAAAAAATCTAGGTGTAATCTTTGATAAACAGTTATCCTGGTCAAGTCATATTAATGAGGTCAGTCGAAGGGTAAACTTTACCTTCCAATCACTCAAGCGTCTCCAGAAGTTCTTACCCTTTGAAACTAAAATCACTCTTGCACAAACACTTTTACTTCCTCTTCTCGACTATGCTGATGTCTGTTTCCTTGACGCCACGGAGGAACTTCTGAACAAGCTTGAGCGTCTTCAAAACTTGTGCATCCGATTTATCTTCGGTTTGCGCAAGTTTGATCACGTTTCCAGCTTCAGATCCCAATTAAAATGGCTCTCTATTCGTCGTCGCCGTGATCTTCACGTTCTGACATTTCTCTTTAATGTTCTTCACAATCCCCTTTCCCCTTCTTACCTCCGTGAGCGCTTCGACTATCTTGTTCCTCGTGAAAAGCCATGCAGGTCAGTTTCGTCACTTCTTCTCAGGACTCCCTCTCACTCTTCCAGCTGTTATGGTGGTTCATTCACCGTACATGCTGTTAAATTATGGAACTCTCTCCCTCATGCAATCCGAGCCAGTCCATCGCTGAACATTTTTAAATCTAAAGTGAAAGAGCATTATCTCTCTCTGTAATATGCTTAGGTTAGGTACTTTATGTATTATATATATTATTTGTATTTATGTATTAATATGATGATATTGTATTTATTTTCGGTGTATGTGTATTCATTTGTAGCTCAAGTAGGTATTTATAATATGTAGTTTATTAAAATATAGTGGTATTTTAAGTATATTTCATGACTTTGTACACTTACCAACTTTATCACTTCTCTATCTCTCCTCAAAGGTTTGCTGGAAGAAAACTCTTTTTAGGGTTAACCCTAAAAAGAGTTTTCTTCCAGCAAACCTTTGAGGCAAACCTTTAAGCTCGCCTTTGTACATGCCTCACCTAATATCTTGTTTAATATTTCTGTTTTATTTCTGTGTACAATAAAGAATTATAAGAATTATAAGAAGCGTACAGAGTTTCCCATAAAAGACCCATTTGACAAGGGGGCGTCATCGCCCACTTTGAGAAACAGTGGTATAGACTAACATGTTTGTGTTATTCCAGGCGCACACGCATCTCGGTCTGATGGAGCACCTCTGCCTGCAAGCCGTCGCTTCCCCCGTCACCCTCGCCAACGCCAGAACCAACATCCTCTTCGGCTTCGTGAACTGCCTCGCCAATAACAACTACACACCCGACTCGGACCAGTGGACGGAAATACGTAGACAGATCTCCCTGAACCCGATCCTGGGCGGAAAGAACTACGCCCTGCCCTGGGCGAAGCTGTGCCTCGAGATGGCCTCGCTCGGCCACTTCGAAGACAGACTGCTGGCCAGAGTTTTCTCGCAGGAGTTCCTGAACGATTACCTGGGGAGGGAGAATAATGTGCTGGATTATCTTCAGCTGCTGACTCTGCATGAAGCGGTGAAGGCGTTCCACAGTGAGGAGTACAAGCTGCCTTCGGAGACGGTGGCCAAAGCGAAGTCAGTTTATCCAGTGAATCCGCTGAATGAGAAGTTGGAGGAGTGTGTGGGCCGGGGGCTGGGGGGTAAGGAGTTTGCGGTCCGGAATGTGGTGCTGCCTTGCGGTTTCCTAGCTGGTAAGTCCTCCTACTATTATTAATGCGATTTGAGAGGATGTATGTTTGTTACTCTTTCACGCAAAAACTACTGAACGGATTTTCATGAAACTTTTACATCAGAATAACACACAGGCTACTTTTTATTCGGGTACCACGCGAGCGGAACCGTGAGCAGAAGCTAGTAATGAATAAATGAATAATGCTGGACATTTTTCGCACAGCATCATCTAGTCCCAAACTAAGCAGAGCTTGTATTATGGGAACTACATGACTACATGACTACATATACTACTTTTAAACTTTTTTTTGTAAATACATACATGTAACGAGAATTCATAGAAAACACTCGGACCTAGAGACAAATATTTGTCAATAAATACAGTAAAAGCTAATATAGAATACAGAAACCGTGAATATGGAATGGTAATTTATATGGGATTATAGGGGATACGTTCCTAGGTCACAAAATAAAAAACAAGTATATAAAAAAAAAATGAATTTAATTAATTGAAGTTTTGACCATATAGATTAATGATTTTTTTTCTTGCTTGACAGTTTTTAAAAGCTCTTTCAATTCAGACTGATATTCAGCAGTGGCATTAGCCTCTTAAAAATAAGACTTCGTTCCATAGACGGATCAATTTTCATAAAGAAATCACAAAGTTCATTTGCCATTTCTTAAAACTTCACGAAGATTTTTCAAATTAAATGTCACGTTTCCCGCGCTCTTTGGAACCTCTTCTTCAATGGGCTGTGAATGAACATTTCGGTTTGTTACCTACACATTGGAATCCTTTTTATCAATGTGTATGTGCCGATGTACCGATTGGGTCCGCGAATAAAGAATTCAGCCGCGAATATTAGGAATTGGGTCGCATTTTTTAAATCCGCGAATGAAGGAAGCGCGAATGAAGGAAGCGCGAATGAAGGAAGCGCGAATGAAGGAAGCGCGAATGAAGTAAGCGCGAATGAAGGAAGCGCGAATGAAGGAAGCGCGAATGAAGGAAGCGCGAATGAAGGAAGCGCGAATGAAGGAAGCGCGAATGAAGGAAGCGCGAATGAAGGAAGCGCAAATGAAGGAAGCGCGAATGAAGGAAGCGCGAATGAAGGAAGCGCGAATGAAGGAAGCGCGAATGAAGGAAGCGCGAATGAAGGAAGCGCGAATGAAGGAAGCGCGAATGAAGTAAGCGCAAATGAAGGAAGCGCGAATGAAGGAAGCGCGAATGAAGGAAGCGCGAATGAAGGAAGCGCAAATGAAGGAAGCGCGAATGAAGGAAGCGCGAATGAAGGAAGCGCGAATGAAGTAAGCGCAAATGAAGGAAGCGCGAATGAAGGAAGCGCGAATGAAGTAAGCGCAAATGAAGGAAGCGCGAATGAAGGAAGCGCGAATGAAGGAAGCGCGAATGAAGGAAGCGCGAATGAAGGAAGCGCGAATGAAGTAAGCGCGAATGAAGGAAGCGCGAATGAAGGAAGCGCGAATGAAGGAAGCGCGAATGAAGGAAGCGCGAATGAAGGAAGCGCGAATGAAGGAAGCGCGAATGAAGGAAGCGCGAATGAAGGAAGCGCGAATGAAGGAAGCGCGAATGAAGGAAGCGCGAATGAAGGAAGCGCGAATGAAGGAAGCGCGAATAAGGATCTTTGACTATAGTTACTTATAACATAGACAGAATAGAATTGAATATACTAGGTGAAACATATAAGCGTAAAATGGAGCTACCTAAATAAAGTGTACAGATTACGACTTGATTCGGTAACTAAGTACATGATTTGAATAAAAATGTTCTAGGACGTGATTGTCAAAAACGAAAAAACAAACACGACTACGACTGTAATCCTGTAATGGATGTCCTCAGATCTGTGAGGATACCAAGTAGGGATTAGTCATGAGAGCGGCGTCTAAACATTATATTTGGCACGTGCTCACGTTTTGGATAAAATAGTTTGCAATCCACGTGACGCTTTGAACTTCTAAAACATCCCGGCTTCCTCATGATGTTTTCCTTAACCATTTTGAGAACTCAGGTATAGTGCTCAAATTGCTCGGATAGAGTTTTAGCCAATTGTAATCCGATTTTAATGATTCTTTTATGAATAGGTAGAGTATACTTCAAGGTTACTCCCATATCAATTTTACGAAAAAATACCACCCCTAACGATGAAAACATAAGGGATGAAATTTCACATTCATCTCTTTTATAATTTCATCGTAGTAAGACGCGGGCAAAGCCGTGTGCTGTAGTATTGTATGAAAAAGTGTGATTAATTGAATTTCAGATGTTCTGACCTGCGTTAAAGGAGGCTATCCAATGAAGCTGAACCAAAACAGCAGCAACTTAAAAATACCTATTGAACTACTGAATCTACCTCAGGAAGCGATCCCGTGAGTTATTCGCCTATCTTTCTACTTTCTACTTTTACCCGCGTTGTTAAGAGCTCGTATATGCGTTTGACGTAGAGTTTGTTACCTCTGAAACGGCTTAACCGATTCTCATCCGGTTTTTGCAATCAATCTACTTTTATCCGCGTTGTAAAGAGCTCGTTTGACGTAGAGTTTGTTACCTCTGAAACGGCTTAACCGATTCTCATCCGGTTTTTGCAATCAATCTACTTTTATCCGCGTTGTAAAGAGCTCGTTTGACGTAGAGTTTGTTACCTCTGAAACGGCTTAACCGATTCTCATCCGGTTTTTGCAATCAATCTACTTTTATCCGCGTTGTAAAGAGCTCGTTTGACGTAGAGTTTGTTACCTCTGAAACGGCTTAACCGATTCTCATCCGGTTTTTGCAATCAATCTACTTTTATCCGCGTTGTAAAGAGCTCGTTTGACGTAGAGTTTGTTACCTCTGAAACGGCTTAACCGATTCTCATCCGGTTTTTGCAATCAATCTACTTTTATCCGCGTTGTAAAGAGCTCGTATATGCGTTTGACGTAGAGTTTGTTACCTCTGAAACGGCTTAACCGATTCTCATCCGGTTTTTGCAATCAATCTACTTTTATCCGCGTTGTTAAGAGCTCGTATATGCGTATGACATAGAGTTTGTTTGTTTGTTACCTCTGAAACGGCTTAACCGATTGTGATGCGGTTTTTGCAATCAATCTACTTTTATCCGCGTTGTTAAGAGCTCGTATATGCGTATGACATAGAGTTTGTTTGTTTGTTACCTCTGAAACGGCTTAACCGATTGTGATGCGGTTTTTGCAATCAATCTACTTTTATCCGCGTTGTTAAGAGCTCGTATATGCGTATGACATAGAGTTTGTTTGTTTGTTACCTCTGAAACGGCTTAACCGATTGTGATGCGGTTTTTGCAATCAATCTACTTTTATCCGCGTTGTTAAGAGCTCGTATATGCGTTTAACGTAGAGTTTGTTTGTTTGTTTGTTACCTCTGAAACGGTTTAACCGATTGTCATGCGGTTTTTGCAATCAACCTACTTTTACCCGCGTTGTTAAGAGCTCGTATATGCGTTTGACGTAGATTTTGTTTGTTTGTTACCTCTGACATGGCTTATCCGATTGTGATGCGGTTTTTGCAAATTTCTAGGATGCGTTTTATCGTCACAGGTCAGAAGTAGGCGCTGCGATACGTTATGGATTAAAAAAAAACCCAACGTGGTCTGCAGTTTTTTTTTTATCGATAATTTGTATGGAAATAATAATAATAATAATGGTGACCATTTTTCATCTAGCCCCAAACTAAGCAGAGCTTGTGTTATGGGAACTAAATGACTGATATACTACTTATATACTTATTTTGTAAATACATACATAATATACATAGAGAACACCCAGACCCGAGACAAACATTAGCTAATCATACAAACACTTGTCACAACCTCTGTGGCGCAGTGGGCGAAGGTCCGCCTGAGACGCAGAAGGTGGCGGGTTCGATTCCCGCTGCGGGATAAATGTTTGTATGATCTGCATTCATTTGTCTCGGGTCATGGTGTTTTCTACGTATAATATGTATGTATTTACAAAAATAAAATTCTCTTAGTAGTCTATCAGTAGTTCCATAACACAAGCTCTGCTAACTTTCGGGCTAGATGACGCTGTGTGAAAAAATGTCCAGCATTATTTTTTCCCGCAGTTGAAATCGAACCCGCAACCTTCTGTGTCTCAGGCGCCCACTGCGCCACAGAAGTTGTCGATAAATTTGATAAGCGCCCCATGCGGACGTATTGAGAAACGCAGTAACGCTTAAAACACACACAGACAGACCCTCTCGGTCTCATTACGAAACGTGGTCTAAACTCGAGTTGAACTCAAGTTCTGTCAGATCCACTAAACCGTGGTTTAAATATACCTTATCGAAAAAAAAGTATTATTGCAAAGCCACTACGGTTGACAATTTAAAAATAAAATAAAACCGCGGGATGACCGTTCAATTTAAAAAACACTTCTAAACCAAAATAAAAAAGAAAAACATAATTTTGATTGGCTACCAAAAAAAGTAGGTCCTTAAAAAGAGGTTGAGTTATGATAGAAATAAACTAGGTGCTTTATCTTTTAGCAGTTATTTGTAGTCAAACCTCTTTTTGAAATGTCACATAGAATGTCGGCTATTATATTATAGCATTCAATTTTAAGCCTTGTTTCCTTTGCACAACAATTTGTCTTGAAAATCAGGAATCAAAGGTCTAAAAGATAAACCACCGATTTAAACCACCTTTCGTAATGAGACCCTCTAAGTTTCCCCGATTGTCATTAAAATCTTAAACCCATCGGCAATTTTTTTTTTCAGTATATGCATATTGAATTTCACTGCGGGCTGTTTCTCTATGAATAGCAATCGTCTCCGCGGCACGTTCCGGCTACTCTTAGACATTTTGGAGAAGCAGGTGCCTGTTATTTTATTTTGTTCTGTAGATACTAGCTTCAGCTCCCTGTTTAGCTTGTTGTACTTGCACAAACAAAAAGATATTGAGGAATATACCCTCACGAATTTCAGGTGTATTGTCTAAGGTAAGGTTTAGGCTATGTGTGCCTCGAATGTTATTCAAGCGACTAGGAAGCTAGGCAGCTTGCTACGATAAACATGGTCGCACTCCAGGCGGCTTGGCAGCTAGGCAGCTGGTTACGATACATGGTAGCCGCCTATATAACAAAATAAAAACTACATTCCTTCTAGGAAGGAGGTAGATGGAGCGACTAGATTTACGAGTCTACAACATGCTCTCTCGTCCAGCGATCCATGAAGGCAGAGTCTGTGTCCAGCCTCCCTGTAATGAGTTGCAGGTAGCTGTTGGAACTGCCACGTACCCGGCGCATTATGACTGCAGACCCCTCTACCCGTGCCTTCGAAAACATTCCTAATGCGCTGCAGAAACGTGGCAGCCCCATCAGCACCCTGAAGGCATTGTTATGCTGGACGCGAAGCGCATTATACGATGACTTATCCATAGACTGCACGTATAAAACGACTGGCAGTATGCTCTAAAAAAAAAAAAATAGGGAAATGTTTTTATTCTGCAGGGCTACATCGCCGTGGGGTTGAATACGAACGAGTGGTTGCACGCGCCGCCGCACGAGCGCACGCCCTACCTCATGCGAGAGATCGGATACAAGTGCGGGGAAATGGGCATGAAGCTCTCCGTCACTTGAACCGCCCCCGCCCCGTGCCGAGTTACTAAGACTGATATCTGGTTATGTTGTTCGTTGGGAGAAATTTAAAGTGAAATATATGACGAGTTTTTTTCTACTTTAATCTACTTTGTTTCATTTGAGAATTTAGAGGGCGTTAGGTGATGCTAAGATTGTTGGAAGGATTAAGGCGAAGTTTGGTGTGGAAGGAGCCTCTCCAGGGAGGTCGAAGGGAAGAACTTGACGTAGCGTCAAATTCAGTTTCGGGTTAGATGATGCTGTCCAGCATTATTATTTATTTATTTAATGTAAGTCTGTGATAAATATATTCTGGTTCATGTTCCTTATCTTGGCAATTAAATTAAACGTTGGCACATGGCTAATGTCAACGTCAGCCATCTCATTACATGTGTCAAGTAAAACCAAAATCTTGGTGACGACTGCCTTGCGAACTCCTTAAGTCGCCCGACTCGCCCCAGCAAGGCGAATTATGAGAGACGCAAAGAAGCAAGAAGGGAAAGGAAAATTAAAAAAGGGGGTGACCACCGTAGTCGAATAACTGGCCAACGTATCGCCGCTGCTGGAATATCCTGCAAGCCAGGATGCCATCCAAAGCGGCATCACCCAAAGACTCGGGAGCAGTTACTCTCGAAGTTAGGGCTAAAAAAAATTATCATTTATAATTATAATTTGAGTTCGATTCTTACCCTCACTTCAAAAATAGTCCAAGTGTAAGACTACCAAAGACGGAACGCAAAGCAAGACCAAACAAAACATTTTAGCGACCAATGACCTCCCGTTTCAAAGTGCGTTGTTTACTTTTTTGAAAATTAATTATTTCCTTTCAGTCTTCTTCATTTTCATAATTTGCGATTCTATTTTGATTTAGCTAATGGAGATCACGGTATAACTCTGAAACAGTGTACAGCGTATGCTGTAGTTTAGCGTAACATATAAAATCAGCGCAGAATGATTGTGTTCGGAACATTTTGGATTCTGTTTATTTGCGGGTTGTTTAATACCTGCGATAGTAAATACGGGTACGTGGTGTGGTCGAAGGATAAACCAGTGGTCAAATTGAGTGACTATTTCGCAGACATTCCGGATGTCCATGTAGCGAGGGCGACTTACAGCAACGAGATAAATAGCACCGGGTATGTGTATTTTCGCGTACTTAGGTACTTAAAAAAAATCCTCTGCGCATCTGTGACGCAGTGGCCGAAGGCCCGCCTGACACGCAGAAGGTTGCTGGTTCGATTCCCGCGACGACAAATGTTTGTATGATCTGCAAATCTATTTGTCTTGGTCTGTGTATTTTCTATGTATATTATGTGCAAAAAGTAAGTAATACCAGTACTATAACAGATTATGACACAGATATTATAATCTTTGGGGCTAGATGATGCTGTGTGAAAAATATCCAGCATCATTTATTTACAATTAAATTTAATTATCCTATTGAATGTCCAAACTTTGATCTTATAATTCTTAAAAGTTTATAATATTTATCTGTGTTTGAGCAATATCTCAAATTTTTTCTTCTATCTCATGTAATCTATTTCTTGATTACCAGCTGGGCATTCCTAGAGCTGCACACATCAGCAGACAGCAGCGATGAGAAGCAAGCATTCTCAGCAGGATTCCTCGAAGGGTTCCTCACCAGAGACCTGATATGGTGGCACTGGCAAAACATGCTCAAAGGGTAATTACCTGCATGCTCCTAGTTAACATTATGCACAAACCTTAGGTAAGTTAGGAACTTAAACAACAAGTATTTAAATTCATTAAATACTCTTAATTCTGTAAGTATTAAGAGTAGCAAAGAGACAAGGCCTTAACATAGAAAATATAATACACCAATCTCTTTAAATTTAAAATGCTTATTGGATACTTAAATACCATCAACATCCTGTAGAAGGCTGCCACTCATAGACCTCTCCACATGTTAACAACAGCACCATTTATGTGCAAAAATATTGCATGTGTTGATTATGGAATGGTTGTTTCATACATTTCATTGAGAGTGGCTACGTAACCTACATAGTTACATGGATGTACTCAGTTATGATATAAGCACTTGTTACAGAGGTGACAGAATAAGAAATACTTTTTTCCCAGGTATTGCTACAACAAGACTCATGTGTGTGGTCTTATCGAGGATTTCGTTGACACCAACGAAGAGTACATCGCTTCTATGGTCAAGGAACATCCAAATGACCCTTATTGGTATCATGCAAGTACATTCATTTATTCATTCAACTCTCATAACTGTTACTTGTACACTAAACTGAGACAGTTTAGCCCTCAGGGCACAGATGGGATTAATTAGCAAAAATGTTGCAAAATATTCCTCTTTGTGTTTGAAAAATGTGTGGTAAAATTACTGTGGCCTAACTTTAGAGTGTCTATTTTATTTATTTTGTATCAAAATAAATAAAATAAACATCCAAATTCGTAGGCATGTGCCTTTTGATGGAAATACAACCTGCCATGTGGAATTCTAACAACTTGCAAAACGCTGACATGTGCCAAATATAATGTATGGATGTGTGACTACCCCCTATTTGGTATCCTCACAGATCTGCATAGGTACTGAATATGGATTATTATTTTTATAATGGTGTAGATTTTTATTATTCTTAGGATGCCTAACACAGGTTACACTTCACAAACAAAAATTAAAAAAAACATTGCTCATAATGTCCTAGGCTATTTATTACGAGGTAATAAATATCCTAAATTTATTTATTTATTTATTTTAAGTGCTCTTAGGTTTGAGGAACGAAAATGTAACAAACTCCTAAACCTGGACCTGAGCAATACTCAATACATTTATTGCTTTCACATGGTAGGTACATAGATGGTGTTTATAGATCGTGGTAGGTATCTCACATGAACCCTGTCTAAGGGTATAGCAACAGATAGGTAGGCAGGCCGAGGTTTTGCGTAAACAAACTAGTTATTAATATCTACAGTAAATAAAGTTAAGTCTCTCAAATGAACTTTGTATTAGGGGACGGCGGCAGACCAAGGTTTTATTTTCATTGTAGGCAGTCAAAGTAGGTACTTTAGAAATGGGTATAAGTGCATTATTTTGTTAGTAATGGTCATATTATTTCATGTCAATTCAGATTTAATGTCAGTTTTCAATTTCATTTTATTATTTACAATGTTAAATTAATTTACTGCTAAGCTTGTTCTAGATAATCGTCAATATTATTATCAATTAGAAAAGATTTAAGTTTTTTTATAAATAGTGTATGACACAACTAAAACACATACAAAAATGTGTTTTAGTTGTGTCGGAAGTTTATTATAAATTTTAATTGACATAATGTATGTGCAGTTGTGAGCGTGTTTATTTTGATTGTTAATGTTACCTTTTTGCAGATGAAATTGTACTACATTCAGCTGGAAGGCTTGGCAGCAGGGTATAATGACGCCACCAGAGACGCTTATCAATGGCTCTCGATAAGAGATATTATGTAAGTTTTAATGTTCAGTTTCTTACGTGAATATGGTGTCTGTACAAAGTTATTAGACGCAAGAGATATGGGTGTCTGGACAAATACCACTTTCTGTTGACCTGGCCTGCGGAAAGATTGAATTATATAAAACATAACCTCTGCCCACGGCTTAGCCTGTGTGATACCCGGATAAAAAGTAGCCTTTGTGTTGTTTTGATGTATAAGCTATATTACTGTAAAGTTTTATCAAAATCCGTTGAGTAGTTTTTGTGTGAAAGAGTAACAAACATCCATCCTCACAAACTTTCGCGTTTATAATAGTAGTAGGATGACACTAGCCGTGGAAATGTCTGCCAAGTTTTTCCTTGACAAATTTGCGTTAGCGTGGAAGGAAAACTAAGCGTGAGGTATTTGTCTAGACTCTGTAGATATTTGTTTCGGGTGTGGATGTTGTGGAACCACCATACTCATAGTAAGCAAGGCTTATGTTATGGGAACTACATGACTGATATACTACCTATATACATTTCTTTTTGTAAATACATAAATATATTACACATAGGAAATCCTACTATTACTATAAAGGAGAAAGTTTGTGCGGATGGATAGATGTTTGTTACTCTTTGACGCAAAGACTACTGAACAGATTTTGATGAAATTTTACAGTAATATAGCTTATACATTAGAATAACACAAAGGCTACTTTTTATCCGTGTAAACGCGGGCGAAGCCGTGGACAGAGGCTGGTACTTAATTCTATTTCATTGTAAACATGTCCTGGAATTTACGAAGATAACTAGCATTGATCGGACTCATTGCCTCCGCAGCTGGATCAACATGCTGGGAGACCTGGACGAGCTGGCGTACGCGCTGACGCTCCCCAAGGAGGTTCCCGAGGGCCTGCTGTTCGGGGAGCACTGCACGGGGCTCGTGAAGCTGCTCCCAGGGTTTAAGGAGCTTTACACCTCGCAGGTCACATGGAACAGGTCAGTTGGCTGTGTGGTGGAAGGATTCAGTGAGCCTCGAAGAAGCTTCTTTCGGTATTCATTGTGAAAACGATTCTTTGGTTCAGTGGACCGAGATATGGCGACGCCATCTTTGTTTTCAGACTTGACGAATGTATATTAAAATGTGGTTTATTAAATGAACTACGTACATAATGTGGTACTTATATGACCTACTGGCTTCTGCACACGTCTTCGCCCGCGTGGTGCCTGTATAAATAGTAGCCTATGTGTTATTCTGATGTATAAGCTGTATTACTGAAAAATTTCATCAAAATCCGTTCAGTAGTTTTTGCGTGAAAGAGTAACAAACATCTATCCATCCGCACAAACTTTCGCGTTTATAATCGTGTTAGGATTATAAAATAGAGTTTTAACGCAGATTCTGTGTCTTATTTGTAAATTTTATAGTGTTCCTTTAATTTGGGACTAATCTCAAATCTCAAATTGAATTGAGAAGGAATCCTACTAATATAATAAATGCGAAAGTCTGTGTGTGAATATTTGTTACCACGTATCTCCGTAACTACTAAACCGGTTTTGATGAAATTTGGAATGTAGATAGTTTAGGTTCTGGAATAACACATAGGCTAATTATTTTCGAAAATCAACCCCCAAGGGGGTTAAACAGGGTGGTAAAGTTTCTATGGAAAAAATATTCCTTGGTTTTATTCACTCAAAACTCGGTCGGTACACATAAACTTTATAATAAATAATGAAACACGTATTTTTATTTTTTCAAAACTACCCTTTGGGGGTGTGCAATTGAGTTCTAAACTTTATTTAAATTGTAAGCCTTGGTTCGATTCATTCAAAAGTTGGTGGACATAGTTTGAAGCCTGGAGACAGTCATATGCTACTTTTACTAACATACCAGGCGGGCGAAGCTGCGGGCAACAACTAGTTGATAATAAACTTTCTGTCGGTATCATAAAAATACAGAAATCTTTGAATGCAGTATTACTTCCTTTAATAAATAAAAGGAAGTCTCGATTAACCAATATTAAGAGAAAGCACTTGTCCTCAATGTAGCTTTTAATAAGAAGAAAATTGTAAATTCTTAATATAAATAAATAAAACTATTTCGCTTCCAGCTATAGGGCTAATGTTTATTCACAGCTATCAGTCGATGCTTCGCTTCCAGAAGATGTACGTCCTCAAGTTCCGCATGTCACCGACGAGTACTGAGCTCATACCTGGCTACAAGATGTCTCTCTCCTCGTATCCGGCTTTCATACAGGTGAGTAGGTGTCTATAACCTACCCTTGTACACTCGTAATTCTCTTCAGAGGGTTCACACTAGTGGCATTCCAACATAGTCAGAGTCATGAGTTCTGAGCTCATACCTGGCTACAAGATGTCTCTCTCCTCGTATCCGGCTTTCATACAGGTGAGTAGGTGTCTATAACCTACCCTTGTACACTCGTAATTCTCTTCAGAGGGTTCACACTAGTGGCATTCCAACAAAGTCAGAGTCATGAGTTCTGAGCTCATCCCTGGCTACAAGATGTCTCTCTACTCGTATCCGGCTTTCATACAGATGAGTAGGTGTCTATAACCTACCCTTGTACACTCTCGTAATTCTCTTCAGAGGGTTCACACTAGTGGCATTCCAACAAAGTCAGAGTCATGAGTTCTGAGCTCATCCCTGGCTACAAGATGTCTCTCTCCTCGTATCCGGCTTTCATACAGGTGAGTAGGTATCTATAACCTACCCTTGTACACTCTCGTAATTCTCTTCAGAGGGTTCACACTAGTGGCATTCCAACAAAGTCAATAGGTTTTTATTCATTGAAATCAAAGGATCATATAGAAATTACACCTTAAAAACTACGTGAATTCAAAATTTGAAAGTGTATTTCCAGATATTACTTCAACTTGTGCATTTGTACAAAAAAAAATATATTTAGACCTATTCATTGATCCATTTTAGTTGGTAAGAAGAAAATCAAAATAATTAGGTACCTAATATGGTAATGCAATCCACCATGTCACTTTTTATGCGACCATCCACCGGAATCATCACCAGACAATCACGAAATCACATAGATGTACCTGCACGTAAAATAATACCGCTCCAAATTGAGAGCAAGTCGGTAAAGAGTGCAAGAACGTGAACTTTCCACGTATCGTACCGACCAAGTTTCGACTTCTCGAGAACACGGTTGGTGGTGTGCCCTCCATTTGCAAAGGGAAAGATCTTCCATCGAGCTGATCCATCCGATCCACTTGCGCGGGCTCCTAGGACCGACAATTGTTTGTCGAAGGTATTAAATATGTTCAGGTTGCGTTAAAACCTTGCGCGATCTAGACACTGCTATGGCCATCTGTGTATTGTATGTGGAAACTCGTTTGTCAGTAGTTCGTTGCTTTACGTTGATGTGATGTAACTTAGTTCAATCATGTGGCGAGAGATGTCGCTACCGGCTCATTACAGAATTATATTGTAAAAATGGGAATTTTCACGTACCGCACTATCGGCACCGACTAAGTCAAAGTCAAAGTCAAAATTCATTTATTCAATAAAATCACAAGGACCACTTTGAAACGTCGGTTTTTATCTAGGTGCCTGTTTCTCCGCGACCAAGCCAGGAAAGAAAGGCAAGAAAACAAGGCTGGTTATTCTTTTTAATGATCCTTTTACAAAACAATAGGTTCGAGTTGGAGCATTTTCAATCCCAAGAGTTTTTGTCTTTTATCTAAATAATCAGATATTTTATAGTATGCCTTTTTATAAAGCTTTTGTTTAATTACGTTTTTAAATTTGTTAATTGATATTTTTTGTATATCTCTTGGGAGTTTGTTATAAAAGCGTACACCGTGCCCTTTAAACGATTTACTAACTTTATGGAATCTACAAGTGGCAACAGCGAGTTTATCTTTATTTCTAGTATTAACATTGTGATTATCGCTTTTTTTCTTAAACAAATTAATATTTGTGTGAAGTTTCGACTCATTCCGAGAGTCTTCATCAGGGTGAGTGATCGCGATTTTCTCCCTCCGCGTCGTGCCGTGCACTGCCACCGTCGTACGTGCGTCGTTCACCGATAGTACCTGAAAATTCCCGTTTTTACAATATGAATAGTGAGTGATTATTTTGGCACTGACTTCGCTTAGTCGGTGTTTTGTATTGTATTGTATTGTAATTAACGTCGCATCTTCCTTGATACCGATTTGATAGTGACGTGGTCAGTCCACAGATGACTTCTACATAATCTCCAGCGGCCTAGTGGCGGCGGAGACCACCATCGGGAACAGCAACCGCACTCTCTTCGAGAACGTCAAACCGGTCGGACAGGTATTATATCAGCTTTTATCTTATCGCAATATTATAGAATATCCCAATAAATAAATCGCAATCTAAAGCGATCAAAATTGACAAGTTCAAAACACATAAATGAAAGAGTATATAAATGAAAGGCAAAAATACGATTGAAATCAAATGAAAAGTTTTCTTAAATAAATAAATATTGCTGGACATTTTTCACACAGCATCATCTAGCCCCAAACTAAGCAGAGCTTGTATTATGGGAACTACATGACTGATATACTACTTATGTTTTTTTTTTAATACATACATATTATACATAGAAAAAACCCAGACCCGAGACAAATATTTGCAGATACAAGCATTTGTCCCGCGGCGGAAATCGAACCCGCAACCTTCTGCATCTCAGGCGAGTCTTCGCCCACTGTGCCACAGAGGTCGTCAGAAGTATTGTATTGTATAACTACGATCATTTTAGTAGGTACTTAAGATTATTTGTTAGTCAATTCTGCTTTAGGAGATACATTGCGTCGGGTGGGGTCATTACCGTTAGGGACTGCGAAGAAAATGGACTGCGGGCCCTAGAGACACTTTCAAATTTAATATTATTTTTATTACTAGAAGGGACCGTCCACGCACACTTCTTGCCCTTTTACAAACTTAATTATATTCAGTACAGTCGTAAAGATCCTCTGCACAAAATATCATCAAATAAGATAGGTAAATCTCTCCGGAACTGTTTTCAGGATATTGTTGTGTCTGCCCCGTCTACTCATCAGAGAAGCCGAACAAAGATTACAATTTAAAAAAAAAACAGATTACTGATGTCCACGTATCATTAAATTATATTATTATAATTAATTATTTACTTAGTCATATATATTTTTAGGCATATTTTTAAAAGCCTTCGTTGATCATTTTTGTTCCTTGATATTTCTAATAAATGTGGATGCACAATTTACAAACATAAAGCGTAGTTTTTAAAAAATACCAGCAGATAGGTTCGGGGTCAGAGATTCTCTAAGGCGGCATCGCGGCACTATTGAGGCGTACAATTTCGAACCTACGACAAACCGGAAAGAGTTCACTTTTCTAGATACACGCGCCTCGTGTTCACCGCCTCCGCCACCGACTCCTGTGAGCGGCCTTCATACAAGAACCTTCAACTCTACCCAGTCCACCGTAGGTTCAAAATTGTACGCCTCAATCGTGCTTTAACTTTGTTGTTAGCGACCTGCCTAAAACGGCTTAACCCATCCTAAGCGGGAAGCGGGGAAAAAATAATCTCGTTTTCCTCGCAGTGACCGAGGCAGAGGGGGTAACAAGTATAACCCCTCGTTTTTTTTTTTTTTTAGATATTGGAGTACGCCAGGGCTATGGTGGCGAACAGACTCGCGCGCGACGGACAGGAGTGGGTGGAGATATTTAGGAAACACAACAGCGGCACTTATAATAATCAATGGTAATTTATTATGTGAATTCTTTTTTTTTTTGAGTTGCGCTTAAAATCTTTTCAGAAATCAGAACATTCATTTGTATGCATATAGGTTAATACATGATGTTAAATTTTTTATAGGCCCTTTTATTCTATTCTATTGTGACGAGACGCTGGCGCCATCTCTTATCAAATGGACGCACTACTTATTACCGCCATCTAGTATCGACTGACACAAACCGCGCTAGAAAGGTACGGTAGTTTCCAGAACGTTCGAGACGGTACGAGACGGGGCGGAGCGAAGTGAGACAGTGTGATGGCCACGCCTCCTACTAGATTGTTCTGGAAGAGACGTCTTACGAGATATATAAGCGCGGTAAGCGGCCGGTAAAGTCAGTTTCTTTTCAAGATTGGAAAGTGAATTATTGAAAGTGATTCGAGAGCGATACCCAGTGACTAGTGAAGTGACAGTTGCGCTAGTGTTGTACCAAGTGATACAGTGTTTTTATTTTTGTGTAGTTTCTTTGTGTTATTTGTTCCGTTGACATTTTTATTGCGTGAGTTATTAATACAGTGTTAATTTTGGTATTTAATTGGACTTAATTATTTTATCCCGAACCCTAGCTCGTAACACTATCATCCAAATGGTGTGCAAATGTCAATAGGTAGATTGAGAATAATTTAAATACAAGAATAATTTTATAAAATGTCAGAAATTATACTTTAAAAGTAAGCAAAGCACACATGCCTACATTTCATCCGAGTACTACACAAAAAGCCGAGGGTAGTTGAAAGCTGAAGTGTTTTTTTTTGTTTGAACTCCGGAAACCGGAATTAGTTTTTTTTTTGCATTTGATAGCCCAATTCACGAGGAACTTTAAAGGCTATTTAACATAACGCTACGACTCTTAGGAGCCGAGTAAAGGACCTAATAACGCGGGCGGGGGATGCTACGCAGTGGGTCGGTCGGAAGGATCATCATAAAAAATAACTAAGCAGAGTTTATTGCCTGATTCTTCTAGGCAAAGTCGCGCGCGAGGAATCGCCCTAAAATCACGTTTCTATATGATCCTTGTGATTTCAATGAATAAAAAAATATTCATATTGTAAAAACGGGAATTTTCAGGTACTACACTATCGGTATAGGCACTGACTAAGTTTCGACTCATTCCGAGAGTCTTCATCAGGGTTAGTGATCGCGACGTTCTCCCCCCTCATAGTGCACGGCGCGACGCGGAGGGAGAAAGTCGCGATAGTGATAGTGTAGTAGGTACGTGACAATTCCCGTTACAATATGAATATAGTTTTTAAAATAAAAAGAATAAAAAACTTTTGACTTTCACTTTGGTCTGGGGTCGAGGTGGGCCGTGGCTAACAAAATGAATGTTACAGGTATATCGTGGACTACAATAAGTTCAGAAGACGCACGTCGCAGTCCGAGGGCTCTGTGTCCCCGGGACTGCTGTGGGTGATCGAGCAGCTGCCCGGCTATACGGAGGCCGCTGATATGTATGTAGCGAACTCTCATTCAGTTGTTCAGTGGAATCATGAGAAGGTCGCTGAGCCCGAAAAGAAAACAAAAAACAAACACGCTCACGACGTTGGGTTCGAAGCGAACTCTCATTCAGTTGTTCAGTGGAATCATGAGAAGGTCGCTGAGCCCGAAAAAAAAACAAAAAACAAACACGCTCACGACGTTGGGTTCGAAGCGAACTCTCATTCAGTTGTTCAGTGGAATCATGAGAAGGTCGCTGAGCCCGAAAAGAAAACAAAAAACAAACACGCTCGACGTTGGGTTCGAAGCGAACTCTCATTCAGTTGTTCAGTGGAATCATGAGAAGGTCGCTGAGCCTGAAAAAAAAACAAAAAACAAACACGCTCACGACGTTGGGTTCGAAGCGAACTCTCATTCAGTTGTTCAGTGGAATCATGAGAAGGTCGCTGAGCCCGAAAAAAAAAACCAAAAAACAAACACGCTCACGACGTTGGGTTCGAAGCGAACTCTCATTCAGTTGTTCAGTGGAATCATGAGAAGGTCGCTGAGCCCGAAAAAAAAACAAACACGCTCACGACGTTGGGTTCGAAGCGAACTCTCATTCAGTTGTTCAGTGGAATCATGAGAAGGTCGCTGAGCCCGAAAAGAAAACAAAAAACAAACACGCTCACGACGTTGGGTTCGAAGCGAACTCTCATTCAGTTGTTCAGTGGAATCATGAGAAGGTCGCTGAGCCCGAAAAAAAAAACAAACACGCTCACGACGTTGGGTTCGAAGCGAACTCTCATTCAGTTGTTCAGTGGAATCATGAGAAGGTCGCTGAGCCCGAAAAAAAAACAAACACGCTCACGACGTTGGGTTCGAAGCGAACTCTCATTCAGTTGTTCAGTGGAATCATGAGAAGGTCGCTGAGCCCGAAAAGAAAACAAAAAACAAACACGCTCACGACGTTGGGTTCGAAGCGAACTCTCATTCAGTTGTTCAGTGGAATCATGAGAAGGTCGCTGAGCCCGAAAAAAAAAACAAACACGCTCACGACGTTGGGTTCGAAGGGAACTCTCATTCAGTTGTTCAGTGGAAACATGAGAAGGTCGCTGAGCCCGAAAAAAAATCAAAAAACAAACACGCTCACGACGTTGGGTTCGAAGCGAACTCTCATTCAGTTGTTCAGTGGAATCATGAGAAGGTCGCTGAGCCCGAAAAAAAAACAAAAAACAAACACGCTCACGACGTTAAGTTCGAAGCGAACTCTCATTCAGTTGTTCAGTGGAATCATGAGAAGGTCGCTGAGCCCGAAAAAAAAACCAAAAAACAAACACGCTCACGACGTTGGGTTCGAAGCGAACTCTCATTCAGTTGTTCAGTGGAATCATGAGAAGGTCGCTGAGCCCGAAAAAAAAACAAACACGCTCACGACGTTGGGTTCGAAGCGAACTCTCATTCAGTTGTTCAGTGGAATCATGAGAAGGTCGCTGAGCCCGAAAAAAAACAAAAAACAAACACGCTCACGACGTTGGGTTCGAAGCGAACTCTCATTCAGTTGTTCAGTGGAATCATGAGAAGGTCGCTGAGCCCGAAAAAAAATCAAAAAACAAACACGCTCACGACGTTGGGTTCGAAGCGAACTCTCATTCAGTTGTTCAGTGGAATCATGAGAAGGTCGCTGAGCCCGAAAAAAAATCAAAAAACAAACACGCTCACGACGTTGGGTTCGAAGCGAACTCTCATTCAGTTGTTCAGTGGAATCATGAGAAGGTCGCTGAGCCTGAAAAAAAACCAAAAAACAAACACGCTCACGACGTTGGGTTCGAAGCGAACTCTCATTCAGTTGTTCAGTGGAATCATGAGAAGGTCGCTGAGCCCGAAAAAAAAACAAAAAACAAACACGCTCACGACGTTGGGTTCGATTCTCGCCGCGGGGCATATGTAAATAATGCTAAACATTTTTCACACAGCATCATCTAGCCCCAAAGTAAGCAGAGCTTGTGTTATGGGAACTACATGACAATTTTTTTGTAAATACATACATATCATACATAGAAAACACCCAGATTCCGAGACAAATATTTGCAGATACAAACATTAGTCTCGAGGCGGGAATCAAACCCGCAACCTTCTGCGTTTAAGGCGCCACACTGCGCCACAGAGGTCATCAAAATGAATGAAAATGTATGTATGATCTGCAAATATTTGTCTCGGAACTTGGTGTTTTCTTTATATAATATGTGTGTACTGTGTAGTGCACGGTGCGACGCGGAGGGAGAAAGTCGCAACCACTCATCCTGATCAAGACTCTCGGAATGAGTCGAAACTTAGTCGGTGCCTTCACCGATAGTACGTGAAAATTCCCGTTTTTACAATATGAATAGTCAAGTTCACAATAGTTTTTGGAATAAAATACTATGTATTACCCAGAAGGTACCCAGAAAAACAAATATATAAGTACTTTGTATCAAAACTGTCGAGAATCTCGATAAGACTTGATAATTAGGCCCTAGACATTATTGTTCGTTTATTTATTGTATGTTCATTGATAACAGAACGGAGGAGCTGGTGCGTGAGACGTACTTCCCGTCGTACAACATCCCGTACTTCCCGCGCGTGTTCAACATGAGCGGCGGCAACGTGCGAATACGCACGTACGGCGACTGGTTCGCGTACGACACCAACCCCCGCGCCAAGATACTCAAAAAGAAACAGGTAACTATCTTTTCAAAACACAAAATCTATTCATATTGTAAAAACGGGAATTTTCACGTACTGCACTATCGGTGAAGGCACCGACTAAGTTTCGACTCATTCCGAGAGTCTTCATCAGGGTGAGTGGTTGCGACTTTCTCCTTCCGCGTTGCGCCGTGCACTACGCGCTGCCGCACGTTGTGCGCGGTTATAAAGACAAAATCTAGTCTATACTTAAATCTAAGAAATGCAAGTGTCAAAGTCAAAAATCATTTATTTATTACTAGTTGTTGCCCGCGGCTTCGCCCGCGTGGTATGTTAATAAAAATAGCATATGACCGTCTCCAGGCTTCAAACTACGTCCACCAACTTTTGAATGAATCGAACGAAGGATTACAATTTATACAAAGGTTAGAACTAGAAGACCTCTGTGGCGCAGTGGGCGAAGGTCCGCCTGGGACGCAGAAGGTTGCGGGTTCAATTCCCGCCACGGGACAAATGTTTGTATCTGCAAATATTTGTCTCAGGTCTGGGTGTTTTCTATGTATATTATGTATGTATTTACAAAAAAAAAGTATATAAGTAGTATATCAGTCATGTAGTTCCCATAATACAAGCTCTGCTTAGTTTGGGGCTAGATGATGCTGTGTGAAAATGTCCAGCATTATTTATTATTTATTAACTCAATTGCACATCCCCAAAGGGTAGTTTTGAAAAAATAAAAATACTTGTTTCATTTTTTATTCTAAAGTTTATGAGTGAATAAAACCAAGGAATATTTTTTTCCATAGAAACTTTACCACCCTGTCTAACTCCCTTAGGGGTTGATTTTCGAAAATAAGATTAGCCTATGTGTTATTCCAGAACCTAAACTACATTCCAAATTTCATCAAAACCGGTTTAGTAGTTACGGAGATAGGTGGTAACAAACATTCACACACACAGACTTTCGCATTTATTATATTAGTAGGAAAATCACAAGGATCACTTTGAAACGTCGGTTTAATCTACTGCCTGTTCCTCCGCGACTAAGCCAGGAAAGAAAGGCAAGAAAACAAAGCTGGTTATTCTTCTTAAAGATCCTTTTACAAAACAATAGGTTCGAGTTGGAGCATTTTCAATCCCAAGAGTTTTTGTCATCTAAATAATCAGATATTTTATAGTATGCCTTTTTATAAAGTGTTTGTTTAATTACGGTTTTAAATTTGTTTATTTTATATTTTTGTATATCTCTTGGGAGTTTGTTATGAAAGCGTACCTTGCCCTTTAAACGATTTACTAACTTTATGGAGTCTACAAGTGGCAACAGCGAGTTTATCTTTATTTCTGGTATTAACATTGTGAAAAACAAGGCTGGTTATTCCTAATAATAATCGTTTTATAAAACAATAGGTACATACATTTTTCATTGAGTTGCAGCAACTTCAATGCCAAGATACTTTACAACACCAACCCCAGAGGTGTACTCTGCTTTATGTGTATTGTATTACTAGATAGATAGCTCTATAATGTTTTGGCCCTAGTCTAAGTTTGAGAGTAAGTACCTATGTTTCATAAAAATGTGTTTTGGGAAAGAGATTAAATAAATAAATAATGCTGGACATTTTCACACAGCATCATCTAGCCCAAACTAAGCAGAGCTTGTGTTATGGGAACTAAATGACTGATATACTACTTATATACATTTTTTTTGTAAATACATACATAATATACATAGAAAACACCCAGACCTGAGACAAATATTTGCAGATACAAACATTTGTCCCATGGCGGGAATTGAACCCGCAACCTTCTGCGTCCCAGGCGGACCTTCGCCCACTGCGTCACAGAGGTCGTCAAATTGATTGTTTGATGATGAAAGATTGTTTGTGGAGTGTTTCATAGAGAAACTGATGACTACGCTAATAGTATAATAAAATTATATCTGTGACTACTTTTAGTGTGTTTGTCGATTATGTACCATTTTGAATACTGTCAGTTTTTTTTTAATGAAATGGAATGGCAAATTGTAAAACGTGATTTCCAGGCTGGCATCCACAACCTGCACGACATGTACCGCACGATGCGCTACAACGATTACAAGCACGACCCGCTCTCCCGCTGCGACGCGTGCCAGCCGCCCTACTCCGCCTGCAACGCCATCGCCGCGAGGAACGACCTCAACCCGCCCAACGGTAGGTACAACCCTGATAACGGCAGGTACAACCCAGCTAACAGCCGGTACAACCCGGCTAAAGACAGGTACAACCCGTCGTAACGGCAGGTACAACCCAGCTAACAGCCGGTACAACCCGGCTAAAGACAGGTACAACCCGTCGTAACGGCAGGTACAACCCGGCTAAAGACAGGTACAACCCGGCTAAAGACAGGTACAACCTGGCTAAAGACAGGTACAATCCGTCTAACGATAGGAACAACTCGGATAAATGTTGGTGTGACAGGGTAATAGGGCAGTTTACAAATATTTATCATGTTTTTTAATGTGTATACGTGCATATAAATTGTTCTCCCCAACTCGGGACTGATCACAAATTGCATGTTTAACAGGAACATATCCATTCCGTGCGCTCGGCCACCGCAGTCACGGAGCCACGGACGCCAAGATCACCAGCTCACGGCTACGGAGCGGATACCTATTCGTCTCCGTGTCCAGTCCCACGCATAACATCTCCAGAGGAATCCCGCCTTTTGCGTAAGTACAGTAAAAGGTTCTTCAAAAAGGGCATTCTAAGATTTTCCCTGTCGGGAACGCGCGTTTGTTCCCTCTGGTGGTAAGTGTCCATAGGCTTACCAACAAGTGGGCCATGACGTATGTATGCTTGTTTGCAATATAGGTGGTAAAAAAAAAAAATATTGACGATTTAGTTTAATTTTACTAGTTTCTTCATAATAATCATGTTTGATGAGCTTCTTTTGAAAAAAAATTTTTTTGTTTAGTCTGGTTGTATGTTTTATGGATGATATTATTTAAGGTAGTCTATACAAATTATAAAGTACACCCCCGGCCACTTCAAAATCATATATAAACCTCTCCATCCAAAGGTTGTCTGGAAGAGATCGCTTTTAAGCGATAAGACCGCCCATTGTACCTTTATCATAATGTGTTACTGTTTCTTTTTTTTGTATCTGAAGGTGTACAATAAAGTATTTTCATTCATTCTTAAATAAAGGCTTATACAATCAGTATGGTTTTTTTACTCTCGATTTTTATGACTTCATATGTTTTTACATAGGTTTTATTGCGAAGTCCCTAGGGAGCGCTGCAATAGACCTTGAAAAACACGTCAGAGGTTTTAAAATTTACTTGTCAACAAAAAACCTTATTCTAATTCCCAGATGGAGCGAGTTTGACATGGGCCCGCATATATCCCACGTCGGACATCCTGATCTTTGGATGTTCCCACCGCTGGTGCACATCTGGGAGTGGGCATAACACTGCATTCCATTCTGATAACATTATAAGGATCAACATGTAATCTCGTATTGTGATATTGAAGCAAGCAGTAAGTCAGGCCAGTGTCGACTGCAATGAGGGCTAAGTCATTTTAAAATCTTGAGAAATATAGATGAATACGATGAATTGGATTCATGATACTTCCCCAACCCCCGTCCTTTGTTGATACCCCTTTCCTCTTTAACGTGTGACGTAATTTATAATTGGCCCCAAGGACAGTGTCGACTGGAGAAACGAAGAAACGAGGGCACGGGCGCTTTAAAATCTTAAGCCAAATATATGACATGACCCTATCTATAGCAACCATTGGCAGTAGCATTCAATAGGTAGCAAGCTTAAAAAGCTTCATATGTATGTAAAAATGCTTATAGGCCATCCATAAATTTCATGATTCTTGAAGCCATCCCCCCATCCTTTGTTGGTCACTTTTTTAACCCCCCTACCTCCCCCTGTGTAACATTATCCATGGATGGCCCCTTAGTGGACATTGGCCCTTATGTTGTTTTAGATAAAATACTTTTATGAACAATCATAGCTATATTAGGTAAATTGATTAAGATCATTTAGATACTTGTATGTTGTATCTAGTTTTTTAAACATTATATTTGATAAATAAACATTATTTTTACAAGAAACTTTTTCTACTTCAACACATTAAAATCTAAACATTCTTATATACAGCATAATGAAAGCTAAGAACACATAACTACATACATCTTACAAATGTATGAATCTCGATTTGAGAAACTACCAAACATTCTTATCATACGACTGCATACATTTCAATAATATCCATGCAATATTTATAGCCAATGACATAACAGCTTTCTTAATGGAATGAATGGATGAGTATTCTTAAAAAACCTATATTCTTTTCATAAAGCTTACACAACAATTTACAGGATAAAGATTTTCATATCAAGTTTAAGTGAAGACACAGATTAGCATCTATAAACCTTTGATCTAGCATTTATACATAACTTTCCTTTGAATATGAAAAATCAATCCTTTAAGAAGTTTACATACATAATTTTTGCCTCTTATCTTATCTTTCAGGTTACAGATTAAGGTTTATCTCATTGCATTAATAACTCTGAAAGACATCGCATAAACGATAATTAAGTATACAAGATACCACAATATCAAGATATCGATAAATAATACTCTGAGACTAGTTATTCTAAGGAGTTCAGCATGAGAAGTTGCTTCAGGACTTTAGTTTGTGAAGTCTCACGGATCTCTCCTGCCAGGAACATCTCATCAACCACTGTGTAGACCTGTAAAATGGAAAAAGCAAATAGTTACAAATAATTATAAAATTTTGAAAAAAAAATATTTTTTCAGATTATTATTATTTAAAGAAGAATAATTTTATTTTAATAATGATTGCATTATCATTAATATTACTTAAAACACCTTGTCATTATCAGCCTATACAAGCTGACTGCTGGTAATAGGCCTTCTCCAAAGAGTAGGGACCATAAGAAAATAATCCTGGCGCATCTCAATCTACCGACTTCCCACAACAATAACAATGTCATTGGTTCATGGGATGGGAGGTCTTCATACACTGCATCGTCCAGTTCTTGGTCACCATTCATGAACTTTCCCTTTTTGGAAGAGATTGATTTTAGCAATAATACTGTCCATTGTACCTTGTCTGTTTATGAATACCTGTTTTTGTCTTTTCTTTGGTTTGCAATAAAGAGTTTATCTATCTACATGAGGTAGTTATTTTTATATGAGTTAATACAGACCTTGTAAAAGTTGAAGACAAGATCCAGCTCGCAGACATTATGGAAGTATTCATTCAGCACCTCAACAAAGTTGTGGATAGCCTCCAGATAACAGAGATTGTTGTCGTTCACGTCCACACATATGCAGAAGTACAGACCAGCATACCTTCTGTACACAATCTTGAAATTACGGAACTGGAAAACAAACCAACTTGTTCTTAACTTCAGTTCTTTATAGGATTTTTACAGAGGCTTTGGAGACACATACCTCTACGAAATTGGTGTGTTTAGCGTCCCGAACGGTGACCACTGCGTGTACCTCCTCAATAAGCTTCTGTTTCTCATCATCATCGAAATTCATGTACCATTTCGCCAGCCGAGTCTTACCCGCACGGTTTTGGATGAGAATAAAGCGGATCTGCAAATAAATTACAGTTTTTTTCTGGTAAGATTAAGAGATTGACTTTGAGCAAAGTTATTTTTAGTTTTGGATATCTTACCATTTTATTTTGTAAAATATTAGTAAATCTTTGGGAATTTCAGATGGTTGACGCCTCCTTCCTATTTTCGTAATTTTTTTACAGACATGGGTGACATGAATCATACATGACATTGACATATTCCAAAATGTATGGGCTGTTATATTTTACGATCCGTTAATAATGTTAGAATAGCAAATAGAACCCGATCCCTAAAGGTTTTTGACCAATTTCCTCACAGTTAAACGCCTTTGTTTCATAATGTATTTACTTTTAAAGCATGGAATACTTATGTCTATACTAATTATTTAAATTACCGCAACTTAGATTATAATGAATATCTTGAACTTTACTAAGAGTTGAAAAGAAACGCAAAATATTGTCTATGATGATATTGCCATATTTCAACTTGTTCTACAATTGGGCAGATACTAAAGAATACTTTAGCAGTTATGAATCATCACTAAAATTCAAATAAAATCAATTCTGTTTACACTAAAAGCAAATAAAGTAAAGTATAGTTAGTTACAACTCACTAATAAGTAATATTTGATTTCCTATTCGATAATTTACGACATGATTTTACAAACTTGAAATGTTTTTTGACCTAGTAATTTTTATAAATTTGTTTCTAGAAACACCGAAGTGTTTTTCAATCTCAATTTTTCAGTGATTTTTGACGTTCGCTGCTACTTGCTCGATTTTATAAATTTTTCCTCCATGTAGTGCTTAGTTTTTCATAAAAACGCCCGTAATGTAGGTAGACAGTAGACAAATAAACATCGAAAACCCTAGATGACGCCCACGAAGACCACGACAACCGAAGTAGAAATGGTGATACGAAACCGAAAAACTGTAATGAAAGACGGGATCATGACAATGTCGGGCATCGGCGAGCCTTCCGTGTTCCACGCGCTAGTGGTGATCTTCCTAGAGTTCTTCGCGTGGGGTCTGCTCACGATGCCGATCATATCCGTGCTGAACGCGACCTTCCCTGACCACACGTTCCTGATGAACGGGCTCATCATGGGCATCAAAGGCATCCTCTCCTTCCTGTCGGCGCCTCTGATCGGCGCGCTCTCCGACGTATGGGGCCGCAAGTTTTTCCTTCTCGTGACCGTGTTCTTCACATGCGCGCCGATCCCGCTCATGACGATAAACACCTTCTGGTTCTTCGCAATGATCAGCATCAGCGGAGTGTTCGCTGTGACTTTCTCGATCGTGTTCGCGTACGTGGCCGACGTGACAACGGAGGAGGAGCGGTCGCGCGCGTATGGGCTGGTCTCCGCGACGTTCGCGGCCAGCATGGTGATATCGCCCGCGCTCGGAGCCTACCTCATGGAGCGATACGGCCAGGCGCTCGTGGTCGCCGCGGCAACGGCCGTCGCGGTGCTGGACGTCTTCTTCATCATGGTGGCGGTGCCCGAGAGCTTGCCCGAGAAGGTGCGGCCTACGGGCTGGGGGCCCGCCATCAGCTGGGAGCAGGCCGACCCTTTCGCGGCCCTGCGCAAGGTCGGCGCCGAGCGGACCGTGCTCATGCTATGTGTGGCCGTGTTCCTCTCCTACCTGCCAGAGGCGGGCCAGTACTCTTGCATCTTTGTGTATCTGAAACTGGTGATGGGCTTCGGAGTGGTCCAAGTGGCGATCTTTATCGCGATCGTGGGAGTGCTCAGTATTGGTGTACAAGTGGTACTAGGATTCTTGATGCGGGTGCTTGGGGCGAAACACACGATCATGGTGGGACTGCTGTTCGAGATGCTGCAGCTGATGTGGTACGGATTCGGCAGTCGCACGTGGATGATGTGGGCGGCCGGCGTGTTGGCGGCGCTCGGCTCCGTCACGTACCCGGCGATCAGCGCCTACGTTTCCGTCAACAGCCGTGCGGATCGACAGGGCGTCGTGCAGGGCATGGTGACGGGCGTCCGAGGGCTCTGCAACGGCCTCGGCCCGGCCATGTTCGGGGTCATATTCTACCTGTTCCACGTGAATCTGAACGAGGAGCATGCAAGCACGGTGCCCGGCAAGCCAGACGAGGAGAAGTACGTCAGGATGGTGCCAGGGCCGCCGTTCGTGCTGGGCGCGTTGCTCGTGATATGTGCGTTGCTGGTAGCCGCGTTCCTGCCGGAGGACGGTACTGTAGGACGCCGGAACTCTCCGGCTGACCTGCGCTTCGAGGTGGAGCGCGGGCGGCGCGTGGCGGGCCCGCTGTCACCGCTCATGGCGCCCGAATCAGCGGCGCTCTAGCCCGCGCTGGAGGCCCGCGCCCCGCGTGCGGCCAGCGTTTGAACCGACCTGCATTTACGAGGTACCAAAGTGCAAGTGAGTGATGAGTGAACATGCGACCTGCATATGATGTTTTCTAAGCTTTATATCTATATTTATATTCCCGAATCGCTGGGGGTGTGTACATAGGTTATAGTGTATCATTTGAATCAATGTTTATTTTGTCTTTTAAAGTTGCACGGTTGACGCGTTGTTCACAAACACTGAGTGGGGCGTTTTTTATTTTGTGCTGTGAGGGAGTGCGTTGTGATAACTTGATGACTCTATATGATCAGAACACATGTTGATGCCGTTATTGACTTAAAATAACAAAAGTATTAGCATAAGATAACTTCAAGTTTTAAGATGTCTCCTGTCCAATGTAAATGCTCTAAATTATCGTAGTATAACTGTTAAGAGTGAGAGATTTATTAAAGTATGTTTGTAAATGAGCTGGAAGCACTTTAGGTTTAACTTGTAAATTGGTAATTTTTCAAATTATCCCTAAGTGTAGGCGTTTGGCTTTGCCTGCATTGAGCAAAGTCCACCATCACATTTTTCTTGTAAAAGTAGATTCAGGCAGCATTAAATCATCAATGCTTAGAGGAGTAAGATGCTACTGGGCTGTATCAATGTAAGGCCTATAAAGATCTCGATAGTTCAAATAAAATAGGTTTGTAAATAAGAAACAATAAAGTATTCTCTGGAAATGTTGCGTTTGTACTATAAGACAAATGCCTCATGATTAAATTAATTTGTAGGGAATTAAAAACATAGTTGATGCTAGCAGGGCGAAAGCCAACAGCTGTGAACTCTGGCAGGTTAATACCTATATAATACCTAGTTAGTACCAAATGGTACTATAGAGTTCAGTGAACTTGTTGTAAACATTGTTTATTGCTGCGGGTAGGTAAAGTCTTTCCAGGTCAATGAGATGTTATTAAATAAGTGTACCAATAATAGATGCTTGAAAATTGGCAAAAAAAAACTAGAATTCCTTAGAATTTCATTCACTGAACAATACTTCAGACACATCATTACCATGTGTGTATTGTTGCACGTCCTTGTATTCCCCCTTTCAAACGGGCGTCAGAAGATATCACGCTGGGAAATAGTCCAAGGTCGATGATATATCTATCCCTAGATAAAAATCAACTGTGTCTTCTCATGATCGTAAATCGTATTACGACTGCTGTTGCAGCTCTGTTCTTTTATATTGGTCTATACATTATTTTATAACTGGGAATGTCCATCCAGAAACTAATAAATCCCTCTTGTAAACAGTAGGTATTGTAATTATTTAGAGGATTCATGCCATTGACCTCTCAATCCGAGCAAAACCGTAACTTTCTAAGTTTCTATAACTGCCTGCTGTATTATTCATTGCCGATGACCCGCTGCCGGGGCTGTCGCAAGGGCATACTGAAGCGAATCGCAAACATTATTATTATTTATTTATTGATTGTAAAACGACAGTTTACCCTGTTACAGGGTAGACTCGCACCAAATATCCTACCATGTGATTTTGACGCAGGGTGGTGTGGGTAGACTACTGAATATCTAAACTTTGAGACTGTGCGGGAATTCCTCCCAAGCCTGCCAAGAAGGTTAAATTCCCGTTTGGTCGGAACTATGGGAGTCAGAACCGTCCGAAGAACCATAATTTTCGCAGAGTTTAAAAACAACTACCAAAATACCTACCTATTTATTAATTAACTAGCTGCGCCCCGCGGTTTCATCCGCGTAAGTTTCGATTCCGTGGGAATATCAGGATAAAAAGTAACGGTAAAGTATTTTACTGCTACATAAATACCCTTGATGTGAAAACTATTTATTTGAAAAAGAATTAATACTACGATACGAGTGTAGCTTTTGTTTCTACCGGCGATCTAACTAAATTTATAACATAAATTAAAGTGCTATTGTGGCTTAACTATGATAGTTAGATATATTCCCTCGATGACTTTTTTGTAGGTAATCTATATGTTTTTTAAAATAAATTATACCCTATGTAACTTCCTGATAATTCAGCTTTCTATTGGTGAAAAAATGGTTAAAATCGGTCCAGTAGTTTCGGAGCCTATTCAGTACAAACAAACAAACAAAAAAATCTTTCCTCTTTGTAATGTTAGTATGATAACATTATCTTGGTTTGATATCATTTTAGAATATTATTACGACTATACCACGTACTTTACTATTCTCCTGCTGACGTTTCGTTGACCGTTTAGAGGTCCTTCCTCATGAGCACCGTCCGCGACCACGCTCGACGGTCGTGAGACGGGAACTTAACGGGGTATAATCGTAATAATATTCTAAAATTCTAAAATATTAGTATACATAAAACGATGCCCTATCTATAGTCTTTCAATTCTTAAAAATTCTTTGCAATTCTTATATTATTTTAGCAAAAGGCACCCATTTTATCCGACCACATTTCAAAAAACCTTGATAGATTGCTTGTATTGCGTAACCAGAACTACCAATTAAGTTAGGTAACTTGATTAATTACATTTATATTACAATATTACATCTATTTACAGTTTTCCGTTTAGTGTCTGGGTGTTGTGTTACCACGATACTCGTAGTTTTCCTACGTAGTTACGTAGAAATCATAGTGTGGGTTCAGGAATATGTATGTGTCTGTTGAGTGTTTATTTATTTTTAGTTAAATTCTAAACCGCGGCGCTTCATTATAGCTACGATCGATATAGGTAGATCTCTGTTTCGTTGACTGCATCCGCATCATCGCTTTACCATCTGATGCAATACCGACTAACGTTAGGTCATCTTTTTGTCGTTCTCTTTGAAGTAGGTAGCAAAAGATAATTTATCGCCGAGATCTTGATTTTGGTGTGATAATCTAACTAAACATCCCACTTCTGATGTCGACAAAAGGATTAGTGCATAAAGACGGAGACTTTTAGTAGTTATAGGTACTTTACATGCAATCCTAAGAGGTGTTTTATTTTAAATTTATTATAGAATATGAAGTAACGAGAAAAAAAAGTAGTATGAAGAACTAACTTAAGATTCCATGTTGCCTACATTTTCTCATTAACTATTAGCCAAATTACTAAGGTTTGGGTGTGTTTACCTACTTGCTAAACCTATCTACTGTAAATAGGTAGGTATCCATTGGGTATTGAGATAGGAACGTTGCTTGGCAACGATTTGGCGCAATATCATACCTACATAAGCACATACACAAACGATATCATTGCCAAAACTCTTCCTTTTTGTTATGAAAGCTTTAGGGCTAAATTCAGTAGATAGGTAAACACACTAAGAATAATATTTAGGATATCTATATATCTAGATGAAATAAGTAAGTTACCTACCTAATTTAGTAGTCAAATAATTTTACAAACGTGCCCGGCTTACATATTTATGCGAATCAATATCGCGACGTGACCGATACGGTTATATTGTTGACTATAAATCCATGCTACTCTGCCATTGTGACCGTGTTTTATGGCACGTTTAGGAAAAAGAATCTATAATACACTTGAATAGAATACAGTCGAAATAATCTCACCATAATATCGTATAAATCACTCACTACACTGCAGGCCCAGAATGCATTAGAAATGGAAATTGTTAAATTATGATTTTTACACAAAACTAACACTAATATCGAATTGAATTGAATTTAAAAACAAAATTGTGAATCCAGCTTCTTTTAATGTTCAACAATAGACTTTACATAATTTCATAGTAGGTAGGTACAGGTTGTCAGGGTATACCTTACCTACAGATATTAAACACTCATGAATAAGCTTTTGTATCGTGAGAACATGATATTAACATTCAATTATTATAATTGTTTTTCCGTTCTCAGAGAGCAATAAAATTAGATTAAGCATATATAAATCTAGTTCACAAGATGTAGGATTAAGTGTACTTTAGCAGATCCTCAATTGTTTACTTTGGTGGCCTGGGAGATTCAGGCCACCCAACATCTAGCCATATCAATTTCTTCATGCCCAGAGCATCTTGAGTTTCTTGGAAACATGTCATGATTACTTAATACAAATAAACAATTTGCCGCATAAAAACTCGTACCCAATTGTAGGTAGGTACATACCTAAAGAACCTACCTTTTATAATGGCTCAGTAATAAGTACCGCCACCTACTGATAGCATGTGGTAGGATCGCGGTTCGTTACACTAAACGATAAAGTTATCGGTAATTCGCTGTGAGTCAGATGATAAATTCTTACGAAAGAATGCAATATTTTTGATATTTTTTTTAAGTAACACACAAACGAAATGAAAACTCACACACTGTTCTTTGTGAGAACAACGATCTGCCATCTACACTAATATTATATTATAATCAGAGGTAATTTTTGTAAGTTTGAATGTTGGAGATAATCTCCGAAACTACTCATCCGATTTTAAAATCCTTTCACCAATATTTAGTATGGACTTTCAAGGCTGTATTTTATCCCGTTAAAATGAGCTTTCCGTGGAGACCAATTTTGCGTGGAGACGAAAAAATGGTGAAGCGAATACGTTTTTTATAAACACTGCCTTTACGATAAGAGCTACTTTTTATCCGGGTACCACGCGAGCGAAACCGTGGCCAGTAGCTAGTTGTAAATAATGGCGTTTCCTGGGGAATCGGTAAATATTCACCTGTACAATCATAATAACACAAAAATATTTTTTGACATAATTTATGAGAAATAATTACACCAGCTTCCCCGTGGGTCTTGTAATGCATAATCTTGAGATCGATGAAACATAAAACACACTTTTTATTCTAGTCTCCTCTGTCTCCTGAAAATTCGTGAAGAGTGATACGATGGGAAATCTTCTATCCGCCATTGAAAACCACAATACGAGTTATGACGTAAACGCTATCTTTTATGCTATCGTAAGTACTTATGTGAATACTTTTATTCTGCGGCTCTATTATTTGTAAATACTGTAGTACAGCAGTGTTTGACGTATAGAAATACATAATGGTGTATTATAGAAATCTGGTCGACAACTTTTTCACAGTTTCTGCAAATGTTGTGGATTTGCCAGGTTTTTTTTCTGAAAGCAGAAAGGGTAATATAAGACGTAGTTTGAGACTCATTTAGCGTACACGTACAGTGTCGTACAGGACGATGGTGTTTTGATATAGCTCAACTGAACTGAAACTTGAATGCGGGTTAGTTCCTAGGAGATTAGGGAGCTAAAACTTTTCTGTCTGTTCTATCGATCCCAGTAAATAGGTACCAATAAATATCAAGCATGAGAGCTATTTACTTAGCTGCGGATAAAATAGCTGGTACTACGCCCACGTCAGAGTGCTGACGTCACTATCCCGATCTGATTCAGAACACGCGATTTGTCACCTAGAGCGTCTCATTATTAGTTATTAAGATTTGATTCTTTAGTTAGAAGAATGAATTGCTAAAGAGGCTGCAAGCTAAAAAACTCCAAAAAATCTCTTCCAGCAATGACGAATGTATTTTTAAACTAGAGATTTGTATCATTTTATGATGAGGAAGATAGAAAAAAATATCACATAACTTTTATCGTAGTGAGTAGGAAAGTTCTTACTGTATCTTATTGAGACAAGGCTATGGACATCTGCATAGCCTTGTCTCAATAAGATACAGAGCTTACTTATAATTTATTCCGTGGTAGCCACTGAAAATGCAATCAAGTTGGACTTGCATTTTATGAAGCCACAAACACAAACTATTGAACGTTTTACGACTGTGTTGTTTGGAACCAAACATGTCAATCTCAAAATACATGAAAACTCACTGAAATTCTTAATAGTGTTTGTATATTTATCATAATTTACCGTCAGAACTAATTTACGCTTAGAAACATTTTATTCTAGGTAGGTACGATGGTTTAATCCATCGTAAAAAATATAGTCATCAATTTTTTTAATAATTTGTGATCACTCTTTATATTATAGACAACTAGGCATCTAGGTATATCTATGATAACACTGATAACAGCAAGGCAATTAACCGTCAAATTACCTAGATAGGTATACCTTCCTAAACTTGTACCTACATCTAAGATAATTGAAAGCCTTGAATTGTCCAAATAATATTTGTGTCTGAAACAAAGTTGGTCCCTCCCTCGCTACCTTACGTCACTAATATCTGTAATTACGTAAGTGAATAATAATGTCTGAAAGTATTTATAGTACATACATAATATTGGGATTATTAGAATTTTTATGGTAAGGAGTGCCTACAACAATACTAAGTACCTACCTACCTACATCGTGTCCACTTTGTAACAAAACATTTTCCGTGTATGAGCAAGCTCGCAATCAGAATAAAGCTTGCTATGGCATGGCAGCTATTGTGTTTTGTGTGACGTGTCGGGTATCCTTGACGGAGACACCGGTTGCGCCATTTCTGCGCCATAATACAGCACTTTCACAACCACCATGTTTTCGTTTGTCAAATGCTAAATAACTAAAGTCATTCATCCAAAGGTTCAATTGATTCTGGTGACAAGATTCGTTTTCGCTGCTCTCTCCATTATCAGAATTTCCAAATTCTAGAACTGTCAATGTAGGAAGGTACCTAGGTTGTTTGTTCCTCACGATATTTTCACGCGGCTTACTGGACTCTGAAATCCTTACCCTTTCATTATCTTGGCTCCTTATAATTATACTTACTCATTACCCATGGGACAGTCTGCTCTACTTACCTACTAGAGTCACAAGCTGTTGAGGTCAGCTTTTGCAAGGCTCCACAACTTAGCTTAGGTACAGTCAGCGACAAATGAAGATTCAAAGTTTTATAAATTAAATATTTCTGAAACCGTAGACTGTTCAAAATATTGGGCTACTTGAAGATCCGCTTATTGCAATTTTAAGTTAATACTCCTGTTGAAGCCCCAGCTTCGATAATTTAACGCACAAATTCTAAATTAAATAAAGCTTGGAGCAACGTAGGTTCTTGCTTTGTCCTTGAAATTATGTGATACTAGTAAAAGCACCCTCTTGCTAGAGTGCTTTTACTAGTACATACCTTGGCTTTTGATTTTGAGACCCGAAGAACTTAGTTTAGTTCTGTCGGCATCAATAGTTTTCCTACTAGGTGCCTAGGAGATCCCTATAAGACCGCCCATTGTACAACATTTTCAAAGTTTGTAGTATCTACTTCACTAAGTTGATGTGTTTTTTGGTGTGTAATAAAGTATTTTCTATCTATCTGTCTACCTAGGTACAGCTTGGCAAAAGAGTAGAAAAAATTGAGGGAGCCCCTTTCTTTCTGATAGACTATTACCTGGTTACTTAATTACCTACACTAGTTCAAGAAAATTATATGTTTCGGGATCGATAGCTATACCTGATGTCAACCTTCTCTAGCCCCGTCTCTAGCCGTATTTAAAACTCGTGTGAAGCTCTTTTATCTGACAGAAACATCATAGTATCGCAGAGTCTTGTCTTGCTCTTTTACCGACGTATTATAATGTGTATGTATATTTATATATGTATATATATATGTATATTTGTAGTAAATCTGTAGGTATGTATCTTAACATATTTATTATATATATATAATAGTTTTTGTATAGTGTAGTTAATATTCTTTTGTTGTTATTTTATGTACACCCCCGCCACTCTCACAATCTCTTACTATCCTCTCCATCCAAAGGTTGCCTGGAAGAGATCGCTTCTAAGCGATAAGAACGCCCATTGTACTTTCTCTAGTATAAGATTTTGTTATTATGTTGTTTGCTTAAGGTGAACAATAAAGTATTTTCATTCATTCATTCACCTTCATTCAGTTCTTTGCCTTGTCAATAATATTCCATGTACATATTCGAGGGTGAGGGGGTAACCTACCATTAAGATTATTCTCTAATCCGTCCACAACCGCTATAAATCGTAATTTTTCGAATCCGGGATCCAGGCAGGAATCCCCAATCGAGATAATCGCAATTTGTTGCCAGTTATTATCAGATGCCATGCCAAACAGATACATATACCTATATAGGTTGTGGCTTGTGGCTACTTCGACTTACTTATAGTATTCACTATAATATATAAACGTAGATTATATACCACGTACCTTTTTAGCTGTCAGATTTTTAGTTTATTTATCTATCTATTTATTTGTTAGTAAAATGTCCATAAGTCATCATCTAAGTACCTTGACTTTAAGTTTTAATATATGTAAAAACATCCCGTATTAGGTTTGGCTATGGATTTAGTAGCTGGATACGATTGTTTTCATGTTCAAATGCTAGAACCAATAATAAACTGTCGTTTATCTAATCTGACTTACGAATCTCCAGACCAAAATGGTCCCACTAACATGCGCAATTATGTTTTCGCGTGAAAGTAAAAATAGGGGAAATAGGTAAAAAAACATCACAGCACGTGCAGCGCTGGCCGAATGCCCCAGCCGGCCTGTGTCATCGGTAACCTTGGCCATGGATGGAGGTTGAACACACGCTGCAGAACACGCACGGCCAAGGCATGCAGCCTCATCAAACTACAGAAACCGGTTACAACGATAAATCAGGTTCTTATGCTCAATCACTGGATATTTCGTAGTTCTAGTCAATGTAGACTGCGTGAGTTAGTCCTGATTGACGTTGTACGGCTCCTTTGTTTTTGAAGTACATCTAGTAGGGCGTCACGTTAGTCTTGGGAAGCACTACCGTCTATACTCCTGGCGCTGTCACGAGTAATCGGTGTAAATGTTACGTGTCGTGATTATCCTAAAGAAATAAAAGGTTAATTTGTTCGCCAAGTCTGACAAGATTTGATGACCAAGATTACTTGATGATGTTTTCAACTTTATGTTTAGATTAGAAAAGGCAACGGTCTTGCAGATGTCAAAAGGCGGCAACCGCTTATCGTTTGCAGGGCCGCATCCATGTTTGCCGTAATGTATCATTTTAGTTCAATATATTTTACCAATTTATATTAATATATTTTGACAAAGTGAGGAGGAATGAACTGTGGTCTGTACTGTCTATGTATGAAGTAAGCAGCAACCTTATTCGAGCTCTGAAATCTCTCTATGAGGATTCCAATGCTTGCGTGAGGACACACGGGTCATATACTGAATGGTTTAACATCAACAAAAGTGTGTTAGACAGAGATGTTTAGCGTCACCGTGGCTGTTTAACCTATTCATGGCCAATTGTTTGCAAGAGTTGAAAGATCGTGAGTGTGGGTTAAGAATGAATGAGTTACTTGTCAAATGTCTTCTCTACGCTGATGATCAGGTAATACTTGCGTCGTCGGCGGATAAGTTGCAGGAGATGGTAACTATAATGCATGACACTTTTGAGGGGAAAGGAATGAAAGTCAATGTGAGCAAGACGAAAGTTATGGTTTTTGATCCATAACTTCATAATTGGTATCGCTGGACAACTGGGTGCAAAATAATCGATATATATAATTATAATAATAATGATAACCTAACTAAATTTATAATACATACAACATATATATATGCACATGATATATTAATACCTAAAACAAACATGATTTTTTTATTTGTTGCAAACATAATTTAGCGCGTTGTGCAAAATCACTGGTGGCAGATACAGGCAAAATCACTGGTGACACTTGACAATCAGTTTCTATGAAACAGAAAGAAAGGAGAGTTAATCAAGTGAATGGGGTACTACATTCCTTTATAAGCAGCCGCAATGAGTCCAAGAAGGCACGACTGGATGTACATAGAGGAGTGGTAGTGCCAACACTTATGTATGGCAGTGAAAGTTGGGTATGGCAGAAGAAACACGAAAGTAGAATAAATGCAGTTGAAATGAGAGCTTTGAGAAGTATGAGTGGTTTGACTTTGAGAGGTAGGGTGAGGAACAGTGTGATAAGAGAGCGTTGTGGAGTGAAAGAAGATGTAGTGACAAGAATAGAGAAAGGTATGCTAAGGTGGTTTGGGCATGTAGAAAGGATGGACGAAAGAAGATTGAAAGAAGATTGATTGATACGAAACATGTATATAAGAGAAGCGTGAAACGGATAATTGGAAAGGGTAGACCCCGGCGAACATACTCTGACCAGATAGGAGACGTTCTGGAGAAAGGGCAGGTCAAGAGTACTCAAAACCGGCGAGCATGTATGAAGAATGTAATGAGAGTGAATGAAGCAAAAGAGGTATGTCAGGATCGTAGCAAGTGAAAATCCGTATTCTCTACCTACCCCTCCGGGAAACAGGCGTGAGTTTATGTATGTATGTATATTTTACCATGTAACCCATACTAACCATGAATAGTAGACAGTTATGATAGATAATAGATGCTTGAAAGTAAGTTGCAGGATGTCTCCAAAGAGTCCAGACAAGAGTCGAAAACATAGACCCTTTTCACAGACAACGGGAATCCGCTTAAGAATTCCGGTTCCGTCAGTGGGAAAGATTGAAAAAAAAAATTGTGAAGGTAAAGTGCAGCAGAAAAAGTGCCTCTGTCTATTATGTAGCAGCTGTATTGAATCATATTAATCACTCAGCAGGTAAATGAATCAGTAAATTGCAAAACAAGACACGAACAAGTGCGACATTCATCCGTAAGTACTAAGTATACCACGGAATATCTCTAGGGTAAAAACAAGTAATTTATGATTTCCTAAACAGTAACAGAGTGGCTTTGACCGTGGAACAGAAAGACGAGTTCTGAGAGTTCACGGACAATGTCAATACCGCTTCAAACCCCAGTCAGCCAAGCGCTTCATTTATGCGGCACAGAGTCTTCGCTACCCAAACAGGTTGCAGTCAGTCTGCAGCCACTGCACTGCAGGTTTTGTATATGGATGGATAGGACTTTTCGCATTGCACGCTTTGTGTCTTCGTAACTTTCCACCCGTTCGTCATGAGCTCATTAACCGATTGTGCTATCAGTTTTCAATATTTATTTATTTTTTAGGGTTCCGTTACTGAAAAGGTAAAAAGGAACCCTTATAGGATCACTTTGTTGTCCGTCCGTCTGTCTGTCTGTCTGTCTGTCTGTCAAGATCCTTTATCTCAGGAACGCGTTGAGGTATCAAGTTGAAATTAATATAAAATACGAAGGTCTGCGGTCACTTGGAGCTGTAAAAATAGAAAGCTTCTAAGTCAACGCAATAAAAAAATACAGCAATTTTTGCTTTATATTTGGACATTCGCAAAGTAAATCAAAACCTATAGGATACCTACTTCTCACTGACCTAGAATAATAAAATTTGGCAAGAAGCAAGGTCTCACAACGCAAGTAAAGGAAAATTTCCGAAACTTATTATTTTCGAGTTTTATCACATTATTTTTTTTTGCGATTACATACTTATATTTGCAGTTGGAGAATTGACCGTGACGTATATCGATGTATGGGCGAAAATTTTGGCAACTACAAAGTTAAGTTTGTCTTTCAATCAGACTTATCTTTTCGTTCGAGCAATATTTGGTGCTTTCATAGTTTATAAACTTGAGTAATGCTAATTTTGGTGAACATTACAAGCTTTTGCATACGGAAGCCTCGGTGCGCGAGTCAGACTCGCACTTGTCCGTTTTTTTCTTATCGAAAGACTATGGCCTACCTATACATGTGGCCTAATATAGCAAGCAACAGGAGAAAGTTCGTTATTACTTGTGTAAATGGCTAACTCGAGATTTTACGAGTAGACAATTAAAATATTGTGGTCTGTGGAAGAGGGTTGACAGGCATGGGAGTGTCAGGTGAAAGAAGAGAGAGTTGTAGGTTCGATTCCAGCTGTGGGATAAATGCTCGCACGCTTACTTCCATATCTGGGTGTGGTCGTGTACCTTAACTCGTACGTAGCTATTGTTTATTATAATAGGTAGGTACGTATGTACGTGTACTTACATCCACACGCAATCATAGAAAGGGTTCAGGAAAATCGTTGCTTATTGAAAATCGAGGACCTCAAGTGTTTTTTTTTTAATTTAGCTAATAGCACTGAACTCTGTTGTTTTAATTCAATCATATTAGACAATGTCAAATCATCCAGCCGCGGCGTTTCAGTCGTCATAAAATATTATTTGCCGGTGACTGCGCAAGGCCGGCTGATTCTACCGATCAACAGAAGCGTACAAACAATTTAAATTAAATTGTCTCATTTCGGCACGATATAATTTCGACGCGACGATGATGGTGGTGGTGGTGGCAATGTTTAGTTTGTGATACAGGTTATACAGGGAAGGAAAATATACCTACATAATAGACGAATGAGTACATTAAATGCATACGTAGAACCCGTTGCGAAAGCGAGCATTTGATTGCTTATAATATGTATGTAGATAAGTAGGTACTAAGAGCTGACATAATTTAGTACTTTCTGTAGGCAAACGACACATCCCCCTTTAGTACGGCCCTTTCCGCTAGTCATTGAAGTCGGTAAATACAAATTTAAGTTTGCTTACGAATTAAAATAATCTTACAATGTAGAGACATTCCATACAATGGCATGACATTTCGGGGAATTAATATTTATAATAAATTCTGTCAGAGGCGTTATCATTGGCGACTGAAGGAAAAGATAAAAATAGTTACACTACGATAGACTACGATATAGTTCTACGAGTTAGGTAGGTACCTATAGAAAAGTTTGTCTAAGTATGATAAAACTAAGCCAATTTATGATATACATATACCTACGCCCCTAATTTTATTTCTTTCAAAAGAGAGCCAACCAATACGATATCTGAATACATTGCACATTCAGATTGAAATTAAATTAAATGTTATTATTTATTGATAGGTATACCTATAACTTATATCGTATGATTTTCTGAATTGAAATTCCACCGAAGTTTGGAGGACGGATTAAATACCAATCACATTAGAAGTTGAAATTGACTTAAGTGTTACTCGAAAAACGAAAATGAAGGTCATCAGATGGATTGCCTTTGTGTTGTTTTTGCAACACAATCATGCACTACTGAACTCGATTCGAAAACAGTTTAGTTAGTTAATAATGAAAGCTGATACTAAATCTAAATGGGATCTAGAAGTTTGTTTGAATTCCTGCTGATTTGACAAGCGTTATCGTAAAATTACCTATTGGTTGGTGAAAATGGATTAAAAAATGAGGTATCTTGGTAAATGGCTTTAACAAGAGGGTTCGTTCCCCACGGTGCGTCACTTAATCAGTTACTATAGCGGCCGAGAAGACGTATTTTCATCCGACTTCAAAAAGGAGGAGGTTCTCAATTCGTCTGTACGTATTTTTATGTGTGTACGTTACGTGATATTTCTTTCAATTGTGAACCGACTGTAATGATTCTTTTATAATGGGTAATGTATACCTACTCCAAGGGTGAATTTATATACATTATATTTACAAAAATACCACCCCTGAGGGTGAAAAAATAAGGGATGACATTTCATCAACTTCTCGTTATTTGAAGTCAGTTTTTAATTTTTCCTTATTAAAAATTATACTTGTGTGTCCTTCACATCACACTGTGGCAGCAGCCACAGTGGATTCTGCATCATTTTCTAGACTATTACTTCTATACTATGTTATGTGTACCTATGTCGCAGCCATTTATTTATTTATTTATTAAATACCTCTCAAACTTACAGCCAAGGGCCAAAACGTTTTAGGGCTAAAGATATTACAGTTTACAGAGAACATAAAAAAATCATACAGTAATTAACGAATATAGGTTTTTTCATAATAAATACATCTATCTTTGGTTCCTGAGTAATCATCGAGTTGAGCAGTGCAAGTGCATTCGCTGTGGGGGCATACCGCGCGGTGTTAGTGCGGGATGCGGGAGGTGCGAACAAACGCCTCGCGCGCGCACGGACGTAGCGGGAGGGGACGTAGAGCCTACACTCCGACAGGGCGGCAGGGTTGTCGATGCTACCCCGCAAAACAGAAAAGTAGTGGATAAGAAGTGCGCATTTACGACGTAACTCGAGCGTATTTAGTTCGATCATACCGCAAATAAAGAGGGAAGGGTATAAATAGGGATAGTATCCGTAAATTTTTTTGTAAAGGAATCTTCCAAACTTTTTCTGAACCCGTTCTAGCATTATTTTGTATTTTTCCTCGTGAGGGTCCCATATCAATGCATTATATTCGAGCTTGGATCTTACAAATGCATAAAAGAGTGATACGATTGCGGTCCTATCATGAAACCGTGCCGATTGCCTCATTACGAAACCCAAAGACTTGTAGGCTTTAATGCAAGTTTCAGCTATATGCGTATTAAAAGATAGTTCGCCATCCAGAGTCACGCCTAGGTCACGGATCTGAGTAACACGCTCCATAGGTACACCTGACACATTGTATGGGTGTGCATAGGGCGAGGGTGATCTTGTGAAAGTGATGGTCTTACATTTAGATATATTAAATTGTAAGAAGTTCCGCTCGCTCCACGCAACAACACTATCGATGTCACGCTGCATCGCCATACAATCCGCAGCACTTTCAATTCCCAAGAATAATTTCAGGTCATCGGCAAACATCAGGCATCTAGCCGTCTTAATAACATCCGGCAGATCATTGATCATTATCAGAAACTGAGTAGGACCGAGTGTGCTTCCTTGACTTACCCCCGATAACGTCAAATAAGGATCTGATCGAAAACCAAGCAGTTGGACATATTGAAAACGATTTAAAAAATAGTTAGAGAAAAAATTCAGTAAGTTTGGTGTAAATCCTATGGCGGCTAACTTCTTTAAGAGAACGTCATTGTGGACACGGTCGAACGCTTTTTTAAAGTCGAAATATGCCGCATCTACTTGTCTCCTCCGATCCATCTCCGCGGTAGCATAGTCCACAAAGTTGACATGGTTAGTAGCAGTCGATTTGCCTGCCAAGAAACCATGCTGGTTTTCGTTTAAAAAAGGCCGGATTTGACTAGAGATGCGACGGTTGAGTATAGCTTCGAATACCTTACCACAGGCTGAAAGAACGGCTATGGGCCTGTAGTTCTCGACCTTTGACCTGATCCCACCCTTCGGTATAGGTGAAACTCGCGATTCCTTCCACGCGTCTGGATATGTTGCAGTTTTCAAAGCTAAATTGAAAATAAACAGCAATGGCATTTCCAAAACGCTATAACAGTCTTTTATTAAATAAGGCGGTATTCCATCAGGGCCAATTGAAGAATGTTCTTTTAGGTGTTTAACTGATAGTATAAGGTCAGCCGAAGAAATGCTATCGATGCTTATAGACGCTGAACAGAACTGACTGGCGGCAGCTTGCTCAGCGGCTTCGGGAGATAAAGATGGCACATCGGTTAAAAAAACAGATTGGAAATATGTAGCGAATATATTGGCAGCATCCCTTCCTGAGAAGAGATTGCCATCATACTCAAATTCGTCACAAGATTGCCTGCATGATTGCTGCTCCTTCACGAACTTCCAAAAAGTTTTCGGATCCATACCTATGTTATTTTCAGTACGTCTTATGTAATCATTGTAAGTTATTTCTATTAATTTTTTGGACTGATGCCTGTAGAACTTAAACATTTCTCGATTGAAATTCTTGCCCTCTTTTTTAAACATTTTTAAATGGTAGTATTTGTTCCGAAGCTGATTTTTAATTTCTGGTGTAAACCAAATGGGATACTGGAATTGCGTAAACGAGGTAACCTTTTTGAGGGGGACATGGACAGATAAACACTTATTCAATTTTTCGTAAAATAAATCAACAGCCTCATTAACTTCGACGGAAAGGAAAATATCATCCCAGTTTATGGCGGCGATAGAGGAATACAAAGAATTAAAATCGGCCTTACGGAAATTCCACTGCTGCAGCGGATCGTCACCGTCAGCAGACGGAGGCGGGCGCAGCGCTGACACAACTGGCGGGCGTGGCCGCGGAATCTTGATTCCTACGCGGAACGCAGGGTGATGCGCGTCCTCCTTCACCACGGGATCCACATCTCCGCACACACTCACACACTCATCACTCAGATTACTCAGTACCAAGTCTAGCATGTTCCCATGCTTATTTGAAATAACGTTATACTGTTTAAGTTTGCAGTAAGTCAGCATGCAGTGATAATGCATAATAACATTTTGGAATGTGTAACTATTTAGATTAAAATCGCCAATAACAAGCAAATCCATCTTGGGGTATTTTGCTACTAGATTTTCCAATACTACAAAGGTATTTAGGTACTTCTCATCATTTGCACCCGACGGCACATAAACAACACTACACAACACTTTCGTATATCTAAGCGTGACCATAGCTATCACTATTTCGACGTCTCGACAACAACCATCGACGTCCGATATTTGTTGGACTCTGTATTGGTTCCGAATGGCTAGCAGCACTCCTCCCCATCCTGCGTCATTGGGACGGTCTTGGCGTAGCACAGTATATCCCGGAGGTATTACTTCGCCATCACCTAGACTGCTCAGCAAAAACGTTTCAGTGAATGCAAACATATCAGATGGTTCATTCAGAATACGCTTTTTGCATTCATCTAACTTTGTACGTAATCCACGTACATTTTGATACAGCAATGAAAAGGATTTAAACTTGGACAACTTGCTCGGCTTGCGGGGATGGCTTGCGAAACCCACTTCGCCAGGGTTTGATGTGCACATCTTCATCCCAGTGCTCGGGCGCTAGATATTTATCTACGTGCTTTGTAAGCACGGATAATTTAAACGAAGCATAGTCTCCCCTAGATTTTAAAGCCTCTGCTGAACATTTATCGTCTGGGCAGATGCTACGCAGATGTTCGATCACTTGATCTTCAGTAGTTCCAAGTTTGAGATAGTACAAGTGCAGAAAAGATTTACGCCATTACGTTTAATCTGCTCTTTTACAAAGGTAACAGCCAGCCGCTTTCTAACAGTACTGTTTTCATAAACCTGCGAATGTTAAGCCACATTGTAAACAGAAGAGAATGAGTGACAGGGCGTGGCGCGGCGGCGGCGGCGTGCGGCGACGTACCCACGTGGTGTTATGCGTGACGCCCCTAGAGTGTATATAGAAAGTGCTTGACCCATCCGGAATCCGACATGGAGCAAGACCCGACTTGAGTTTAATTAGTTAAGTTGTTAAGGTTCCGAAGAGCATAAAACTAAACATGACAAAACGGCGCGTTCCAATTTGTGAAACGGCATTTACCTTCATACAGGAAATAACCACTACGTTTTTACATTCGCATGGTTGAACGCTGTAACCTAATAATATCTGTAGCTACTTTTAACAGCGTGGCGTACCTTTGTCTAGACCACAGGTTCTCAAACTTAATTTTCCCACCGCCGACTTTGAGAATAAAAAAAACCTAGCGCTCCCCAAAGATTTTAAACATAACAACCTATGCTTTCCCCACTAAACTGCCTTAGAGCTCTCAATATCTTCACGAGGGGGGCGCTAGAAGTACCGCCCCCCCGTGAAGGCCTCCAGCGCCCACAAGGGGGCGTTATCGCCCTCATTGAGAAACAGTGGTCTAGACGAACTACAATCCGGCAACCGGATTACCGGCGTACCTATTGATGTCCAGTCGGATTCCCTCTGGAATCCGCATTAGAAAACAGCACTGTTTTATAAAACAGCTGGTCATTATGTAAAAGAGCTGATTATACGTTTTAGCTACTCCAGTTGTTCCACCAATCACGATGTAATCCTGCGGCAAGGGAGTTGACTCATCTATCTTTGTGTCTCATGAAAATCGCTGAACAATATGACACAAGTACCTATTTACAGCTGTTTATATCACTCTAACATCTATCTAACAATAGTGTTTTATATCTAGGACACGTGTTTTGAGGATTTAAAGCTCAATAAATTAAGAGAAAGGAAAGGGGGTAGATCCTGAAATATCTTCTAATATTTAACTTTGACTTAACAGATTTGGATAAAATTTGTTCTACCCGCAATAACACATAGGTACTAATATACTTTTAAGCGTAGGTCCTATCTCAAGGTAGTAATTAGGTCAGGGATTCCTCAAGGAGCAGCTCTGGCCTTCGCTATAGATACAGTCTTTAAATTGGTGTAGCAATGTAACTAATTATATCCCTATTGGTTTCTAACTCACGCATTATAGTGAAACCTAGCCTGCTCAGCTGTAGCCAGACTAATGACATCATGCTAAATTAACCAATCGACTGGGGAGATACGGGTCGAACCCAGTGTTCTAGCAAGATATTACGTTTAATTAAAACTGAAACGAATTATTAAAAGCGCCATCGTAAATCGAACAATTACACTATCAACTGATATACAATTTGTTATCCGCAGCTCTTGAAAACAAAATAGGTACCTACCTTCATAATCTTTGAACAACACTTCTGTGAATTGGATACAGATAGTTATTTATGCAATTAAATAATTTATGAAATGTGTATGAGTATAGAATAACTTAAGTAAGTAGGTAGGAAACGTGTCGGTTCCAGCTTTATAATGAGAACGGCGAAGGAATAGAAAACTACTGTCATCTGTCTTTCCTGAAAAATACAATCTGGGTCTCTCAGGTAAGAATGAATGAGTATCTTCTAGACTAGGCCTTCATGCTCCATCGTCATCCTGTCCATATCATCACATCAGCAGGCGATATTATGGCCAAATGATGGTCTACCTATTCCAAGTGTTCCTCACGGACCAATAAGTATTGCTAGTTTTGCTATAAGTGTTTCTTACATAGAAATGTTCCATATGCCATCACACTTTGGTTGGTCATAAAAAAAACGGACCTATCCGAGTCGGAAGTGCTCAGGAAGGGATTTTTCAGTTGTGCCAAGTTGTTGTAACGGAACGAATATTTGGGCAGGTGTTCCGATGACACAACTAGTTGTGCATACTGATTTGTCCGTGAATTAATTCTTGATATAAAAAGTTAGGCAACTACACTTTACCAATAGTTACTTTTTATGAAAGATTTATCCGTTTTGGTTTTTAGATTTCCATACAAAACAATCGAAACGATCACCGTTTCGAGATTTTGTAAAACTCAGTAATAGACCCTCCGACATACATATTTTTAGTGCACAAGCGAAGAAGGTGCTACAGACACCGAGAAAATTTAAAGTCTCTTTTGAATCCGCCTAGGACATCAATGGATCAGTAAAATAAAATCATATTTTTGGACATACCTAGCTGATAAGAAATCTTCCTTGAAGAAATATGCTCTTCCCCATCCAAGGTCAACTAGCCCGTCAATACATATACCGCAATACATATTTATGAATGGCTCCGAGACACTGGGTATCTATCTTCAACTGCACCATGCTGCAAGGTCAGCCTTCAGTTACCTTACCCACTTCACGCGAAGGTCGCGAATCGGGCATGGCGATAGTCCAGGAAGTAAGTTTGATAGTCCATTTAAGTTTTAGCTTGGTTTTTACCTGCAGTTACTTCGGGCGTAGAAATGCACGCTAAACCTTGTTTGCCTTGTCAAATAGAGCTATGATTTATAGAATTTATCGAAAAAGGAAGATAATCATCATCACCAACGTTTTGCAGTTCACTGCTTATTTAGAATTTGAATGTATTAATTTCTTTAGACGTTGCTTAGCGAATTTATCGAAAAAGGAAGATAATCATCATCGCCAACGTTTTGCAGTTCACTGCTTATTTAGAATTTGAATTTATTAATTTCTTTAGACGTTGCTTAGCACCGCAAAACATAAACTATCTTAATCGATTGACAGAATAAAATTATCTTAGCTAAAATTTTGTTAATTATAAGTATTTATGACTCAGTAATACTTAGTCTTAAATACCTATATCTATCAAGTCGGTGCTTCGGCAGATTTGACCAGACCACTGCCACTTCAGCTTGCTAATCCTCTGGGCTATATCGATCATTTTTATTTTGGGTAATTGTATTATATAATATCTGTGGTAAAGAAACGGATGGTCGACGCGCGGCGTTTGTCGATCATTTGATTCGTGAAAAAATCGTAAAGATACGATTTTTCGTATCATTACAAGCAGTATTATTTTTCAATCACTACAGAGGGGTTATGTGCCCTCGATCGTACGAAAAAAGAATTATGTAATACTGACCTGTACCCACGACTTCGCTCGCTTGGTACCCGAACAAAAAGTCACAAACTACACCTGTTCCAAATTTCATTCAAATCGCTCCAGCGTTTACGAAGATTACCTATTTGGAGCAAATATCCAAACTTTATGATAATAATAGGATTATTATCCTACCTATACCTCTATAAGGGGCAAGGTTTCAACGACAAAGTACGAATAATACATATTCACCTCTACCCGCTCTACTACCTACGTGCACCGAGTTTCAATATTGTTCGCAGCCTTTGAAGTGGGAGGTAGGTAATGTATTTACTAGAAAAGGCTATTTTTATTATCGTCTTTTATAGCAGTAGAGTAGGTTTTAGCTATCTAGTTGTCTCAGTGAATGTTGGCTTCTAGTTCACATGGTCTTGAATTGAAAAACTCTTCTAATAAATAGTTTTTGTCAACTGACAGAAGACGCAGTACCAACAGATATATTTATTTTATTTCTCTTTTAAGCAGTTATTATTTGTTTTAGCAGTTATTGAAATATTGGATTAAAAAGGCCACGCGACGAATTGTAGTTAACTAACTACATACCTATGTATCGGTATAAAAAATCAAAGTTTTTTTACTAGAAATTAGTCAGTCATACCTACACATAATTATGTAATATAATTTATTCACCTCCGGAACACAGGGAACACTTGGTTTTATTACTTGGTTCATAAATTCTTTAGCGGCTGTAAATAGGCCTTGTCAGATAGTAAAATAAAAAATAACACATAATATTTCAGAGAAAAAATAATAAACAAATCAGTCAAATTACGATCAAATAGTTAATTTCAAAGTGTTGCCATGTCATTATATTGAATTTCTAATAAAATCCATAGTAAATTAGCGGCTGTTAAGAGGCCTTTTCAAACAAATGAAATGGAAATGGAGATACCTAATTACTTACCTACATATCGTTTCTTTTATTATGTAGTTTTTAATGTTTTTATTATCCTGATAAATCAATAAATCTTTCTCCAATCCATACTTTGTAAAATACAGTTTTGACATTCAAGGAAACACTATCATTTAGCCTGAACTGTCCCACTGCAGAGCAAAGGCATCCCTTCCCTCCTTCCTTTCTGTTTCCTGCTAGTTGAGCCTCGTTGATGTAGGATTCCAGTTCATCCCACCATCTCCACCTAGGGCCTTCCACGTGGGCATCGTCTGTTAGGGACCCAGTCTGTGGTGATCTTCGTCCACAGCTTAGCTGTCTTATTTTAGTTTGTCAGCTTTTTGAGTGAGATCGACTATCAGTATCGTGTTTCTAATGCGATCTTTAAATCTGTAAGTTTGATATTGATGACCTCGGTGGCATGGCGCGAAGGTTGCAAGGGGCTGTGACGCAAGAGATGCGGGTTCGATTCCTGCGGGATTAATGTTTGCATGTTCTGCAGATATTTGTTACTGGTATGGGGTTTTGGTACCACGGTACAGGGAATCCTAGTGTGGATTCTTGGCTGTTTATTATTTATTTATATCGTTACTGGCCCTAACATACACAAATAAGTAGCCAACCATATTGAATAAATAAAAAAGTACGCATACATAAAAATATTTATTTTCTTTGACACCAAAAAAATTCGCACCGTCCTTATACATGACACATGAGTTTTAGTATTTCTATCTGCTAAAATATCTTATCTAGTATTTAAGCAAATACATCATTCAAAACATATTTGAAATGGTTATCTAATGAGCGTGACCTGACGTTTCGGGCATTTTAACAATGAAAACAGAATTATAGAGGAAACCATTTTTATTCCGGATCAGAGATAACAATCTAAATAACATACACATGATTGCTTGATACAAAATGGCACACAAAACAAAAACGTATCTTACTCCATCCCACAATATTTCCATTCCATGCTATTTTTAATGTTTGAATATTATGTACAGGAAGATATAACAAAAGGAAGAATGTGATGAGGATGAATGAAGCGAAAGAGGTATGCCAGGATCGTAGCAAATGGAAATCCTTGGTCTCTGCCTACCCCTCCGGGAAACAGGCGTGACTATATGTATGTATGTATGTAGATATAACAAAAGGTGTTGCCAGATCTGATCAAAACATCATAGTTGTTGATATGAAAATTAGCAATTTATCTTTATGGAAAAACTAACTTATCTGTTAAGCATTTGAAATCTAGTTTTACATTTCAAATGCATAACTTATTTTAATAAATCTTAATTTATTTAGGTAAATAAAATAAAACTCAGTCAACTCCTGGAGATTGCTGGGTTGTAAATGTTTAATGGTTTGTTAGGTTATTTTAAAATATATGTAGACTCATTAAAACATTCACACACATTAAATCGACTTCCTTAATTTAAGTATTATTATAGTAGAAAATAATAAAGTATCTAGCATAAGAGGTTCGATTAAAATTAAGAGGAAGATATCATTGAAAAGAATAGTGTTGAAGAAAATGCATATTAAAATAAATTTATTGCCAGACTTAAACAAACTTAGAAATAAGTAAAACTAATAGTAATACAAACTTATATTAAAAGAAATAGGTGCATGATTCGTTATTAATGTTAATTAAGAAAGCAACAAGGAGGTGCGTTTGGGCTAAGAAATAAAAGGAATAACTTTACAAATCTAGGTAGTTTACTCATAACTTACCTACCTTTCTGTTGCTTCTGTTGCTAAAATACTTAAATCTGACTAATTTGACAGCACTGAAATTGCTGTTCTTTCTTTTGTTACTGCCCCCTAACCATCAAGCCTCATTGCGATTCAATTTAGGCAACGATGTCAAATCCCAGTAAAACCGTCAGTGCACGACGCGACGCGGAGGGAAAGCTTCGCGATCACTCACCCTGATGAAGATTCTCGGAATGAGTCGAAACTTAGTCGGTGCCTTCACCGATAGTGCGGTACGTGGTTTTTACAATACGAATGTCAAATCCCGCTTTGCGAATGGCAAAGCTTTAACAACGTCATAGCGTCCTCAATCGCAAAGCGGAAAGTGATATCTTTGCCCGAACTGACTCGCTATAAGACTATCTCTATAAGACTTTTACTAACAGGGGCCTAACCATGAGGTTAGGCCCCTGTTAGTAAAAGAGAATGTTAGAAAAATATAAGTTTAGTTGATGTACTGAGTCGACGCCAATAACTTTTAATATACCTTCAAATGTCCCTCATACGCATCTGCAGTTCAAATCTCCTGTTCGTCCTGACTCCTTTGATCACCGTTCTATTCTCCGTTCTCTTCTCACTCCTTCTGTCTGTGAAGGACTTCTCCCTCATCACAGTTTGCTTGGCCGCCGCCCTCCGGAGGGACGTGGCGCCGGCCAGCGACGGCAATGTCGCCTGCCTGGCTTGCCCGTTAGGTTTAGTTTCCTTCGGCTTCGGCTGCGTTTTGTTGGGGATACTGAACGGATTCACATCCAAGTTCAGTTTGAATCCGAACCTTGTGTACCCGGGGTTCAGGGATTTGAATGTTGGCAGTGATTTGATTGGTGTTTCCGGTTTTTTCGGGGGTTCATTAGGTTTTTCTGGCTCAGCGGGTTTATCTGTAAAAAAAGTATGGGTGAGATGCGAATAATAACTTCTCTCTAGCTCAAGGTTTGCTGGAAGAAAACTCTTTTTAGGGTTAAGCTTGCCTGACATGTAATTTCCCTCTGCTTTTTGTAAGTGTTTATTATATATGTACAATCCTACTTATCCTACTAATATTATAAACGCGAAAGTTTGTGAGGATGGATGTTTGTTTACTCTTTCACGCAAAAACTACTGAACGGATTTTGTAGCTCATTAGTGCTTTTAAAGCTGTTTGTTTTCCAACTATGTATACTCCTTTTTCAAAGTCGGTTAAAAACTAATGCAAGTTAAGAGAAATGCTATCAGCAACATGTGATGATTGATAAATAGTTGTCTAGTTGATTGATAAATAAATTATCACTCTTAATGAGAACGCTTAATTTTAAATGTTGTTGGTAGAAAAAAACAGTGTTGTGGAAGAATTAAGGGCAAGGGGGCTCCGTATAAGCACACCTCAACGATGTTCGCACAAAACAATGTAGTGCTAGGAGGACTTAATGCTAAAGCATTCTCTATCAGTCATCCTGGGCGTGCAAAAAGATGGTGTGGCGTGTCTAGTACAATGTACATACACTACAATATATATATATATATTATAAGATACGTATAAGAATAACATATTTCATATACTTAATAATAATATATAAAATATTGAAAATAAACTTAACATATTATTATACATAGAAAAAACCCAGATCCGAGACAAATATTTGCAGATACCCGGGCGTCCCGGGTCTGGATGGACTTAATTATTTAATCACGAATCACCTCCTTTGGGGCTGATCCTCTCGAGCACATTGACAGCTCCGGTCGGCGTGAGCAGCTGCTTGGCTCGCTTCGCTCTCCGCTCCTGGCACTCATCGAGCGACTCCATCTTGTCGAACTGCTTCTGATGCAGCGACGCGAAGTTCGGCAGCTTGGTGCGGGGGAACTTCGCGTCACACTTCTTTGGAGTGAGGAGCTTCTTCGAAGACGCGGTGGGCTCCGCCAGTTTCGCTGTTGACACATCGAGAGTGAATGCCGCGGACAGATTATATTTTATCCTACTAATATTATAAACGCGAAAGTTTGTGAGGATGTTTGTTACTCTTTCACGCAAAAACTACTGAACGGATTTTGATGAAACTTTACAATAATATAGCTTATACATCAGAATAGCACATAGGCTACTTTTTATCCGGGTAAAACGTGCGAAGCCGTGGGCAGATGCTAGTATGTTATAAATGCTCTTGTGCAGAGCAATGGCGAAGGGAACCACGCGGATAGATATCAATTTGTTTGGAAATTGCCTGCAATTGTGTCGTCAAGTGCACGAGTCGTGCGATCACTTATCTATAACATAGGTAGAACAAGCTGATAACCAAATAATGGACGGATATATGCCACATTATATATAGGCAACTTCTGCGGCGCAGTGGGCGAAAGATCGCCTGAGAAGCAGAAGGTTGCGGGTTCGATTACCGCCGCGGGACAAATGTTTGCATCTGCAAATATTTGTCTCGGGTCTGGGTTTTTTCTATGTATAATATGTATGTATTTACAAAAAATTTCTATAATTAGTATATCAGTCATGTAGTTCCCATAATACAAGCTCTGCTTAGTTTGGGGCTAGATGATGCTGTGTGAAAAATGTCCAGCATTATTTATTTATTATTTATCGTGACCGGCTAGTAGGTGCAAGTTCGATTCCCGCTGCGGAACAAATGTTTGTATGTCTGCAGATATTTGTTCCGGGTGTTACTGGTAGTTCCTGATACCCACGACACAGGGAATCCTAGTGTCCCAGGACTATGTATCTGTTGGGTGTTTGTTTATTTATTTATCAGAGTGATTAAAATCATACTTTAACGAGGCTATTGAGAGAAATATACTTATATTCCGGTTCGGTATTGAAAGGTTGTATGGTAGAGATCGCTATTTAGCGATAAGACCACCCATTGTACAACATTGTTAAAGTTTGTAGTACTAACTAAGCTGATGTGTTATTTGGTTTGAAATTAAGTATCTTCTATCTTCTACCTAGTAGTGAGTAGACCGAGGGACGTCCATTACTTTTGGCACATGCCCGCATTTTGCAAGTAGTTAGTATTCCACGTAACAGTCCATCGCCGTTTATATGAACACTAACCGATGGCGCATGCCCGGAACGAGTCGAAACTTAGTCTTACCTTCACCGATAGGTACGTGAAAATTCCCGTTTCTACAATTTGAATAGAAAAACACTTGTCCGTTTTCTTTACCACGCCTGATCAGGCATCTTTAAGTTATATATACTTTACACAATTGTTCAGAGCGCACGGTTCATAGTAGAGATCTATGTAGCTAATTTATACTCTATCAATCCTATATAATAGTCTATTATCAAATATAATAGTATAATTTTGTTATCAGACTATCAGTTATAACTTTATAAGTTAGTCAAAACAAGGCAAATTATGAATACACAACAATCATCAATGATTGTTGATGATTGTTGTGTATTCGATTCTGTAGTACACTGACTAAATTAAATTTAAACTATCGCTCTCTTTTACTGATAGTGTACGCAAGAAAGAGATAGCTACAATTTTAGTGCCGTGTGCTGATTTGACCAGTTTACGTGCCGCTTTTGTTCGTGTTTATAGCCAGTATGTTTTGATATCACGACTAAATTTGTATGGAAAACTTAAATCTGACTAACTTGACAGCACTAAAATTGTAGCTATCTCTTACTTGCTTGCACTATCAGTAAAAGAGAGCGACAGTTTAAATTTAGTTTAGTCAGTGTACTACAGAATCGAGGCCATAATATATAAAACTGTTCCGTTACTGATTGGCGGATCAACGCACAGCCTAAACCATAAGTCCTAGAAGCATGAAATTTGGATAGTATATTCCTCTCATGGTGTGGGGGTGCAATAAGAAAGGAATTTGGAAAATTCTACCCCTAAGGGGGTGAAAAGGGCTAAAAACCTTTCTATGAAAAATTGTATTCCTTGAACTTAGTCTTGAAACTTCACATAAATATTCTTCAATTCAAATTAGTAAAGTCTTATATAATTATTTCCTTAAAATACCCCTCGATAAGGGATGTAGGGGGTGTCAAAGTCCAAGAGGTGAATCAACGCACAGCCTAAACCATAAGTCCTAGAAGCATGAAATTTGGATAGTATATTCCTCTTATGGTGTAGGGGTGCATTAAGAAAGGAATTTGGAAAATTCTACCCCTAAAGAGGTGAAAAGGGCTAAAAACCTTTCTATGAAAAAGTGGTATTCCTTGAACTTACCAGTCTTGAATCTTCATATAAATATTTTTCAATCCAAATGATAAAATACTAATATAATTATCGACTCAAACTACCCCTCTAAGGGATTGTAGAGGGTGTCCAAGTTTGTATGGAAACTTTTTAACGAGTGGTCCAATTTGTTTGAAACTCTGCATAAATATTATTCAGTTCAAATGATAAAAAACAAATATTTAATATAAAGGGATGGTATGTTTAAAAAAAATTTAACACGTGGTGCGATTTGCTGTAAACTTAGTTTGGATACTTAAAATACAAAAGAACTGAATACATATCAGGGTATTAAAAAAAACCCTAAAGGGTAGGGTGCAAAGGCACGCGAGAATTTTTGATGCACCCATCAATTATCTATCCTACGCGAGTATAACTGCGGGCATCGGTTAGTTTACTTATAAAAGCAGTCTAGTGAGCTGTACCCCGATTTCTGACCTAAAAAAAAGCGGGTTCGAACCCGGTCAAGCACCAATGGATTTTAACAGGAAAAAAATATTGTTAGGAAACAGGCATGCCAATCAAAATTCAAAATTCGACAGCATGTGCCATTCGTTAGTATTATTCACGTGGAATGCTTACTCCTTGCAAAACGCGGGCATGTGCCAAATTTAATATTTGGACGTGCCTTAGACTATCCTCTACTTGGTATCCTCAAGACCTACTCACTGAGTACGTATATGAGGAAGTCCATCGTGTTTATTATAGTTCTTATTAAAATGGTATAATAATATCTCAAATGTATCAAAAACAATCAAAAATCTGAATAGTTCCTGAGATTAGCGCGTACTAAAAAAAATTCAAAGAAACGGAAAACAGACTTTATCTATACTATAATAAGAATGTAACAGGTCAAATTCTGTACATTGAAGAAATTTTGATAATTTTTTTTGGAGGGCACTCTATAATCAATACTGAAGCCAAAAATGTTTTTTTTTTTCATTTTTGTCTGTCTGTCAGAAACTGGGCCGCGCATAGCGCCGAAACTACTGAACGAATACAAATGAAACTTGAAATGATTTGAGTTCATACTACGGGGTAGGACATAGGATACTTTTTATCCCGAACTTCAGTAAGGTTCCCATGGGAGAGGGGATCAAATTCAAAATTTGTACTTAGTTTTAATTCATTAACGCGTAGTCCGATTTCATTCATCCCTTCTTTGTTAGATAGGAGGTACTTTAAAGATTGATGGCAATCAGTCTTTAAAGTACCAATCTTTAAAGTAAGTCGCGGGTACAGCCAGTCATTAAAAGTCAAAGTCAAAGTCAAAATTCATTTATTCAATAAAATCACAAGGACCACTTTGAAACGTCGGTTTTTATTTAGGTGCCTGTTCCTCCGCGGCCAAGCCAGGAAAGAAAGGCAAGAAAACAAGGCTGGTTATTCTTTTTAATGATCCTTTTACAAAACAATAGGTTCGAGTTGGAGCATTTTCAATCCCAAGAGTTTTTGTCATCTAAATAATCAGATATTTTATAGTATGCCTTTTTAAAAAGCTTTTGTATGATTACGTTTTTAAATTTGTTAATTGATAATTTTTGTATATCTCTTGGGAGTTTGTTATAAAAGCGTACACCGTACCCTTTAAACGATTTACTAACTTTATGGAGTCTTCAAGTGGCAACAGCGAGATTATCTTTATTTCTAGTATAAATGGATGATGGATGATTGATTGTAGGTAGTGTAAGGTACATACCGGATGCGCTGGATGTCCGCGGTCGCGACAGCCGATCCACGGATTGCTGCAAATCATCCGCGAGGCGCTTGCGCTTCCTGCGCGCCTCCTCAGCGTCGCCCTGCGTGTACGACCGCTTGCGGTTCGAGGGCCGCGCCTCCACAGACACTGAACATTCACAAGATTATACAATAAACAAACAATATGTTATTCAATAGGGGTTATTCCACAAATCCCCCTTAAAATCCCTCTTAGGGGGGAAAAACTGGTGGAGGCTAGGTGGATTTCTTTTTGACTGATGCAGGCCGGCCCGTGCTTGCGCGATAGCAATATTAGCCGTTCAGAATTTGTTATAAATTTGATGGTGTTCCGTAATACCAAAAAAGATGAATGAAAACTTATTGTATTTTTCACATTGTGTTGTTATTCTGTTACTAGACAATATAATCTATATACCTAATCAAACGATACGTAAGGTATTGTTGTTTTTAATACGAAACAAATAAGAAGAAAACACGTCATGTATGACGTAAAAATATCCAAAGTGCGATTCGTTTACATTTCATTTTAGGTAAGTATTTTGAAAAATTATATAGCAAGGTACCTAGATAAATACTATTCGAATGCAAATAATAACATAATATGATGGAAATAAGCTCTAATTACAAATGACTATGGTATTACGTTTGTATGGGCAATTCATCCAACGCAGGCCTCTTAAGAAAGGCAGCGGGCATTAACTGGATGATAAGAGCCGAACACTGGGCGCGTATTGGGAGAGACCTATGCCCAGCAGTAGACTGATGGTGATGATGTTATTCAATAATTATGTATTTAATTAAATGCCTTTATTATACTGTAATCTATTTTTATTGCAGTTACACCACCTCTCTTCACATTCTTTTAAATCTAGTCCATAGATTTGTTGGAAGAGTTCGCTGTTAGCGACTTATCGCCCTTGTATCATGCCACAACCTAGTTTGTAAGATCCTATAACCAATCAATATGCATTTCAATAATTATGTATTTTATTAAATGTCTTTTATTAAACTGTAATCTATTTTTATTACAGTTACACCACCTGTCTTCACATTCTTTTAAATCTAGTCCATTGATTGGTTGGAAGATATCGCTATTAGCGACTTATCGCCCTTGTATCACGCCACAACCTAGTTTGCAAGATCATATAACCAATCAATATGCATTTCAATAATTATGTATTTTATTAAATGTCTTTTATTAAACTGTAATCTATTTTTATTGCAGTTACACCACCTGTCTTCACATTATTTTAAATCTAGTCCATTGATTGGTTGGAAGATATCGCTATTAGCGACTTATCGCCCTTGTATCACGCCACAAACTAGTTTGCAAGATCAAATAACCAATCAATATGCATTTCAATAATTATGTATTTTATTAAATGTCTTTTATTAAACTGTAATCTATTTTTATTGCAGTTACACCACCTGTCTTCACATTCTTTTAAATCTAGTCCATTGATTGGTTGGAAGATATCGCTATTAGCGACTTATCGCCCTTGTATCACGCCACAACCTAGTTTGCAAGATCATATAACCAATCAATATGTACTTCAATAATTATGTATTTTTTAAATGCATTTTATTATACTGTAATTTATTTTTATTGCAGTTACACCACCTCTCTTTACATTCTTTTAAATCTAGACCATCTAGGTTGGAAGAGATTGCTGTTAGCGACTTATCGCCCTTGTATCACGCCTCAACCTAGTTTGTAAGATTTAATGTAAAATGATTTATTTTTAATTCTGGTGTATGCAATAAAGAGTTATCTATCAAAAATGCACAGCTGTTGACACTGATCTTCTTATTCATAATCAGCGCACATTGGGCAGCGTCCTAAATTTTGTCCGCCTCTTTCCTTTGTTTATTGTTAGAAAAGGACAGGGCTAAGTTAGCGAGTGATTATGAATAGAAGGGTTGGTTAGTAAAATAAATATAAAAAACATGCTCGTAGCTTGAGTAGGTTATTCCACAAATCCCCCATATAGTTTTTTCTTATTCCACTTTTTCCCCTAGGAGAATTTTCTCAGTAAGAAAAACAGAACCCTTATGTAAAAAAATGTACAGAAATCCCCCTTCCTCAATGTTTTCTATCACAGTTTTAGTTAGAAACTTAAGCTCACCTTTGTATATTTCCTTACCCAATATTTTTTTATATCTGTGTACATTAAATAATTAATATTTTGTAAAAATGTGCATTCTCATTTTTTTTTTTCGCATATGTTTATTAAGATTTCCAATTGATTATTTATTTGTATAATATGTATGTATTTACAAAAAAAAAGTATATAAGTAGTATATCAGTCATGTAGTTCCCATAATACAAGCTCTGCTTAGTTTGGGGCTAGATGATGCTGTGTGAAAAATGTCCATCATTATATATTTATTTATTATGGCATAATTGGTCCAAAATTTTAAAGCATGCTTTGATCAACAACTAGACAAATACCACTGTCTAGACAAATACCACTTTCTGTTGGCGTTAACGCCGACTGCGGAAAAATTGAACTTTATGGGAATTACATTAGCTGTGGCAAATGTCATGTGACAACTGCTCAAGTTTTTCCTTGACAAATTTGCGTTAGCGTGAAAGGAAAACTAAACGTGAGGTATTTGTCTAGACCCTGATCACAGAAAACATGTAATAACCACCATATACATTATTTTGCTGGTCAACAGACAAAAATCAGTACAAATTTGAACTGAACTTTAAAAATTAAGAAATAAATACTCACCACTATCATCAAAAACAAAGCTCTTGTTAGATCCTTTCAAGTTAGACTTTATCACCTTCCTTTTAATCTGAGTCAGCACAGTGGGGTTGTTGACAGGGCTGCAGAACATGACCTTGGTGGTCCGCGGAGGATCCAACAATGAAGACCGCCTCTTCTCAATGGACCGTGTAACATTGAATAACACACTCTTCTCTTTCGAAGAGCTTTTGTTGACATGGAAAGGTGTAAAACCGGGCGATGGAAGCGATAAGCGTTTTGTCGGGGTTCTTGATAAAGAAGAACTTGATGATCCTTTTGGTTTTGAGGAGCTGATGATGTCTGGTTCTTCTTTTGTGAATGTCCCTTCACGTTTAAGAGGAGTTATGGGTGCTGCGATCTCTTTTTTAAGAGGTGTGGTTTCTTTAGCTTTCAAGGTATTAATCTGAGATTCATCTAAACTGCTCTCGATAAGCACTGGGGTGGTGTTAAGAATGTTTTCTTCATTCTTTGATTCATCACTGGTTATGCTAATCCTCGATGCATTTGATTTGTCCAAAGTTATCATTGAATTGTCAGAGCTTAAGAGAGATGATTTTGAGTTTTTGTCAAAGGTTGTGTCAAGTTTCTTTTCTTGGACAATATCAAAAGTACTGTTTAATTCGGAGTCTGTTTTTGAAGACCGAGGCATTTCTAAAGTTGTATTTGAGTCTTGATCAATTGGAGTGATACCAGAAGATTTTCGTTTCTTTGTTACTAGGTCTTTATCAGACTGTTTTTCATAAGTTGTGTCAACAACAGATTTATGCTTCAAATCATCAATCATTGTCATTGGAGATGACAATTTATTAACTGATTTAAAAGGTGATGAAGTTAAATCGAATGTAGCATTTGATAATGACTTTTTATGCCCTTCAGTTTCTAAATCAGAGCTTGGTTCTATATCTTTTTCAAAAGTTGTGTCTACAACAGATTGTTTAGCCTCCTCCAAAAATAGGTTCATGGGGGACTCTTTGAAAGAAGAATTTACGCATTCAAATGTGGAATTTTTTAAGGACTTTTTCTTGTCTTTAGACATATCAACTTCTAAATATTCTTCACAAACATTATCTATTATAGATTTTTTCTTATTTTCTTTACTTGTAGAATTAAAAGGGGATAGTTTTTCAGTGGTTTTAATCAGTGCTGACTTTCTTTTCTTCCCTCTATGAGATGATTCAGTAACTGCATCTTTTTCAAAAGTAGCATTCACAGAATTTTCTTCAATCATTGATTTCAAATCTTCATTTAGAACAAAGGTTTTAACAATGTGCTTACTTTTCATTCCTTTTGCTGAACCAACATCTGTGTCGTCTTTGTCAAAGGAAGTGTCAATTTTGTTAGGTGTTACAGTTTTGTCAAATGTTGCATTTCTTATTGATTTTCTTAAGCTTGAATTCAACTTCTCTTCCACATGATATGTGGAGTTCTTGGCATCTTCGATGAGTTCTGAGGATGGAATAAACTCATTATTGATGCTAGTCTTATGCTTTCTCAGCTCCTTGTTAAGTGCTTTATCATTTTCAAATGTAGCATTTTCCAAATTGAGGTTTACTTTTATACTAGACTTTCTTTTTCTAGGTTCTTTTTCAACCATATCATCATTTATCAAAGTGCTACCAAGTTTCATAGATGATCTTGTCTTTCTTGCTTTTGTTTTATCTGTATCATTGTATTCAAAGGAGGTATTCATATTTACATCTGCTTCTATATTGTTTGGAAGTATAGCAGGTTCATTACAGTTGTTTATGTTTCGAGGGCTGCCCGCAGCACTGTGGAATGAATCAACAGACATGTTGCTTTTATTCAAACTGCTTGGAGCTTCTGGTTCAATATCTTCTACCACTATAGAGCTTGATCTTCGTCCCTTCTTTTTTTTGGACTTCTTCTTTGGCACAACAACATCTTCAGTAATTTCTGTTTTTTTCTTCTTTGGAACTCTCACTTCTATTTTTGTTACTTGATCTTGGTCTTCTTTTTTTTTCTTCTCCTTTTTAGGCTTTGGAAGTTTAGATAGATGGACTTCAGATGGTTCTCCATTTTGAGAGATTACTCCTAGATAATCTTCCGTGTTTTCAGGGAATTTATGAGTTCTTCGTGTTGATCTCACAGATTTTCTCGTATCAACAGTAGATTCCACACTCTCCATGGATGAAGTGAAATTACGTTCTTTAAGAGCATTCTTTCGCAGAACGCGAGCTGCTCTGCCCTCGTCTCTACAATCCACGGTGTCGACACCAGCCTCATCAGCAGAGCCCGGATATGCCACATAGTTCCGTTTCTTTAGCTTTTTACTCACATTCAATTCATCCAAATTCTCCTTCGTATGTTTACTTCTCGTTTTCCGATCGCTCCTCGTAATATCAGGCTCAGATTGTACGGTATTCTCGTGAAAAGAAATATGGATCCCTGAAAATTTACGACTGTTTTGAATACAATTCAATAAAAAACAATTTTTTTTAGGAATGAGGAAACTTACGTTTTCCAGATCTTGTAGACATATTTATGGATCTTCTATACTTTTATCAAATATAAACCTGTAAACCATTTATTTACGATTTAATCGCAATAGTACATCATTTAATTGTTGTTTCCCGTTTACCGTTCACAATTTTTTGAATTTAGTTTGTTGAATGCAGGTGGATTGTGGTTGGTTGATTGAGTTCACAGACCAAAAATGAATTTGACATTTCTGTTATTGACTCAATAGACAAACTTTCTAAGTCAAACCGGGACGGTAATCTTTGGACCAGCTTTTTATGCATTTCAGTTTGATAGGTAGATTGGATTTACAAGGTTGGTTTTCCTGCAAGTTTTTCGTGACGTTCGTTGGTTCGTTACGTTCGTTCAAAATTGCAACACCAGAATATCGTTTTTGTTCATTCATTGATTATTTTTTGTCGTTCATTCCTGGTACATATAGTAGTCTGTGGTTCATTCACTCATTCAATCCACTCAAAATAAATAGTGTATTTTGTTTTGGGAAAACAGTTTTCTTAGAAAATTACGAGGAAAATCAAAGTTACCACTTTAGATATGCAGAGCACGATGTTATTGGAGGTTTGCCAAAGTTCTTCGAAGTAGTGAGTTCCCCCCTTTCAAAAGGAAACTTGTTGAGAAGACGGGCGTTGGGAGTAACGTCAAAGCCTGGGTGACTCAATATCCAAGAATACACAATGGGAAGGCATTGTTATGCTGTCTTTATGGTGTTAATATGTATAATTTGTTACTGCAAGAGTGACCGTGGCGACTACATCGGATGCTACCGGCTAGATCTCGAAAATGTGTTGAATATCCACACCGGGCAATCGGCGGACGTTTGCCTATCGGCATGCGAGCAAGTATACTACAAGTACGCTCTGATTGGCAACGAATCGACGTGCTTCTGCGGCAACACGGCCGGCACGCTGCAGCTCGAGCCTAAGTCCTGTAATGTGACATGTCCGAAAAACGAGACGCAAATGTGCGGTGGAGAGAACGCGTGGAGCGTGTACGACACAGAGGTGACCGCGCCCGGCCCGCCCGCCTCCGTCACGCTCCAGAACATCACAGAAACCACCCTCCGCGTGCGCTGGACCCCCCCCTCTGCTCACTCCTACATCTCTGCCTATGTCATCCGAGCCACCATCATCCAAACATACTCGGACCTTGTACTGATCCCTCTTGAATGGAGAGTCTCCAACGAAACCTATCAAACCAAGCTACTGAATCTACAACCGGGTTCTGTTTACAATATCAGTGTAGCTGCTGTGAACATGGACGAAGAAGGTATCAACATCACTATTCAAGCTGAGACTACGATTGGCACACCTGACCCGAGCCCTCCAGATATCGAAGTTGTATCGAGACATGGCGACAGAATGGTAGTACATATCCCAAAAGCCAAAAATATCAATGGCCCTATATCTATGTACAGGATTGTGGTTTCCATAGAGCTGCATCAACAAGGCTTCACCATTGATACACTTGGCAACTATTCCTATGCAATTGATAATGACCTCCCATATTACATAACAGCAGAGTTAGATCCAGATTATATTGAGCATGATTTTATAATTGGAGACAGGAGTACTTACAATGGCTTCTACAATGCCCCACTGCTGCTAACCAATACCATTGAAGTGTCTCTGGGTGTTGTAAGCGAGAAGGGTCATATAAAGAAAATAAGGTATGCGGAATCCACTAAAAATATAATCCTGAACATCAACGAGCCCGAAGAAGTAAATCCATTGGTGGTGATACTTGGAGCGGGCATAGCTATTGGTGTAGTCTTGTTACTGATTGGCTTAGGATTACTGATCATTTTGAGAAAGAGAATTCACATGGTGAGGTTACAGAGAGGATCTCAATCCATGCCACTGAGCCTCAGCGAACCCTGCATGGAAATAGAAAACTCAGGTTTCCTTTTAGATGAAGAAGAAAGAGTAGATTATTACAGCAACTTGAAACGAAAATTATGGAACATACCCAGGAACTTTATAGAGATTGATATCTCCTGTGTGGTTGGTCTCGGCAGCTATGGGAAGTTTACGAAGGGGAAAGTCCAACAGGGAGGTCAAACCCCAGCACTGGTCCAAGTTATTTCTGACAGAGAACTGGAGAGACCAGATAAGAAATTGATGTTACAGGAATTGGATCTGCTGATAAAGTCGAACGACCACGAAAATGTACTCTCTCTTATTGGAATCTGTGAAACAAACACAACACTCTTTGTAGTTCTTGAGGATATGAAGCTTTCATTAAAAGAGATGTTGCTTCAGAGCAGACAGAGAGATCTGCAGAACAACAAGTTCTGCCTCGTCACTGAGAACAGGTTGTTACGGATTTGCGTGGACGTCGCGCGCGGGATGGAGTACCTACACGCTGCGAAAATACTTCACAAACGCTTGAGCTGTCGGAACATCGTTATCAGCGAACGCGGGGTCTCCAAAGTGGCTGGATTCGGTCTGTCCCACATGAGGCCGCTGCACGAGACGCCGGATTACACGCGATGGACGTCGCACGAAATGCTGCGGCAATCGCGATTTAACCCCAAAGCAGACGTTTGGTCGTTCGGCTGCTTGATGTGGGAGGCGCTGACTATCGGCGCCACGCCCTACGCACACAGCGGCAACAAAGATGTTGCAGCCAGGATTTTGAGAGGAATGCGGCCGTCACAGCCTTCTTACGTGGGAGATGAGTTGTTCCAACTTTGCCTGCAGTGCTGGCAGGTGGATCCTGACGAGAGACCTACATTCTCGTCACTTTTACAAGAACTGGTACCGTTTGCAGAAGCGCAGGGCACTAGAAGCCTCAGCTTTACTCATTACAATGGCTTCGACTTCGAGCCGCATATAGCGCAGTACGAAATAATCTCATAACCACTATGTATTCATTAACTTTGAGCTAGATATAAAAGACATTATTTAATTATGTATCCAAAGATCTTGAATATATTATTGCCATGTCGGTACTTACTTACTCAAACAGCGTGACACAAGTGCCTCTTTATACTTAAAGTAGTTTTAAGGCAGTACTTAATGCCAAACTCAAGCAGCTACATACAAATGTAGTATTTTAACTTTATTATTAACAGACAGATATACCTACTTAGTATTACCTTCTGCAAAAACATATGTATTAGATAGTACTTATGTAGAATAACTGTTACCTAACCTTGACAATATAATAATATGACTTACCTCTTAATAATTATTGTAATGTATATCTTTAAAGTAGAATTTCGATAGAACTAAGTTGTTTAGTCTCGAATATTTTTTTTAACGGTTGGAGCTTGGTTTACTGCGTTGCAACTGTTGAACTTCTCATTGAGAAAGTTGCTGGGTTAATTCAACCCGTGGTTTCCTATCTGTACATAGAATAAATTTACTTCTTTTATTGTAGGATTTCGTAAAATATCTAGCTTAAGTATTTTCATTTATTTTTTTATATATTTTATATCTGTTTTACAGCATTTAGTACAGTGAGAATCAAATTTATTTTGTTTTAGATATTTAACATGTTGTACTCAAAATCTAGGTTTATTCAACTCTACTTTATTTTCGATTCAATTTAAAGTTAAAAATACTTAGTCATAATTTTATTTGAAGTGTACCTAATTATTAAGTATTTATATGATTTAATGATCTGAAAGTTACGAATTCCGTCCAATTTTATCGTTTTTTTTTTATGTACTTAGATAAGTTTATTATATACTTAGACGCTAGATTTACCTACTTGCTAATTATGCGTAGGTACCTACTCATCCCTGACTTTTGTTATAGATCAGAATTCAGATTGAGGTTCGCACATTTTACGGTATTTTTGTACTATAGCGCATAAACGAATTAACAATATACACAAAAAAATGTAAAAGACAATCGACTAAAGCAGCAATACACCACTTATACATTTTGGTTGTGCCTTTTATATACCTAACTCCTGGTAGGTACCCTGTAGACAGTATTATATTTCAGTATTATCTGTGCTGTAGCTAAGTGGGACGGGAATTCGAAAGCGAAATTGCCGACAATATCTAGAGCACTGTTTCTCAAAGTGGGCGATAATGCCCCCTTGTGGGCGCTGGAGGCCTTCAGGGGGGCGATAGAAGGCTCTAGAAGATATTGGGGGCGCTAAAGCGTTCTAGAGGTGAAAGCATAGGTTATAATGTTTAAAAACTTTGGGGGTGCTAGGTTTTTTTTTATTCTCAATGTGGGCGGTGGGAAAAATAAGTTTGAGAACCTGTGATCTAGAGCGTTCCCTAAGGCACTTACCGGTTTGCCGGCTTTGTTCTCCACACATTCAGAACAGGTGTTCCTCACGGACCAATCAGTATGCACAACTAGTTGACCCATCCCAAAAATTTGTTCCGTTAGACACAATTTGGCAGAAGTGTTCTATACGACATCACCCGTTCTGGGTGACCATTAAAACAAGCCAAAAAACTAACCTATCCGAGTTAGATCTGCCCAGGAACGATTTTTCAGTTGTGCCGAGTTGTGTCTAAAGGAACTAATATTTGAGTAAGTGCTCCGATGACACAACTAGTTGTGCATACTGTCCGTGACTAACTCGCTTTTCAGAACCCTTAGGCCCGAATTCATAGTCTAATTGGGGCTCCCCTAGGGGACAGTTCAGGCGCTAAGTAAAAATTCAAATTCGAATTCAACCTTTATGCACCCAGCCATAAGGCGAATGCTCAATGATGGATTTTGGGGGTCTGTTCAACCCCCAACTATGAATTCAGACTTTAAAGTGCAGTGTGGTGTCCTCGATGGTTATTAGTTTTTCAATACTAGTAAGTAACACTAAACCATGGGTGATGACTTTAGTCAAAGTTGTTTGGTTTATCCGTTATGTTACATTTAGTTAAAACAATTTGAATTTTAACGGCCTCGGAATAAAGTACAACGTTTGATAGTTTAAAACTGTGACATATAATTGTTGCGTTGTAGGCAATCTAGAAACATTCATCATGAACAGCTTATGGAAGACCACAGCAGCAGTAGACTTATGTAGCTGGACGTAGACTTTCCCTAGAGTTATATGGAGAGGTTGATCTTACATCCTTGACATCCTACGATAGGTATTTAGGCCTAAACGAATAGGCAGTTCATGTTAGAAACACGGGTGCAATGAATGAGCTCCTCTGGTTATTTCCTCTACGAAGTGACTGTTAAAGATTTGTTTTAAACGAAGAGCACCTATGTAGTTGCCGCTTAAAAAGAACTACTTACTGGGTATGGTAGGTACCACTAAATCTACTAAATAATTTATTAAAATGTTCGGGATCGTTCATTTATTGGTCCAACACGTATAAGTTGGTTCTAAGTATTGTATTTAGTGAAACTGGAAGTAGAATTTAAGTCGCTACTTACCTACTTACAGTCAAGTGTGTTTTCCTTAAAGGTATGGTGATGGGACGGCTGATTTGGATGATAATAATAGAAACAACACATATGTATTTTTCAATTTATTCAATGTTAATAATATAGACAATGTTCAAGGTACCTTTGAATTGGTTTTCGAGCTTTATAACACTAAGACATTATAAACTTCCATTTTACCTCTTATCATTTAACATTGCAAAATAACACTTCATTTAAAAAATCAATCTGACGTTACAACTAACTAAACAAATTATAAACATTGACTAAAATATATCAAATTTAAAATTCAAATTAATCGTAACATTTTCAATTGAACTTAATTTTAATTTATTATCGTTACATAAACATTGCAGACCCGTTTACAATAAACAAAGTTAACAAAATAAAAATAAAATTTCCACCACTGAACTCTAGACTCCAGAGCGACAAACACCGAGCTGCGACCGTAGGTACGCGCCTACCCACCATCATCGTACGTAGGTAGGGTACCCACGTGCGTAGCGTACGCTGCACGCACAGCCGAGCGTCGCGTCCTTCCATACATACTTATAATACGCAACAAGTAATAATTCAATAGAATTAGTATAACATATCAATCTCAACATGTGTAAAGGTCGATGAGACAGCGACTGATCGGCGCTTTAGACTCCGGTACGCGGTGCTGCGGGTCGGGCGCGGCGCTCCGGACGCTGCGGACGCGGCGACCGAGCATGAAACCGAGCGAAACTTTTCAATGATGAATTGATAATTATTAAACGATCGTGTAGTACGATCTATCCCTACCTGGGGACGCGTTCGTGACGATGTTCATATGCGCGAGTTGATTCGATTATTTCAGTCTTTAATAAATTGATGACAATGAGCAAGGAGCGTAACGTAAATGAAATAATGCAATGCGATTATATACAGATAGAGCGCGGTCGCCTTCGCCCGCGCTACGGTCCGCGCCCGCCCTCGAGTGGGGATGTCTTAATGTTGAGTTCGACTTGAACGCACAGCCATTTTCCTAAACACAGTATCGAACCTTACCCTAGCCTAGCGCACCCGACGGCTGCCACCTTCCGTGTATACCCACTAAACTCTACCTATTAGTTATTACGATAAACCACTCTATCAACAAATTCAACAACATTTAGCTATTAAAATTAAGGGAGGATGAGATGCGGCTCGCGCCACCGTCCCGGCTCCACGCGTGGAGCATGACAACTAGCTACCTTAGCCTACGACATTGAAATCTTAACAGTAGGAGCGTCGCTCGACAAGTGCGACGCGATGGCGATGCGATGCGATGAGGGGTGATGAGGGGGTGCGGTGAGAGGTGCGGGGGTGAACACTACGTGAGGCTTGTGACATCCTACGTACAATAACAATAGTAAAACGCCCGCTAGAGACCTACGGGAATGAGAAGTAGAGACACGAGCGACGCAGACGCCGACCGGCGTCGGTCGGGGTTGGCGGGCGGCGTGTGAGCAGCCGGCTGTCGGCTGTCAGCTGTCGGCCGCGTGCGATGCGTGTGTATCACAGTATCACAGAAACAGTTGAATCCTGCCGCGACATACAAAAATACTCGGGACGACGTTGCACTATTTTATTATCCTTCCACACGATACACTATTTCGCGCTTAATTTATTTTTGTATTCTCGATAATATACTCTCAAATATTGTAACAACTTCAAGTATAACAACATTAACATTTTTTTTTCCAGTTTTAAAATTATCTATACATACCCATAATATTGTTAATAGTAAGACAATTTAACTAACTAGAACTCGATGATAACTAGGTATCTATTTATTTTTATATCGGTAGTTATTTACATCGCGGATTCCGGAAACATCTCGGGTCGCGATCGCTCAAGGCAAGGGTATGTAACAACAGGGAACAATAGATCAACACTAGATTACCCTCACGGAGTCCAGACGCGATGTAGAGAACCACCGACGCATTACAGGCAACTCGTACTTAGCGATAGAGAAAGAAAATTATCAAGAGATTGGAAACTATGTCTACCCCCCTGAGCACGCCTAATTCACAGTGCCGAATAAAAAAATCTCGAGAACCGAACTGTTTCGTTTTAATTGACGATTTAACTTACGCGTACCGTATTCATATTTCCAATAAAATTGAGCTTGTAAAATCGACGTAGACTGGCGTCATGCGTTCAGGCATCCGCCGACAGGCCCCATGTCACCCTCGCGATAGCAGCACCGAAGAGAAGGCAACGCTAACCCCTCATAGATTCTATCAGTTGTTCTTAGTGCGGGCACACGGAAAGCCAGCCACTCGGCTCAAGACACGACTAAAGCCGGATACAATTTGCGTTGGGGTGTGTCGTTACATCACAACGATATCTAATACAAACTCGTATGATTACGTTCACATAACTGTGGCGTTTTGTGTTCGGACTAATTCTGATACACGAAACCGTAGTGTACAAAATTAAGGCGACACGAAACAACCCCAGAGAAAAATGTAAATCCGGCTTCACAGACTGAAGCGATCCCGTCTCATCTCCTACCGCTGTCGGTTCTAGTGTCTGTCCGTCGCGAGCGTGACATCAATACATTTTAATTGACACAAGACGATATCTGACCCTACCCCCTCCAATATACATAGTAGTAGAGATGAGAGAAAAATTCGAAAAACACCAGAGAAATCGAACAGCGTTACCTATACACTTTAAAGATTGAATATACGTAACTAACTACTCGTTTTAATGCAACTACATGCGCAATGTTACCTACATAACACACGTAAGACGCAGTAACAATACCACAATATACATCAAGATATCGCTGGACAGATGGAAACGCTAACAGCGATCTAACGCTAGTGCTCGCCGAACGTTCGGCTCAAAACATCTCTCAATTCCGTATCCTTACAACTACCGTACATTTAAGCCGATTCAATTAAATTTATTATGATCTTTTTTGTACTTCTTTCCGTTTGATAAGTATTCGACCGCCTTCGTAGGTGAAACTTAACATGTGCAATGTTGGCGCCCAACGTGGGGCGACAGTGACCAGACAGAGATAGCGAAGACAAGGCGTGGCAGAGCGCCTCCTGCCGCGGTATCTACAACGATGGCACTTCTGAGGTAAACGAACACAACTTAAAACTATTCTCTCGCGAATTACCTTGACAATGTCACAGCTCTCTCGCGGATTCCACTGCAACCTACCTACCTACCTGCTACTCTGTAGTCTGCACTAAGCTGACTGTACGGAGACTAACTCAACAGGCTGGCTACAAGACGGCGCGTTCAAAAATAAACTGCCATTTACACAATTATAGTTACTGTAAATAAGAATATATCATTATATTGTCATTTTGAATATATAGAAATCTGCTTTAAAATGTTTAAAATATGTAATCATCTACTATTCTGGACATGCATTATCATTTAAATTGTACTTACATCGTAAGATAATTTAGACCGAGACGACGACAGACGACAAAATCTAACGAAACATTCCTAAAGAAAGAAAATAAAAACATTTAAATTTATAAAATGTATAAAAAAATAAAGATCTTACCGAGAGAAATCAGGAATGACGAACTCTGCTATCCAGATTCAACACAATATTATGTCATTGTAAATAAAGAAACTAGTGCATGCAACATAATAACTATCTAAATAATGTCACAATATATTTTAAGTGTCCCAGGTAATAAAAATAATATGCAACTTTGGCTAGGACATTATTTGGTAAGCTCCTAAGATTGCGTTGCTTTTGATTGCACAAAAGTTCCCCGGAACATCGCTTGTAAACTAACGATACACAAGTACCAATAAACGTCTTCTAAGTAATTCTAACGATGCCGTATAACTAAAACAATAACTTATCAATGGTAACATTTACAATGAAATCAAACGTTTAAACAATAAGTATGCTGCGGCGAATAATATACAAAAATAAAATGTGCATGGAATAGGAATTTCCGTGATAGGACATATCACAATCGTACTTTTTTAAATCTTAACAACAACCTTCCGCTAGGCGGAGGAAAACAAAATTGTCATCACCATGTCAAACGTAAAATATAGCAATAATAATAATTATGTTCAACACTATACAGGCGTTAAATCAATATACATAAACATCTAATAATTATTATCTATTGTAAATATTCAACTCGGTCGATACGGGTCTGGTGTGTTTCTCCTCCAGCCGTTGAACGTGACAGGAGCGGAAGGCGACGGAAGCCATTTTCTTATCTGCACAGGAAAAGACGCCATCTTGTATCAGCCTCTCCTTCTAACGTTAGTCAAACTATGGAGAGAGCGATCAAAATGGCGTCTCTTCCAATTCAGATTTAACCATAACAAAGATTGTCATTTTTTGCAGACTACTAAGAAATTACTTCTAATCGCAGCGACTTTAGCATGTTTCCCTTGAACTTTTTACGTTCCGTTCCAGCCACGTCCTCGCTAAAGGCTCGTACACACGAGACGCGTATCGAGACTGCGTAACTAATATTCTCCGTGAGATAAAACAAAACAACGTAAAACTAGAAGTCAGGTAACTCGCGCCACTGGCGAGGCGAGACGCGACGTGGTTGCGGGCGGGACTCGGTCATACAACAGCGTTTTGACTAGAACTAGTGACACTCTCGGCGCAAGGCACGAGACTTCATAGAAGCGAATCCACAATCAACCTTAATTCATCTTAACTGTTCCAAAATCATTCTTTCACGAACCGTAATCGTGTAGGCGCGAATCCATAGCGACACATTTATTCGAAAATACGTCGCCTCTCACCGTCTGTACTAAGCTTAGACAAAGAAGTCCAGTTGCTGATTTTTTCATAGAAATCTGACAATAACCCCGTTTACAAGTACTTATCGTTTCTATGGAGAAACGATTCGTTACCCGGGGCAAGACATGCCTAAAAGCTCAGTTCATATCCTTTACATTGTACATGAACAATTAAACGTTTCGCTTCTAGAAAGTCTGCGAGGGAGTGCGGTAAGTGTTTACTGCATGAGCTGCGAGATGGCGTTGTGGCGCGTGCGTTTGAGCTCCTCCTCCTGTATTTTCTGCTCGATGAGGTAGTGCGCGTTGCCGATGGCGGTGGCGCTGCCGGTGATGGTGACGATGCGGTTGCGGGTGCCCGGCGCGAACGTGCCCTTCTTAGAGATCTGGATGTTCGCGCCCGACATCTGCTGGATCTCGACCAGGCTGCGCCCGCCGGGGCCTGCGAACCGACAACAACCGGTAACGGCCTTTACGAAATTTCATACTCGAAACAACGGTTAGTTCCCACTGTTTTTTGTAGCTTTCAAGCAAAAAAGTCACGTCAACGTCAAAATCGGTAATTATATTTAGATTCCTAACCACTGATTTACGACGTAAGAAAACCTTTGAATAGTTTCGTTTCTAAATATGAGTGAAGGTATATTCTTGAGCACTGGCGCCCAACACGGACTTCTCGTCAGTTCTCAGTTGGCGTCCAACGAGGGGCTAATTGAGTGATTTTTTCAAATGAAGAATCTATAGTACCCATACTAGAAATAGTTGTTTATCTCTAACATTGCACTTTTGAATCTTTATGCTTCAAAAAGTTATACTAGTTTCTACTTCCGGCTTCGCTTGCGTGGAACCCAGATAAAGAGGAGCCCTATGTATTATTTCAGGACGTTCAGTATCAAGAATAAATTGACATGGACTTGTATTTATTGCCTCGCATTGCAAAAAAATGTTGGTGTCAGTTGCTTACCGAGTATGGCTCCGACGATGACCTCCGGTATCTCAACGTTCTTGGAGTCCTTGCTGCCAGAGTCTGCCGGCGCCGGGCTCTTGGAGAGCGGCAGCAGGCCGGGCTGCGGGAACGCCTGAACGCCGCCCGCCGACAGCGAGATGGGCGCCACCGCGGCTGCGGGCCGAAGCGCCTCGAATGCAACCTCCGCGAAACGCTCTAGCGCTCCCCCCCCACCCTGGTGCCCGTGTCCGTGTCCGTGCCCGCCTGCGGACGCACTCACACGTCTACTGACGCGCCCGCGAGGCACATACCACGGAGCGTTTCGCGCGACAGCCGAGAGCCGAGAGAACGCGTGTTAGCGAGTGGCGCCGCCCACACAGCGCCCGCCTGCGCCTCTACCCGGAGGCTCGTAGGTGATGCTAGTGTACGTAACAACCCATCCTACTTCGAAGACCCATAAGTGATGCTAGTGTATGTATCGACCCATCCTACTTTACCCCGGAGAACTGTTCGGTGATTATAATGTACGTATCGACCCATCCTACGCTACCCCAGTATTCTATTACGTGATGGATGAAAGTGAACGTGTCAACCCATCCTACGTTACCTTGGAGACTCATAGGTGATTCTAGTAAATGTATCAGCTACGTTACCCCGAGACCCATAGGCGATTCTAACGCTAGAATCTAACTCATACGTATCAGCTCATCCTGCATTACTCCGGAGATCTATTACGTGATGCTAGTGTGCGTGACGACCCATACTTATAATCCTAGTTATATTTATGACCCATTGATATGCGTTCCGACCGTTACAAATATCCTACGCTAAACCAAACCCCTAGTTTATATTCTGACCTAGATACTTATGCTCCCGTAGTCTATTTGTCCCATCTTGTATAATTCCTAATTTAACTTAGTTCATCTTTATATGACCATCTTTTATCGCAGTCCAAAGCTACCAATAAACACTATCACTTCAATTTCGTTGACTTAAACTGAACGTTTGTTAAGTGGGCTAGAGTGTTTCGTGAGTTTGCATTCTTTATTAGAGTTGTACTACTCTAAAATGGACAGCGGGTAAAGTTTAAAGGCGAGAAATTCAAACAATAGTTTCAAAGAATATAATACTAGTTTCGAATGTCAAAACAAGTTTTGCTAGATTGCTATCCTTAATGGCTTTTGAACGAATATATTTGAGCTAGCGTGTCTCAATGCTTTTATATACCAAATAAGGCTTTGTTCGTGTTCGATGTTGTGAACAGCTACTTTTTTATTTACACTTTACCCGTCCGACATTTTTATCACAAACTGTTTGTAATTTATTGTATTCGAGTTTTATTATAGCCATCGTGAATATCAAAAAACAATACACGTTATTCGTGGAGAAGTTATAGCACTCACTGTTCAAGCATCTACATGTGATACAAATTGAAAACCCATAAATTCTAGATCTCTACGCTAGGTGTGTTTGTTTTCGAAACTACTCAAATTCTACTCAAAAATAGGACGTTTGCAAATAATAGTTCCATGCATTGTGTTCAAGTTGCAACTAAACCGTAGCACTAGCATTACCCACTCGACTCGCGTGTATCCAACTTTAAATTGACTCGTCAATGTTGGCAGCGCTGTGTTGCGGATTCGGAAGAGAAAAGATGAGGGAAAGAACAACTTATTGTATGTTTAAAACTAATTGGGATGGCCACTGCGGGAATCTTTGGCGCCATTATCGCACGCCCACACTTTTCTATCTATTGGTAGAAATTATGCTGAAATAACGATAACTTCAGGTAATTCGTCTCTGATTGGTTGTTATTGGCAAACGGCGCGAACGCCACCCTCTCCTGTTCTATTTATATTATACTACTGGCTTTTGAGACTATTATATTGTAAATATTCATTCCAGAAGTTAACTGAAACAATATAAAAGACGCGTGTAAAAATCTTGTTCCACGTTATTATAAACTTCTAATTCAATAAGTTGTTCCTTCTATAGTTTGTTTGCATTATGCTGTGGACAACATAATAGCAAAAAACATAAAATTCAATGAATTTACCAAACGAAATATTTTATATAAATTAATGTAATCAAGCATAGACACTGAAGTTTCTAAAAACCGAAGCGTCAAATTGCTATTCAAATGTTCTGGTTTTGAACAAACATATTTTAATAGAACAGAATGAAATTAGGAACAAAATTCAATTGTTTGTCCACAGCATAAATCTGTTATGTATTGCCGACAGATGGTATGGAAAAGCGGTGTCAAAAGAATTTTGAAAACGTTTTGAGCTCTCAGCGTAAAATACTCGGTAGTTACAAGCCAATCAGGTTATTTACATCAGCAATACAACACATAACTTTTAAACTAAAACATGCACATAATAAAATAAAGATATTTAGTATTTAATGACCGAATTGCATTCCGAGCTCAATTGAATCGTCCATTATGGGTCTATCTTTGTTGTTTCTGAGCTTAAATGCGGGGTAATTTTAAAATTTTGTTTTAATATTCAGGATTTGAACCACGATTAACTATCTTGTCATTGTCAAACTGGTCACAAATGGTGCATGTCATCAAACCACATAAGTTGTCGAACCCAAGGGTTTGTCGAAATGTAAGGTAAAAAAAGCGTTGCCACTTGTCAATATCTTATTGGCATCAAATTTTTATTGCATAATAAAGTAGACTGTCCAAGAGTTTGTCAAAATACAACGTAAAAAAGCGTTGTCTTTTGTCTATACGGGTTTGGCATTATATTTTATTGCATAAGCCCACAAAAGTAGACTTTCCCAAGGGTTCGTCGAAATAAAACGTAAAAAAAGCGTTGTCTACCTGTCTGGCATTACATTTTAATTGCATGCTATCCCAAGGGTTTGTCAAAAAATAACTTTAAAAAAGCGTTGCGTCTTTTCAATACCTCTCTGGCATTATTTTTTTATTGCATAAAGTAGGCTATCCCAAGGGTTTGTCGAAATATAACGTAAAAAAAGCGTTGTCGATACCTGTTTGGCAATATATTTTAATAGCATTTTTTTCGTAACGACCACAAAAAAATGACAGCTGAACGTTTTGAAATACAATGCGGTCATAACGAGAACTAAAATGGAGTAGTACGTTATAATCACGAGCCAATCGAGTACCAAGATAGAATGAGAAGCAGAGAATTTTGAATTTTGAAAGCGAGTGACGAACAGAGCTTGTTGGAATCACAGCTTACGTCACGTCTCAGGGCGAAGGCAAAACGCTCAGTAAATGTTCCAAGCGTACGGAGACCAGCTGGCAGCTGGCAGGGCTGCCGGCTAGCAGTTTGCCAGCTAGCAGTCTGCCAGCTGCCAGTCCGTCGAAGAAAGAGCGCGAGCGAGAGTGCAGGTCAATAGCTCGAGTTAGGTGTTTCTATCTACTAGTTAAGTTGAACCCCGTACATATTACACATAGACACAGAGGAACAGTGATCTCTAAAGGCGAGATATCAATGTACAGCACGGCCCGTGAAGACGAAATTATTTTAGTGATTTTAAATTAAGGCGCGTCTTAAATTATCCCTGTAATTAAACGTAATTTACAGGGATAATCAGCGCCCCTATCATGTACCTCAAACTCACTAGGTCATGAACGTTTGACAAGTTAAATGATTTTCACTGGCACACAGTAACTATAAATAAATATGAGTAATAGGTTAGGATGGTATGGGCATGTCATGAGGAGGGAAGAATGTCACATTACGAGAAGAGTGTTAAATATGAATGTGGATGGAAATAAAAGAAGAGGTAGGCCAAAGAAAAGACGGATGGATTGTGTGAAGAATGACATGATTAAGAAAGGAGTGAGTACTGAGATGACGGCTGATAGAGGAGAGTGGAAGAAGAAAACATGTTGTGCCGACCCCACGTAATGTGGGATAAGGACAAGAAGATGATGATGATGATTTATAGTAACTACTATGTGAAGTGAAATCATTTGACTTGTCAAACATTCGTTAATTAGTGACTTTGAGATACATAATAGGGGGGGGCTGGACAGTTTAAACTAAAATGACGTTAGAAAGCGTCTTCTGGTACAACGGCTAGAGTATTGATGTGAATGGTGTACCTACCCGCATTCTCACTAGCGCCACCTTTCGTTATTCGGCCAATTTGTAGCCCAGACGTACCTATGTATACCGTATTGGTACAAATACATACAATTTAGTGTTACCGAAATGTATACATCAAAACGGTTTAGATAGACAGAGCTGGTGGTAGCCCTTTCAATTTGGGAGTAGATAATATAAAATAAACAAATCAAACTACAATAATGTGGTATATAACATAAGACGTTTATGAAGATGCAACAAAGACGGAAAACACATATAGCAAACAATTCGAAGGTGTTTCGGATTCAAGGCCGGCTGTTATATGATAAGTTTAATCGCTGAAATTTACATAATTGTGTTTGTTCGTCTTTTATGTTGCAGTCTTTGTTCAAATACATAGTAAGAGGCTACAGTTATGTAAAAATAATTTTATCGAGCAAACTACGCTAATGCAAACAGTTTCCATAAGATAAGATTAATTAGACCTACCTCTAATGAGAAGCGCCATCACTGTCGCATCTATTGAATTTCAGATTTATTTAGTGATTTTGATCATGGATCATATCAACTGCCTTATTTATAAATGCTAGTAAATCATATTCAATTCCGACATATTTATTATAAGCAAGCCAATCCAATTTAAATGTGGCCATGCAAATTTATATTTACGTTTATAACATCTCGCATTTACGAAGATAACTACGAAGAAAACTTAAAAGAAAAATGGCAAAATATGAAAAAAAAAATAAAGGGGGGATTTGTTTAGTAATTTAAAATAACCACTTCTCAAGGGGCGTAACTGTTCGATATTAATTTATTTGAACACAACTATAGCCTCGTCTGTGTGGTGTATCAATCTACGGCCCGTATTTCAGAACTAATTGCAAGCTGAACACACTCAAATATATATTTTCTGTAATTTTTCCCAAGCTTGAGTTCAGTTCTGGAATACGAGAGTGCGAATACTGTGTGGCTGGGAGTGGAAGGACTTTTGAACGAATGAAGGGACTTGGTAGTAAAATATGTCTACGAAATGATAAGTGTCTGTTGAAAGCGAGTGATCCTTTGGAGAGTTGGCTTAGCGCGGTATTATTGGCTTCTTTACTTTAGAATAACAGTTTTTAACCCTGTTTTTAGAGGTGAGAAAATGCTGTCAATTTAAACCCTAAATAAATGTAATTATAAGTTATATACGGGTTTTTTATCTTTTTTATTATATCCCCGACGATTCGTAATTATTTTTTATTTATTTATGTAGCGTATATACATATATAACATATCGTTATATCACCAGTGGATCACTCCTTACAACTTGTGTGCAGTCGGCTATAGTATTCTGGCAGCCCTGAAGCGTTTGGCGTTGCAAAAGAGGATGTAGTCCCTAAAATATCTATCGCGTCGCCAAACGGTTCACTGAGCGAAGTCTAATCGGCTTCACTCATTTCTTTAGGTCGGAGTTCACCAACAAAAAAAAACGGAAAGTTAAGTCCGTATGAATTGGCAACACTGGCCAAGTATCACTTGTAAACTAAGCTCTGTAAAAGTTAACTATCTGAATAATCTAAAAACAGCGTATCAGCAGTACTTTCTGTTTGGAAAACTAAAGGAACTCTTTCAACTTTAAAAACGTTTACAGCAACATCAACTTTCACCGGTGAGCCATAATTAGAGACTTATAATCATGTAAATTGATCAAAGAAAACCGCTAATTAGATACATATAATCTAACCATTGATTACGATGTCAGATTCCTATGAAAAAATGTGTCAAGAAGCTTCGATAAGGACCTAACCCCGCTATTGTGTTGGTGAACGCGGGCCTTAGTGTCATGTCTGCGTTTAGGGTACTCTGTCGTGTTGGTTCGCGCACCAAACCCGATTTGTCGGCCGACTACTGAGAAACATCGGCCGATCCTGTACGCATTAGCGACGTGATGGAATGATCGGCCGATGGCTGCTTCCGAGCTGGTGGTCTAGAAAAATACCTCGCGTTTAGTTTTCCTTTCACGCTGACGCAAATTTGTCAAGGATAAACTTCATTAGTCACGTGACATTTCAACAGCTAATGTCATTTCGATACAAACCAATCTTTCCGCAGGCGTTAAAGCCAACAGAAAGTGGATCAGTCCAATTTTTGGATCAGTCGGATGTTATCAAACGTCATCACATCAACAGTCGGTCCAAACTGTTTTCTGTAAATTCACCGACTAAAACATAAATAACTATTTGTTCAATATCCACCATTGAAAGATAGATAACTCTATATTGCATATAACAGATTTTTTAACAGATAGAAAAAACCTATGCACGCCTAACATAGACATTACTGGAACTGAGTTTGAACCGACTTTCCAAGTTTGTCCGATGTCACCCGATCGATTCGACTAAGTAAGTTTTAATTAATCGGCCGACTTAAGTTTGGATTAATACGATCGGATTTGGTGTGCGTGACCGTTTAAGTGTGTTCATTGATTGGGACCAAGTTATACTTCACGGAGAGATATTAATATAGGGCGCTCTCTCTTACACAATAGAGTGGGACCCCAGCACGCTAGGCCCTTCTCCACATTCAGACTCAAAGTTGGTCCATTATGCGTGGAAGCCCGACTAGATGACAAGCCAGCCCAATTCCGGCCAGAAGCACAGCTTCTTGGGATCTTCGCAGGTTTCGCGGAGTGTGGTGTTGTGTGGAGGGTCGTCACTAACCGAGCGAGACTTGCGAGATGGGTCCGAAGACCGGCGGCGGATCCTGCTGCAGCGGGAAGTAGGCGGCGGAGAGCGGCGGCGCGGGCAGCGCCTGCGGCAGCGCCAAACCCAGCACCCCGTGCTTCACCAGCAACGCCAGCGCCGCGGATATCTCCGAGATGCTGCCCTCGCTGTAGCCCGCCTGACGGAGCGCCACCTGCCACCGCATCGTACACACCTTATCAGACACTTAACCCTTTCTAACCGCAGGCGGGGACGGCACCTGTGTGGTCTCTTCGCTTACAGTACAGAGACCCACTCAGAAAGCATAAACTTTTCCACTGGAAGCGGCGGCAAATCTTTGAGGAGCAGGAGTTCCTTGCAGATATGCCTCCTTTACGTGGGTACTTACTCTTCTGCAGGGGTTCCAGTCACAATTGAAGAATGTGTCTCGACCAGTTACTTAAGCATACCACGGCATAAACGAGCCACGTACAAATCTTTGCTTGTTTTGTGTATCGAAAACGTCAACGATTTTAATGAAATTTACAAGTTCCCATATCTTTTGTTTTGGAGAATAGAAAACTATATAGGACTTCATACCTGGAAAGACCTATAAACCGGAAAAAACCCCCGTAAAAATCATTCACGGTTACAACCTAGATATGATATGGATTATCTACTAATCATGTAATCGGGAACAATATCATATGCCTTTTACGATATCCAGGTAGGTACAGGAATTGGCAACAACAGACAGAACCCTACACTGCGCATGGCCCGACACTCGCTTAGCCGGTTTTTATTAAACTGAAGATTGCTTCCTGAGTAAAGGATTTATTTCCGAACAAGTCGAGTCTCGAACCTACAACTTCTGTCGAGTCTTAACTCAGCTTAATCAGGTAATCGGGAACGAGCCGAGTTGCCTTTTATGCACACCTGTCTTTTCTGCAAATATTCTTCTCGGGTCTGGGTGTTTTCTATGCATAATATATATATGTGACGGTGGGCGAAGGTCCGCCTGCTACACAGGAGGTTGCGGGTTCGATTCCCGCCCCGGGACAAATATTTGTACGATCTGCAAATATTTGTTCCGGGTGTTCTGGGTATTTTCTATGTATAATAAAAAAATATCTATCCATGTAATGTATTGTATTAAGTATATCAGTCATCTAGTACCCATAACACAAGCTCTGCTTAGCTTGGGGCTAGATGATGCTGTGTGGATTGTCCAGCATTATTTATTTATTATTTATTTATTTATGTTTATATAAAGTAGTATATCAGTCATGTAGTTACCATAATACAAGCTCTGCTCTGCACCGGCAGCGAGTTTGGAGCCTTAAATATCTGTAGACTCTACTGTACCAGCTCACTCACTTTAATATGGTCGAGGGTGTGTTGTGTGATCGGCGCGGGGGGCTGCGAGCCCGGGGGCGCGAGCGACAGAGACAGCGATAGGGCTCCCAACGACCCCAGACCGGCAGCGGCCGCCGCGGCCGCCCCGTTCACCAGCACCGATCCCACGGACCCCACGCCGGACCCTAGCCCGTGGTTCTGAAACACACATGGTACCACGATTACTTATGGATCCGGGGTCACGATACCACCCGGCACAAGCATAGAACGATTCAACATAGCCACGCGAGTTCAACACCTACCTTACACCTCACTGGCTCTTTTTCAGTCACCCTTTCTGTCGACTTACTCCCTGAGAAAAGACAAATTTGACAGTTCTTTTTTATATGATTAAAACTGTCAAATTTATCATTATTACGTTACAAATAACAGTATAATAGAATAAAAACGGGGTATCGCAAAATGCCGGACCGAGCGGAAACGGCCATGCCCGCCTTAAATATAAAATCATTACGAACTGGGAATCAGTTCATAATAGGCCCTTCTTAGGTATGTTGGGCCTGAAAAGGACTGAGTGATTGTGAAACAGCCAGCGTGGAGGAAGGATTCAAGAACTCTTAAATAGGTTCTTTTCGTGCACAACCGCGATTAAAACATGCAATATTATTATGGTAAAATCGATTTGTATCGCTGTACCCATTTACGATGACGGTCAAATCGCCCTAGCTCGAACTAATTATAATATATAGGTATGATTCGGAAAACGACCAGAAACGCTACACCAAGATATACAGATAAAACCGCCCATTGTACTTTCATAAGAATAAGATTTTGTTTATTTCTTTACTTGTTTATGGTTTACAATAAAGTATTTTCATTCATTCATTCATTCGTTCACAGACTGCAAACAATTTTTTTTATAACACTCAACAGACACACACATACGTAGCTCTGACGCCACACCAGTGTTCTCTGTGTCGATGGTATCAAAAACTACGGGTACCGTGGTACCCGCAACAGATATCTGCAGAACATACATGCATTTGTCCCGCAGCGGAAATCGAAATCGCACCTCTTGCATCGCAGCCGGTCGCGGAATGTTTGCATGCCCAGCAGATTGTTCCGGGTGTTGTGGTACCACGGTACTCGTAGATTCTGATACCCACGACACAGGGAATCCTAGTGTTGGGTCAGAACTATGTTGTGTCTATAAGATGTTATGAAAAAAAAAATACAGTCTGAACGAATGAATGAATGAATGAAAATACTTTATTGTAAACCATAAACAAGTAAAGAAATAAACAAAATCTTATTCTTATGAAAGTACAATGGGCGGTTTTATCTTTCATAGTCAGGACTATGTGTCTATGTTTTGTGGGAGTTTATTTATAATTTATTTATTCAGGATGGACGAATTTAAACCAACTGACTAAAGACTTTAAAATTGCAGTCGGACGCTGCCGCCTTCGGAATCATACCTTTTTAATTAACACATACATTATTCTACATAATACATCGATGTTAGAATATATATATACCCATACATAATGCTATATAATACATCGCTATCACAGTATATACCCGAATAAGCCTAACTACATGCAAATAATGTACAATACGTTTTTCCAATCCTACCACTATTATAAACGCGAAAGTTTGTGAGGATGGATGTTTCTTACTCTTTCACGCAAAAACTACTCAACGGATTTTGATGAAACTTTACAGTAATATAGCTTACTAGCTTCTGCCCACGGCTTCACCCGCGTGGTACCCGGGTAAAAAATAGCCTATGTGTTATTAGGATGTATAAGCTATATTACTGTAAAGTTTCATCAAAATCCGTTCAGTAGTTTTTGCGTGAAAGAGTCACAAACATCCGTCCTCACAAACTTTCACGTTTATAATATTAGTAGGATAGGATACATCAGAATAACACATAGGCTACTTTTTATCCGGGTACCACGCGGGCGAAGCTAATTACATATATATGTACATAGAAGAATGTGGCGGAATGCAACGGTTCCCAGTAAATAGAGTGGTACATACCTCAGACTTTATGTTGGACTCTAAACTTCCGAATAGCGACAACCCGGTCAAAATCTGTTCATTAGAATTAGTGTGATACTGGAACAAACAGATAGACCCGCCATGAGGACCTCAAATGCCGAGATCTTTCAGAAACTCTTCAGTTTTATATACACAAATAAATAGATACGTATACATATATGTATTCTAATATCACACTAGTATAGTTGTCGGGTTCATACCGTCAGTTTTACATGAGATTTCGTTAGCTTTCTGTAATGATATATGAAATTATGGAGTAGTTTTCGACAGACTTCAAAAAACGAGAAGATTCTCAATTAACCTTTTTTTGAGTGTTAATGACGCGATGTCTTCGCCAATTGTGAACAGTATTTAATAATAATAATACTGAACATTTTCATTTTAATAGGTAGGGTCTTCAAGGTCCCATATAAATTATATGAACAAATTCCAACCCCAAGGGTGAAAAAATGGGATGAAATTTCATATTTGACTTTTAAACTTCCCGATAATTGAAGCCGGTTTATATTTTTTCCTGAAAAAAATTATACGTTTGATTTCCTAAATTGGCTTGAGTGCACCAACAAAATAAACAGAAGGTCAAGTCCATCGATTATGATGATAGATTCCTGTAAAAAACATGTGTCAAACAGCTCTGATTAGGACTTAAACACCCGTTATTGTGTTGGTGAACTCAAGCCGAAATGCAACGATTTTCACATGAAATTTAAATGAAGGACTGCACATTGATGGTAACCTAAGGCATTTCAATGTCTATCTATTGCACTATCTTAGGCAACGACTTAGGCGTATCTTAGCGAAATAATTCTATGAAAAAACTAAAATAATACTTGTAATTTCATAGACATTTTAGATTTCATAGAAATTTGTAACTAAGCCACGCCTATTTTCCTAAGTTAAGTGCAGACGAGCCTAAGACACGCCTAGGTCTTAGCCTAATTAATAGAGAGGGAAAACAGACAGCCTGAAACACGAGCTATTAATAAATAAAATTATCACTGATATAAATCGAGAAACGCTAAAAAATATTACTCTTCTAAGTTAATTTTGTTAGTCACAGTTTGTGAGTCATTAGACTAAGAATAGATAACATAGTATAGTATAGATACAGTATTGCATGTTAAATTGTACGGTATTAAGGAACGGGCGAGGGGCGTGAATCCGCTTTAACAAGCTCAAAGTGACGCGACTACCAGATAAAAGAAACGTTTTTGTACTAAAACTTCAACGAAGTCTCGTGCCGATGAAATCCTAGTACTATTATAAACGCGAAAGTTTGTGAGGATGTTTGTTCCTCTTTCACGCAAAAACTACTGAATGGATTTTGACGAAACTTGACAGTAATATAGCTTATACCTCGTGTGTTCATAAGTTTTGAGACGAACTTATTTAATTAATTTAAAAAGAAAGTTATTCATGCAACCTTTTTTAAACTTTTAAAATTTTAAATTTCGAATGTTTTGAATCAGAAAAAATATACATTTGAATATTTGTTTCATTCTCCGTGAAAATGGCGCCAACAAAAGATTTGCGTGCGACTGTAATTTCACTGTTTCAAGCAGGAAAAAAACCAATGCAAGTTTTTAGTGAAATCCAAAGTTTGGGATGTAGTCGGAACTTTGTGTATTATACCATAAAGAGGTACAAGGAGACCGGCTCTTTAGAAGACCGTGGAAGATGTGGCCGCCCGCGGTCTGTAAGGACGCCCGCCAACATCAAAGTAATCAGAGAGCGAATTCGTCGCAACCCTTGCCGGACTCAAAAGAAATTAGCTCTGCAGACCAACATTTCGCGAATATCGGTGAACAGGATACTTAAATATGATCTTAAACTAAAGGCCTACAGTCGAAGGAAAGTGCATTATTTAAACGAGCGTCTTCGTAAATTGCGACTGGAACGATGTCGGAACCTATTGAAGAGACACGATCCAAAAAATATCCTGTTTACCGATGAAAAGATCTTCACGGTGGAAGAAAAGTTTAACCGGCAGAACAATAAGGTTTACGCCAGAAGTTCAAAGGACGTCCAGCCATCTGTACGCAATGTCCAGCGCACTCATCATCCAGCAAGTGTGATGGTTTGGTGGGGTGTTTCCTACGAGGGGGTCACTTCGCTTCATTTTTGCCAGCAAGGCGTCAAGGTGAAGGCACAAAATTACCAAACCGACATATTGGAAGCGGTGGTTAAACCATTAAATGATACGCTATTCGCTGGAAAATACTGGGTTTTCCAACAGGACTCTGCTCCCTCCCATAAAGCTAAGACTACCCAACGTTGGCTGGAGGCCAATTTGCCAGGCTTCATTCGGAGCGAAGATTGGCCCTCGTCAAGCCCTGACTTGAATCCTTTGGATTATTCTTTATGGACGGAATTGGAGCTGAGGGCATGCAGAAAGTCTCACCCAAACCTGGATTCTCTCAAGCGAGCCCTTATTAAAGAATCGAAACGGATTCCCATTGAAAAGATTCGTGCCGCCATAGATGAATGGCGCACGCGTTTGAAGGCCTGCATTGAATGCAAAGGCGGCCATTTTGAATGATTTATTTTTAAATACAGATCTAGATGTCAGTAGTTTTAATTTTAATATCCAATAAATGAATACTCAACTTAGCTCCAAAAATATTTTAGTTTTACTGTGTCTCAAGACTTATGAACACACGAGGTACATCAGAATAATACATAGGCTAATTTTTATCCAGGTACCATGCGAACGAAGCCGTGGGCAAAAGCTAGTAACTGATACAAGAGACTGCCTTTAAGGCTAGTAACGCATAAATAATGTCGCAGGTTTTGCAAGTTATTTTTGTAGAAAAATCTAGTCCCCCAGCAGAAATAATTGCGATTTTTTCCTTCATCAAAAAATCTATGCTCACGCCCCAATTCAGTGGTATTCTACGTGATTTGTCCCACCACCGTACTTTTAACATAGTTAAGGTAGATCAATGCCCCATTCAGTGGTATTCTGAGTGACTCGGGCCGTCACAGCACTTGCTACATAGGATAGATAGATAGATCAAGGCCCTATTCAGTGGTATTCTGCGTGATTTGTCCCACCACCGCCCTTGCAACATAGGATAGATAGAACAAGGCCCTATACAGTGGAATTCTGCGTGATTTATCCCGCCGCCGCACTAACAACATAGGATAGATAGATCAAGGCTCTATTCAGTGGAATTCTGCGTGATTTATCCCGTCGCCGCACTAGCAACATAGGATAGATAGATCAAGGCCCTATTCAGTGGTATTCTGCGTGATTTATCCCGTCGCCGCACTAGCAACATAGAATAGATAGATCAAGGCCCTATTCAGTGGTATTTTGCGTGATTTGTCCCGCCGCCGCACAAGCAATATAGGATAGATAGATCAAGGCCCTATTCAGTGGTATTTTGCGTGATTTGTCCCACCGCCGCACAAACAATATAGGATAGATAGATCAAGACCCTATACAATGATATTTTGCGTGATTGGTCCCGCCGCCACACAAGCAACATACGATAGATAGATCAAGGCCCTATTCAGTGGAATTCTGTGTGATTTGACCCATCACCGCCCTTGCAACATAGGATAGATAGATCAAAGCCCGACTGGTCCCGCCACCGCACTCGGTGTGTTGTAGACAGTAGTCAGTATTTGTCGTGTTGATGTAGTCACCACCTCTGTCACCTCTGCGGACGGCACGGCGTACGGGGAGCCGGTGGGGTTGTAGTTGGCGACGGGGCCCGCGATGTCCGCGTACGACACGTTGGGGCAGGAGCCGGACTGCGGGTCGTCCACCACCTTCTGCAGGATCATCAGGCACGCCTTCTTGTTGTTCTCCTTCTCGCCTGGAAAAAGCACATTTCAAATAATCATAAGTTTTTTATGGGTGTTTATCGTGATTAACTTTTTCTTTTTATACTTATAAAAATGGGAATTTTCAAATGTTTGTATGATCTGCAAATATTTGTCTTGAGTCTGGGTGTTTCCTATGTATAATTATATATGTTTTTACAAAAAAATGTAACTAAGTAGTATTACAGTCATTTCGTTCCCATAACACAAGCTCTGCTTACTTTGGGGCTAGATGATGCTGTGTGAAAATGTCCAGCATTATTTATTTATCACCTACTAGCTTCTGCCCACGGCTTCGCACGTGGTACCCGGATAAAAAGTAGCCTATGTGTTATTATGATATATAAGCTATATTACTGGAAAATTTCATCAAAATCCGTTAAGTAGTTTTTGCGTGTAAGAGTAACAAACATCCATCCTCACAAACTTTCGCGTTTATAATATTAAGTAGGAAAATGAATTTACTAACCCATCAATGTACTCAATGAAGCAGAATAACACATAGGCATTATACATCAGAATAACACATAGGCTACTTTTTATCCGGGTACCACGCGAGCGAAGCCGTGGGTAGAGGCTAGTAGCGGCATAACGATGGAATCTATTTGAATGATCTAATATTTCAGTAAACGTGCGTGACCTACATAGCTGCATCAGTCCGCAGCGGTGCTGGCAGCGCGTCAATACCCTAACCGCGGTGATAAGATAAAACATTATGTTATTTGTTCACGTTTTAAAATCATTCCCTCTTATTCATAATCGCTCGATAACTTAGCAGGTCGCTTTCTCCAGCCCTGTCCTTTTCTAACACTTAACAAAGGACAGAGACTTTTAGCACGCTGCTAAAGTTAGTGTGTGATTATGAATAAGACGGATTGAATATATTTGTTCACGTTTTAAAATCATTCCCTCTTATTCATAATCGCTCGATAACTTAGCAGGTCGCTTACTCCAGCCCTGTCCTTTTCTAACACTAAACAAAGGACAGAGACTTTTAGCGCGCTGCTAAAGTTAGTGTGTGATTATGAATAAGACGGATTGAATATATTTGTTCACGTTTTAAAATCATTCCCTCTTATTCATAATCGCTCGATAACTTAGCAGGTCGCTTACTCCAGCCCTGTCCTTTTCTAACACTTAACAAAGGACAGAGACTTTTAGCGCGCTGCTAAAGTTAGTGTGTGATTATGAATAAGACGGATTGAATATATTTGTTCACGTTTTAAAATCATTCCCTCTTATTCATAATCGCTCGATAACTTAGCAGGTCGCTTACTCCAGCCCTGTCCTTTTCTAACACTTAACAAAGGACAGAGACTTTTAGCGCGCTGCTAAAGTTAGTGTGTGATTATGAATAAGACGGATTGAATATATTTGTTCACGTTTTAAAATCATTCCCTCTTATTCATAATCGCTCGATAACTTAGCAGGTCGCTTACTCCAGCCCTGTCCTTTTCTAACACTAAACAAAGGACAGAGACTTTTAGCGCGCTGCTAAAGTTAGTGAGTGATTATGAATAAGACGGATTGAATTTAAGGCCCCATTAACCTAATTAATTATTATTCTATTTTATTCTTTCGGCTACCTATTTATACTATTGTTCTAGTAATGCCCAACTAAAGCTTACGTATAAACTCTTTCAACGTATATAAAATAAAACTCGCACAATGTATTATTAATAAAAAGACATTACCTACCTAAATATGCGTTGAAGGGGTTAAATATTTTACTGCCTACCTATTAACTTGTACCTACTAGAACGACCTACTTTTGAATTTTTTATGATATATTATAGATTTAAATTATGTAGTTTTATAAGTTTCTGTAACTTAATTGACGTTTATTTAAGTATTATGATTATGTGTCCTAGGATTACATTTACACTGAAATTGTACATAAATAGAATATTTTACCTCGTAAATAAAGAGAGAGAGAAAACCTAAGTATTATAAAGCTGTATTTAATAAAAAAAAAAACAAAGCTCAGTTTGTTACAGATTTTTTTATGCTACTAAAGAGGCAAACAAACTAACGGCCCACCTGTCCCCTTAGCACTAGCACCCAAGACAACGTTTTATCTAGGAAAGAGAAGGCAAAAACTATTTCTGTCACCTATTCTGTCAAAAGAGAGGGACGAAATATTTTTTGCCGTCTCGGCGGTAGACAAAACCGTTGTCTAGGGTGTTCATGGCAAGCAGGCTGGTGGTAAACGATCACCTCCCTGATATATCAATTGCTTCGGTACGTGAAATCGATGTAAATGAAAGGTGTCTTAAGCCTGAATTCATAGTCGGTGGTTGAACAGTCCCCCAAAATCCATCATTCAGCATTTGCCTAATAGCTGGGTGCATAGATGAGAAATTCGCACTTGAATTTTTCCTTAGCGCCTTAACAGTCCCGTAGGGGAGCCTCTATTTGACTATGAATTCGGACCTTAGAAAAAAAACATGAATTGAAGGCCTATTTAACTATTTACAGATTTAAGCTAGATATTCATTGCCATTATTTTGTACCATTAGGCATATAAAAATAAAATAAATAAATAAATAATGCAGGACATTTTCACACAGCATCATCTATCCCCAAATTAAGCAGAGCTTGTGTTATGGGAACTACACGACTGATATACTACTTATATACATATTTTTTGTAAATACATATTACACATAGAAAAACTCAGACCCGAGACAAAAATTTGCAGATACTAACGTTTGTCCCGCGGCGGGAATCGAACCAGCAACCTTTTGCGTCTCAGTGGCCTTCGCCCACTGCCACAGAGGTCGTCAGATATATTTGCTCTTCACTCTTTCATATTTTTTTTATTACTTAATGTCCTATATACAATGTGTATGTAGCTTATGTCTAGTGTAGCTCATATAGGTTGTTAGGTATGTACATTGGCCGTTAAGGGCGTCGCAGATATGTTAGTTGTAAGTAATATTTTTTATATATATAATATATATATATATATATATATATAATATATAATATTCTTCCAGATTCATAAAAGAGCCCCCTTCTTTATCCTTTCTTCCAGATTCATAAAAAAGCCCCCTTCTTCTGTATCCTTTCTTCCAGATTCATAAGAGCCCTCCTTCTTCTTTATCCTTTCTTCCAGATTCATAAAAGAGCCTCTTTCTTTATCTTTTCTTCCAGATTCATAAGAGCCTACTTTATTATTTATCCTTTCTTCCAGATTCATAAAAGAGCCTCTTTCTTTATCCTTTCTTCTAGATTCATAAAAGAGCCCCCTTCTTTATCCTTTCTTCCAGATTCATAAAAGAGCCCCTTTCTTCATAATTTCTTCCAGATGCATAAGAGCCCCCCCTTCTTACTTATCCTTTCTTTCAAGTTCATAAAAGAGTCCACCTTCTTCTTTATCCTTTCTTCTAGATTCATAAAAGAGCCCCCTTCTTTATCCTTTCTTCCAGATTCATAAGAGCCCCCCTTTATATTTATCCTTTCTTTCAGGTTCATAAAAGAGCCCCCCTTCTTCTTTATCCTTTCTTCCAGATTCATAAAAAAGCCCCTTCTTCTGTATACTTTCTTCCAGATTCATAAACGAGTCCCCTTCTACTTTATCCTGTCTCATTATTCCTATCTTCTTTAACATACGTAACGCGCATCATATATCGGTCCACACTGCGAATGTGCGGACGAATGAATAGATACTGACCTACAACAGTGATACACCGCTCCTGCAGGGACAACTCCTTGGCCTTCTGCGAGATCTGTACGTAGCTGCCGCTGTGCTCCTTGATCTGCTTGATGTAGTTACCGCCCTTGCCGATGATCATTCCCGCCGTGGAGTTCGGCACGAGGATCTTCACCTGGAAATGGCAACGGATCGTTTCAAAAGGTCAAACACAACAAAGGCAACGAATACAAAGACCAGCGCTGGTTGCTTCAATCAGTATTAACTATACTAATAATAGGCATATTCAAAGCTCGAGTTAAAAACTTCTTTCTATCGGAAATGGCTTTGAACCTGTTAGGATTTTATTTATTTCCCAGAATCAAAATATGTCGCACTTACTTAGAAGCCTAATTTCTTTGAGCTACAAGGGACCGTAGACCGTAGATATTAATTTCTATTTGATACCTTGCTACCACGTGTTCCTGAGAAAAAGGGTCTTGACAGACTGACAGACTGACAGACAGACAGACAGAAAGACAGGCAGACAGACGGACAATTAAGTAATCCTGTAAGGGTTCCGTTTTTTCTTTTTGAGATACGGAACCCTAAAAATGGATAAAAGGCGGGTACCATTCCCAATATTTTATTCATATTTAATCTAATACCAGTTACTATGGCACATTGTCGATATGAAAGGGCGATTCAAATGATATATGCTGACAAAGAACAGTGTGGACTTTTTGATATTATTTTGACAAGGGTATGTCCAGTATTCTACCTGCCTACAATCAAGGTTGAATGAACGGTTCAGCAATTATCGTCGGACAAACAAACATATAGATACATACACACAAACGCCAAACTATAGCGCACCGGTTTTTTTACGAAACTTTTCATAAATAAATAATAATAGCCTCTTTTATTAGTAAATAATTATGATTAAAAATGGTAATAATTAATAAGTAAGTTATTTTTTTTCATAATTTATTATATTTTATTTTTGTTTTTATGTCACTCGCTCAATAATATTTACATGCTGCCTTCACCTTATAATGGCGCTCGATTTAACGTAATTTAACGTGTACATTATATCGGTGATCGTTTAATTACATTAAACAAACATTAGAGAAAGGCCAGCGGGGCGATCACACTAATTTCCCATGGCTGGTAACATCGGATGGGATGAATCGTATCACGCTAATTTGTAAGCTGGATGAGCCATAAGATGGACAATGCGAATGAACAAAATTGGTTTCATATTGGACGTTCCGTTTTTTGGATGGATGGGCCGTTAAAATAAGGAACCAGTGTCAAAATTGATTCCCATCTCGATAGCAATGAGTTAGTGTGATCGCCTCGCAGGTTAGAAGTACACTAAACCGAGCTTGTATAAAGAATTTGATGAGGATGAATGAAGCGAAAGAGGTATGCCATGATCGCAGCAAGTGGAAATCCTTGGTCCCTGCCTACCCCTCTGGGAAACAGGCGTGACTATATGTAAGTATGTAGGTAAACAAGCATTAAAATCTGTGAATATAATGTGATTTTCAGAAAATAGAAGAAAACGTTATGGTTTCTGAATCTTAAGGAGATAAATGCATCCTAAACAAAGTATGTAGTTATCTCATTACAAAGCGCCATAAACATTTCATCGTGTAATGTGATTGTGTACACGGCATGTGAGGCCGTTAGACGTGATTGAGCGACCTTGCCGCGAGCCTTCAACACTTACAAGTGCTATTGATTTATTAAGTGCGAGTGCATGATACAATATAAGTTAAGTGTGAGTATTGCTCGCTATTTAAACTACGAATTTGATAAAAAGTCGGTCAAACTATCGTAAGACTATCCCTTCATCTATATTTTTTTACATGTGGGTATTGCACGATATTTTTCACTATGAATTTGATAAAAAGTCGGTCAAACTATCGTAAGACTATCCCTTCACCTATATTTTTTTACATGTGGGTATTGCACGATATTTTTCACTATGAATTTGATAAACAGTCGGTCAAACTATCTTAAGACTATCCCTTCACCTATATTTTTTTACATGTGGGTATTGCACGATATTTTTCACTATGAATTTGATAAACAGTCGGTCAAACTATCTTAAGACTATCCCTTCATCTATATTTTTTTACATGTGGGTATTGCACGATATTTTTAACTATGAATTTGATAAAAAGTCGGTCAAACTATCGTAAGACTATCCCTTCACCTATATTTTTTTACATGTGGGTATTGCACGATATTTTTCACTATGAATTTGATAAAAAGTCGGTCAAACTATCGTAAGACTATCCCTTCACCTATATTTTTTTACATGTGGGTATTGCACGATATTTTTCACTATGAATTTGATAAACAGTCGGTCAAACTATCGTAAGACTATCCCTTCATCTATATTTTTTTACATGTGGGTATTGCACGATATTTTTAACTATCAATTTGATAAACAGTCCGTCAAACTATCGTAAGACTATCCCTTCATCTATATTTTTTTACATGTGGGTATTGCACGATATTTTTCACTATGAATTTGATAAACAGTCGGTCAAACGTATGACTACCCCCTTAACCCATATTTTTAACTGTCTTTTACATATCTCATGGGTAGTGTGACCTTTCACTGTTACAAAATGCGTGGAATGGATTCCACGCATTTTGTATTCGGGCATGTCAAATTAGGATATACAGAAAATTAACCAGAATTCAAAATCATAATTTTTATTTATCTTTTGACAAGCACTTAAGGTATGTTACAAATTTTATTCCAAAAACTATCGTGAACTTGACTATTCATATTGTAAAAACGGGAATTTTCACGTACTGCACTATCGGTGAAGGCACCGACTAAGTTTCGACTCATTCCGAGAGTCTTCATCAGGGTGAGTGGTTGCGACTTTCTCCTTCCGCGTCGCGCCGTGCACAGTCGGTGCCTTCACCGATAGTGCAGTACGTGAAAATTCCCGTTTTTACAATATGAATATGTTACAAATTATAAATTTATGAATTTACAAAAAAATCTGTTTAAATTTTGCATTGTTTCCCTTAATCTATTTATTCCTTACGATATTTCTACCGTTTTATACAATCCTAAATTAAAACTTAACTTAAAATAAAAAAGTGTTGCTTGATGCGTGAATTGAGACGGTATAAGTTAGTGCCCCGAAGGCCCGGTCAACCTAACGCGGTGGCGCTGGCCGATCAAAGGCTGGCCGAATGGTAGACAAAGTTCGCCTGAATGTACTGATAACCACCGCCACCTCATTTAAAAACACCTCATGAACATAATCATTTTCATGTTTTTGAATTAAATAATTTTTCAAGCTCGGCAAAATGAGTACTATTGTGTCTTTTGCTAACGTAAAACGCGGCCGGTCGGTACGCGATCCTAGAAACATTATCTGAGGAGCTAGTTGCTTAAATACACATGTCGTTAGTGCTGAAGAGTATGATCCTAATCGAGCACTGAAACTATCGCGTCAACACGTAAATTTGTATGAAATTTATAGTGTGAACGAGGCCTTACAGAGTTCTATTGATTTGTTAGAACGGTAACTCGACAAAATGTCAGCTTTATAAGGTCAGTAGGGTGAAGGCGATAAAATTATATTCTCCATCAAGTTTTTCAGCTATGAATAGGTTATTAGTTTTTCTTAGTTCATTAATTATTGTTTGTTCAAATTTTGCGCTTTGAAAACTGTTCGTAATATTAACGCCAAAAGCGGATGAACTGTTTCTACATACTTGTGAATTTACAAGTGTTTTTATAGGAGCATCATCTACAGATTTAGTTCCCTAAGAAAGTATTTCATTGACTTATAAAAAAAATACACCATAGACGAAACTGTAAAATTGTTGATTTAAAAATAAAAAAGGGTATTATTTATACGTTCTAAAAAGACTTTACAAGGATTTCCTTTGAATGTCTTTGCAACTCAAGTAGCGCTAAACGAGTTTTAATTAGTTTAATTAGAAGTCTCCCTTCTATCTCATATTTAGTTAATGAGACTTATTCATTATTTACAAGGCTCATGAGATTTATGAACGTAAACGTATTTTAAAGTACACATCGGTTTCAATTTATGACACGAAATAAGATTTAGTTAGTTCGGTTATACTTACCATATTTTTTGTAAAAAAATCTTATAAACGAGTTCTTGAATGGACACGTGGGCAAAAGTGTGAGGCGCCCCCCGGCTAGGCGGGGCGCCCCACACTTCGTTATCACACAGTCCGTCGATGATTTTGATTTCACATTGGAAAGACACATTTTTCATGACAAGAAAGAAAAATTTTTATGCTTACAAATGTTTTGTATGTGTATAAAAATGTTATAAAATGAATTATGTTCGGTAATTGGAAACGCTTCATTCATAGTAACCATTAAGCATGGCCTTGACAAAGTTTATTAAAGTTCAACATATTCAATTACCAACTTGCGCTTGTTTCTTTACTCGAAACCGTATAAATATAAAATCAAAACTAATGGATTCAATTGAATTCGGCCCACAATAACATCCAGTCCGCGCCAATTAACTTTCAAGCCGAGAGCCTTCCCGGCAATTACTAGAGGCTGTCAAAAACACAATACCGAATTACAATGAGGCAGCCCTACCGGCTCGCCCTGCTTTTGTAAAGCAGAAACAATCTAGCGGGGGCGGGTGTAGCCTAGAAGCTAGGGAGGGCTTTCTTGCGTCATACTGTGGACCGTGCCAGGGACAGGTACAACTAGGGTTGCCAACCTTACATTTAAGATATAATTATCATACTGTAAAAGGGGCCAGAATACTCTTTTAAAAAAATAGAGAACAAGCGAAACTGCTATATATGTATTTCGTAAAAAAAAATTGCAACATTTTTCGTTTCAAAATGTCAAAGCGTACAACACAACGCGTGTCGAAGAACACATCTTTATCCATTTCTGAACGAAATGTAGATATGAGCGTTCTGAGGCCATTTTAAAAATATTTTTTGTACCTCGGAAATAGATATGATAGAAAATGCTTCATTGCACAAGATAAAACAAGTACGTATGCGAAATTAACATTTTATATTGCTAATTAGCATTTTCTTCCAGCCATATTAGATAATAATAATGCTGGACATTTTCACACAACATCATCTAGCCCCAAACTAAGCAGAGCTTGTATTATGGGAACCACATGACTGATAAACTATTTATTCATATATAATTATACCTAACATCCAGACTCGAGACAAATATTTGCAGATCATACAAACATCTGTCCCGCAGCGGGAATCGAACCAACCTTCTGCGTCTCAGGCGGGCTTTCGCCCACTGCGCCACAGAGGTCGTCAACAAAGTTGGTAACCCTAGGTATAACCCACAAGTATTGTTGATTTCATGTGATATACGGTTTGCGGGCGGTCTTCAAGCAATCACGTCGCGACAATAGCAATCAAAAATACGCTCGCGCGATGAGATGCCTTAACGCGTTTGTTAAAACCCCTAAAATAAGGCACTTTTTATAGACAACTAAAGTGTTAAACAAGCTTACGGCCCACCTGTTGGTAAGCGGTTACGATAACTTATGAACTGCGACATCAGAGGTATCACTCACGCGTTGCCGACCCTGAGACATAACTGGTGAAGTAAATTAATTAAATGCATAAAGATATGGTGTGACGTAAGAAAATGTGAACGGACTTCCGTTTCAGCAGGGGTGGCGAGATTTGCATGAAAATCAACAGTTTAACTATATCCCGTAGCTAAGCGAATGTACAGAATGACGCTACATTTTGTTTAGCTTTCAATTCTGCTGGGTCCGCAACTAAACTGAGAAATCGTGCGGTGGAATATATTTTGAAGTTAAACAGGTTATTTTCTATTCGTATTATAAAAACGGGTATTTTCACGTACTGCACTATCGGTGAAGGCACCGACTAAGTTTCGTGAACGCGGCTTTCTCCCTACATTCTTCAATTCTTTCTACATGTCGGCGAGATATAAAATCCGTTAACAAAAGTATACAGAAATGCTACAGGAATGGCACAAGATAAAACAAGTCCTATGAACGGATTCGAAAGATGTTTGTTCCACACATTCGCTCACTGACAAAAGCGCAGAATCGCTCACAAACAAAGGTGTAGAATCTCTCACTGACGAAGGCGTAGAATAGCTCACTGACAAAAGCGTAAAACCGCTCACTGACAAAAGCGTAGAATCAATCACTGACGAAGGCGTAGAATCGCTCACTGACAAAAGCGCAGAATCGCTCACTGACAAATGCGTAGAATCCCTCACTGACAAAAGCGCAAAACCGCTCACTGACAAAAGTGTAGAATCGCTCACTGACAAAAGCGTAGAATCGCTCACTGACAAAAGCACAGAATCGTTCACAGACAAAAGCGTAAAACCGCTCACTGACAAAAGTGTAGAATCGCTCACTGACAAAAGCGTAGAATCGCTCACTGACAAAAGCGCAGAATCGTTCATAGACAAAAGCGTAAAACCGCTCATAGACAAAAGCGTAAAACCGCTCACTGACAAAAGTGTAGAATCGCTTACTGACAAAAGTGTAGAATCGCTCACTGACAAAAGCGCAGAATCGCTCACTGACAAATGCGTAGAATCCCTCACTGACAAAAGCGTAGAATCGCTCACTGACAAAAGCGTATATAACTCTCGTAATTGTACCACACATTTCAGCAATACCAGAAAGATGTGATATATCACATCATGTATCGCTAAGGAATATGTTCCACAAATTAAATACACCGTGTCACGGACGGAACGTGTCATGGCGTTGCGTGCGTGCGTGACTACAAGTGTCGCTTCTGCAACATGCCAGGGAGAAAAGGGGAACAAATCCATAAATGGGAATACATTACCGCTGTGTTTTATTTCCCTCCATACTTTATAAATGACTATGGCGTATAGCACGCTCGCGAGGTACTTTGTTTTTTTTCCATAGAAACTTTATATTCCTTCGAGTAGGTACCCTCCAATCCAAATAGGGCTCAAGAGTTAAAAAAAAACAAGCAAAGTTTGTTGTCTTATTCTCCCAGGCTTGGTCGCGCGCGAGTAATCGGCGTTGATTCACTTTCAAAATTTTAAATCCACGTAGTTTATGGGACGATAGACGTTTCTATGTATTTCATAAGTTCAGATAATATGCAGTACTTATGTAGTATATTGTCATGAAGCAGACCTGCTTTTATTTCAAAACATTTTTATACCTACTTGCAGCCCAATACACTTATATTTGCATAAATAATTAATACATGAAATCTGATATGAATGATAGATCTATCTAGCTAACATACTATTTTTTATCCTACTATTTTTACCTTAACTTTCTTGCTTTATTTTTTTTTTATAAGTTTTCCGCCGATTATTTCCAACCTACTAATATTATAAACGTGAAAGTTTGTGAGGATGGATGTTTGTTACTCTTTCACGCAAAAACTACTGAACGGATTTTGATGAAACTTATAGCTTATAGCTTATACATCAGAATAACACATAGGCTACTTTTTATCCGGGTACCACGCGGGCGAAGCCGTGGTCAGAAGCTAGTAACTTATATAAGCTTCTTCTTAAACCACCTCAACGCATCACTGACTGACTAGTACCAAGAAATGTTACCTGCTTATCTCTATCTTGGGGCATCTTGGTGTCGACGCCTTCCGGGAACGGTTTGACAAGCTCGGGTTTCTCCTTGATCTTGTCCATGATGAAGTCCAGCACCACCATGATCCCTTCCACCGAGCCTGTGATCAGGCATGCCCGCTCCGTTGTGCCTGCAGGCAACAGAGCAATACTGTTAACAAATCTATACTAAAATTATAGAGAGGTAATGTTTGTAAGTTTGAATTTTTTGGTGGCCGAAAATACTAGTACGATTTCAAAAATTATTTCACTAATTACTCATAGAATGGCCTGTCAGTGAACATAGGCGTATATTACCCCGTTCAAATATGAGGGCATATAAGGGAACCGTGCAAACGCGGCCGTGGGGGCAGATTACAAAATAGATATTCTAATGTTTTTATTGCGTGCCCAAAAGATACATAATTTTAACAGTAATTATTACTGTTAAAATTTATGAAAAAAAAATATTATAGGTGCTTCCGCTCTTGCTTAGGTTTATTTTAACAACAAATATCAAAACGGTAGAAGTTTATGAGAAAGCAATAGATATTCTTGAGTTTCTCCCTCTAACCATACGAATGTAGATGTTACTATCCAGGCTTAAGTCAGTGTCGAAGTTTTTTATGACTTTGCCTGTTATTTTCTAAATTTTTAATGAAGAAAATAACGCGCAAAGTTTCTTGCGTACATAAATGAATAAAATGAAAAAACGTTATTGTACACATTAGATAATAGAAATAGGAAATAGACACTTTTATGAATAGTTCATTTATACTAAAACAATCCCAATTAAAACGAATGTCAGAACAATGAGCGAACAAATTTTGCTCTAGTTAGCTTAAAAACTGCACGTTTTTAAAGTAAAGCGATTCATATTCTTTTATGGCATAAAGTGCGAAACTGGCAAACGCGGCTTCCCCTGGCCCGCAGAATCTAGGACGCGACATGACCTACATAATTACGAGTAGCATCGCTTGGTTCACCGAGACTAGTAAGTTTCATGTGTCTGCAGCTCCACGGGGCAATTCTTGTATTCAGAATGATCAGAGCGCACATAAGTTACATTTCCACTACGTTGTCAAAATTGAAAGACAAGGCTTTCCAATATGTTGGATTAGAGTTACGCCCTATCGCGCGGCGGAAAGCGACGCTCAGTTCAATGAACTTCCCTCAAAGCCTACGTCACACCCGAAAGCTTTCGGCCATCCCTCCCTTACTCGCTCATCCAGAACCAACAAAGTAATAAGCTTGTGGGGATAAATATTTTTCTTTTATCCTAAGTATACGAGCGAGACGTGAAATGATTGTATAGAAAGATTAGATGAAATCAATAAATTACTTAAATACATAATATCTGGGCATTTTATCCAAAGCTCCTTTTCTTAGCAAAACATTAATAGGTACACATATAAGTAATAGGCTTGTGGGGATAAATATTTTTCCTTTATCCTAAGAATACGAGCGAGACGTGAAATGATGGTATACATTTGTTCGCCTATATACTACTTTTTTGTGCAATAAAGAATTTTTTATCTATCTATCTACACATCACTCCTCCTTTAAGAATGTTAAAACGACGGTAGAGTAGCGTTAATCCTAATAATAAAAACTGATAATACAGAGTTTGTTCCACTATTTTACAAATCCGGGAAAGAAAGCACGCTCTAGAATAAAAACGTCATGAATTTAGTTTAGGGAAACGTCCTAGATTTGAAACGTTCAGTTACCTGTCAGGTGATCTATCAGAGCACCAGTTCAAAGGCAGAAGTAGACATTCGCGATGCAATCAATCCACGATCGACCTGCGCCGTGCCACAGTGCGGAATCATCAATTACGATAGTTTGCGAAAGAATTTGCTGTTAAATCAGAGTGAATCGTGTAATGCGTGACAGTGCCCTATTCATTCCTGGAGCGTATTGGCGCCTCCGGGCCGCGCCCGTTTCGGCGATCGATAGCACCCGGGCCTGCTAGGTAAACTAGGCCCGAACCAAAATCTGCCCTACTATATCTCCACTGTTAACACATAAACTCCATTTCATTAACTAATAGAATTGTATTCCTATTGTTTCGTTCCTCGAGAAGCGGTCTTAATAAATAGACTAGAATTACTTTGTATCGCCAATTCGGTGAGCCCTTGCCCGAAATAGACATGTTTGGCTAGCGCTGGGAATTGTTGATTAAATCCACGAGTAATGTTTCAGTATGCTAAACAGTGATACCTATTTCGTTTCTGCGGCAAGCAATTTATTCTACAAGATTCCCTCATAAATATTTCACAGCTTTGCGTCACCTGAGTGTTTCTGCTATAAACAGTATCGGCTTTTCGAATTGCGAGTTCGATAAGTTTGTATTAACTTTAGGTTGTTCCTAAATACGTTTTTGGGAAACAGCGAATCAGTTCAGCGAACATTTCTTTCGAGTTATAGTGAACAAAAAACTTTTCAGCGTTTTCAATTTCCTGATAAGTTTAGCTTTCCTCGTGAACGAATTCAAACGTAGCAAGGTACGAGTTATAGTCAGCAGTTTTCCAGAACGACCCCGTAGTACCACTTCCACTTCCACGAATATATTTTTTATAAGTTTCTTTGTAATTTGACATATCTAATTACATTGCAATTATGTCTATGGATGAATAAATGAATACAATACAATACACGACATGTCATTAGGTTCTTAATAATTCATAGCTTCTTCGACTTCTGATCGTTCGATTAAAGATTTAAACAGCATTTTCATGGAAAATATACGGAGTTCAATTAATAATCAGCTTAGTCGCCGAAGGTTGTCGGTTCCTAGAGCGAGACAGCCTAAGAACACGTTTCACATCTTCGAGCAAACAGAACCGGAGGGAATTATGCAACCTGCAGCAAAGACTGTGACACATACAACCAGTCCTATTGAGTAACTCCCTTGACCTTGACGCAGTGTTCCCGTTGCAAGCGAATGTAACACCCATACCCGTTTACAATTAACGACCAATCTCCCACGGATACGGATCATTATCATTTGGTATTAGTCCAATGCTAGAAATTGAGAACAGTGGGCCAAAAAAACAGTACTTAGAAATAGGCGAACGCCAGCTGGGCGTCCTGAATAACCATCGGTCTGACTGCCTGCCGTCTGAATTGATAGTAATCGTTTGCGTTGGCGCTATCCGTCCAATTCGGGACGTACCGTCTTACAAAGGGAACTGGACAATTTACACGGTCTCCGCAAACGGTTCGGTTACTCACCAAGGCCGCTGTACAAAGATTACTGTCATCCAATTATGCGTGCTATTGAGTTACTGTAGAACTTCGCTTGCATTTGTTTGCCTAGAATTATGAAACGCCTGAATATGGAAAGGTTTATACCGCGAGTTGTGGAATCTTAACCCAATTAGTGAGGATTACCTAGTTTGTATGCTTTTCTAAGTGTAAGCGGGTGGTAGTTTTGTGTGTGTTGGACTTTTCAAAATGTTGGTTTAGAGCGAGGCGCGAAGGATTGGGCGCATGTTTCCTTTGTCATAAGTTTTGCAGCAAACACTGCGGAGACGAGATAGGCGTTTTACCGGAGTTCCTAATTGAAGACAGCGCGCTACATAAACGTCTTAAGGTGGGAAAAGTTTTAATAATGCATAGCGTAATTATTAGTCATGCATGCCCCGACTTCCGATCCGAAGGTCAAACCCTGTCGTAAACCGGTGTTTTTTTTTTAATTTATGTGCCCATAATACGTGCTCAAAACGGCAAAGGAAAACATCGTGAGAAAGCCGACATGCCCTAGAAACAAAAAAGTTAGAAATCATGTGCCATCTATAAGTGTTCCAATGTCACCATGCCATGTGTCACGTGGCACGCTAACTACTACGCAAAACGCGGACATGTGCCAAGTACATACAATGTTCGAACCTCTCTGACTACCCTTGGTATGTTAAGTATCCTCACAGATCTGCGTACTGAGTAAGGATCCGAGGACCTCCGGTCTTTATTAGGAGATTATAGTCGTGAGCGTCTTTGTTCTTGTAATTGATACCGCAGCTGCTTCTAAAGTATTTAGCCGATGTAAACACATAATCCTGACCACGCACTAGAATTCCCCGTATCGTGGGTATCAGAAACTACGAGTACTGTGGTACCACAACCAGGAACAGATATCCGCAGAACACAAACATTTACTATAAGATAGTTAAAATATTTTTTGTTTGTTTTTTTTGCTAATATTCCCGACACAGTTTTCAAACTTCTGCGGATATTACCGTTCTTTCAAGTTTTTCGTATTTTGTTTTTGACCCAAATAAATATATTTCATAATTTCATTTATTCATGCTTAATGTCCTACATACAATGGTCGACGACCTCTGTGGCGCAGTGGGCGAAGGCCCGCCTGAGACGCAGAAGGTTCAATTCCTGCCACGGGACAAATGTTTGTATCTGCAAATATTTGTCTCGGGTCTGGGTGTTTTCTATGTATAATATGTATGTATTTACAAAAAAAAATGTATATAAATAGTATATCAGTCATGTAGTTCCCATAATACAAGCTCTGCTTAGTTTGGGGCTAGATGATGCTGTGTGAAAATGTCCAGCATTATTTATTATTATTTAATGGTTAAGCTTAGGTCTAGTGCAGCTCCAAGTAGGTTGGTAGGTACATCGGTCCTGTCAGGGCGTTGCAGGTAGGTATTATTTTACAATTACACACATACAATTTAAATAATGAATAGGTAGGTATGTATACAAAATAAAATTAAATGTCAATAATTATACAAAATGTCAAAAATTATGAGAAAAAATATTTCAAGAATTATTTTGTTTTGATTTGCTGCTACTTGAGACACGAACACAAAAGGGCTTTGAACATAAACAGAAAACGGTATGTACTCTTATCACACCACTATGTTTAATGCATGAATGAAGTCTCCAACTGTGTTCCTTTAAACAATGTTTTTACATTAGAATCACTGAATAATACCCATCGACATCGATTTTGTCATCGCATCCAAGTTCATGAATAACGATTCGTATCTCATTAAGCTCGAAGTAACCACACGAGTGTATAAAGAACAGAGAGTACGATTCACAGAAACTCAAAGACTCCACTACTTTTACTTAGAATGAAGATTCAGCACCTGACAGTTTAAATGGCAAGAATGTTCTGTAAACTTAAGTCTTGCATATCTTATTCAATTTTAAATTTACTGTGACATTTTATTTAATTATTTTTATCCTGCTACATATAGTGTTAAGTTTCTGTATAATAATATTGTATAGATTTTTATAATCCAAAATAAATTAATAAAAATAAATGCACCTTTGTCAATTATTATTATTATTTTTGTCAATGATATAAACGTAATGACACATGTTCGCGGTTTGCATAGTAGTTAGCACTGCGTGTGACAAGATGTAAGCGTATCACCGGGTTCGAACCGACGACCTTCGGATCGGAAGACGCTAATGACGAACAATAAACCCAATATATAAGTTGATACGACCAATTTTAGCAAAAATCAGTTTCTTCCTTCTCACTAAAACGAGATTTCTACTATCATTTCAGTAGCTATGTTCATAGCCATGTTAGTATCAAAAGTTATAGTTCGTCTGTGACTGTCTCCCAGATAAGACATCTCAATTATATCGGGGAGCTGTTATTCTGTTAGTTATTTACTCGTGCGCAGGTACTGTTTGATGTTATTACGCGAATGGGTGGAACAGTCTGATGTCATTAAGTCTAACAGGTTTGAGAGAAGCAAGAATTTTCCGAGTAACTTCTAGGTATCTGTTTAAAATTAACACTTCTTCGGGTAGAATTTAAATTTTAACTGGTTTGATGATGTCATCTCGTTTCTAGGATACGTAAATAATGGGATTGTGTATAAAATAATGCCAGTAGAACTTGACCTGAATGAATTGACATCTTGCGTGTATCACTGATTCGCGTTAGATAAATGGTGTTTCAATTTGCGTAAAATTTCACTGGCATATTTGCCCTTCAAGCCACTGCAAGAATTAATTGCTCGTAAATGACCTTTGGTTTTTTTTCAACATTTGACATTTTGATATATGAAAATCCTCGTCTAGTTAAATATTAAATTTTTACAATCGAATAAATTAACGAACTGACAAATGACCAATCACATCATCTTTTCCATGACTAACAAACGGAGACTTGCAATGGAAATGAGGGTTGAGACTAAAAGACGGGTCAGTAATACTATTATCCAGAAAAAGACCAAAGCGAGACATGGTCCAGCGGATAATAGGGCTTAAATGGAAATGGGCATGTCACTTGTAGCGATTAACATCAAATAGATGGTCCCTCATAACTAACGATTGGCTTCCACGGGACAAAAAACGTAGAATAGGAAGACCGCTCAAACTATGGAGCGACGATATAACAAGTGATAACAAGTGAAACAGGAATACATGGGAAAACTTTCTTTCACAGCTTTTGGCGGTCAATACACTAATAACGTATGACGTACCCTACCACTTGCCAAATCATCTTCTGCAAAATACACTCTTCATTGACCACGATAAAGATCATCAGTTATCCAAATAAATACACGTGCGAAGAAGAACTATGGAATAGATTACTTGGATTATTCCGGTTACGACTCGGAAAGCTGGACGTAACAAAGAGACAGATTAAGTGCACGTTCTCTCAGCAGTGTCTCTGGAGTATCTCTAAAGAAAGGAATCTCACTGCCCGCCCTGAATCCAAATCACACTTAGACCCCCGGGACCACGATAGATGTTGTGAATAAATGGAAAGGAGATGAGAGGAGATGGCTGTCAATTTATATGCGGCAGAGATTTAACTTGAGCCTAACTTAAACGGTATGGAACAATGTGGTAAACGATCCACGTTCTATCCATAAAATTGCGATAAAAGGGATAAAATTTGGCAGATAAGTATAGAGGAATGACAGAGGAGCATAGATTATAAATCAGGGAACAGGGAAAGAAAACTTAAGTTGATTGGATGTACGAATGACAAAACCACAACGCTGTTAAATTTTAACATTTAAGAGATTTGGTAATTTATACATTTTTATAAATTACCAAATCTCTTGAGTTATGATATCATCCTCAAATGTCAAAGTGATAAGATCACGCAATTTACAATGACGATTACAATTGCAGTTATACAGCACGATTTCGGACACACAAAATATGGCATTGTCAATATTTCTATCATCATCTTTAAACACATCAGAACGTACGTGCAACCTGTAAGAGAGTAGTATTGGCTAAACAGATTATTATCTTAGTAAGCAATATAATGTACCACTATATTACCTATATTATGTATTCTTGCCTCTATAACATTCCCAGCAAGAGACAATAAAATCTACGAGAGGGTATCTTAATAACTTGTTTATCTTTCCACGCTTATTATCTCTACTTCTTATTTTCCTGATCTGTTACTGGACGAACGTCTGTAACACGATATTTTGTGTCAATAAAATAGAAAAGCAGTGAACGAGCCAACCATCTAAGAACAACAAAAAATTGGCGTAATATTGCTAAGCATTATCTGAGTAGACCACTCATTTATTACACAGAGAGCTCCGTCTGGAGGCAAGCAGGAACCAGAAACAAAAGGAGATATAGAGACTGCGATGGATGTTACGTTAGTAAATAACTCCAGAAGAGCTATTTATTAACAGACAGACAATACTACTAATATTATAAATGCGAAAGCTTGGATGTTTGTTGCTAATAATCTCTCTTTAGTTCCTGACCATGAATAACATTGGGTACTTTTTATAGTACCACGCGGACGAAGCCGTGGGTAGAAGCTAGGTAATTCATATATTAAATAATGCAATGAAACAAACATGTGGGCTGCATGTAGGAAAGATAGGTTAAAACAGATGCCAATGCGTACTCGTGTCTAGAATAGAGAGATCGTAATGGCATGTTGGTATAATCTTCAATAACACACCCGTTGTCTCACCTTAATCAAATTCGATGGAGAACAATAGCTGCGTAATTAATTTAACACACGATCCATCAACCATGTCCACATATATTTATAGCACCTATCTACTGTGCTGTAAGACTTGATGTGTTATACTTGTAGGTTTACATTAAGTTACTTTTAAGACGATACATTATATTAATCTCGGAATGAGTCGAAACTTAGTCGATGCCTTCACCGATAGTGCAGTACGTGAAAATTCCCGTATTTACAATATGAATAGTCAAATTCACGATAGTTTCTAGAATATTAAGCAGTATTCTCAATAAATATATTTAATTGAAATGTTAAATTAATAAGTTTGGCAATAAACATGCTTTTTATTTTAATTTATTTATATGTTACCAATCTAATTTGTTGTTTTGAAAAGACTGAGTCTGCCAACACCAATGTATGATTATTGATTACAGACTGGAATTACGATCTCGAGGCTATGGTTCACTTCGAGCGATAATGAAACTGACTTTCAAAATATCAACATCAAGATTTTATAGCTAAGTTTACAAAATATCGTCGCTAAAGCCATTTTGACACGAAACCAATTTCCATTCTAACTGTAGATGTGCCATATAGCTCCAAGACGCCTGTCCTGTCATTTCAAGACCAAACGTAGACTAAACAATAGAACAAAAATAGCTACTGTGTGAGGCTCTTCAGACGACAAGTATTATAATTTAAGGTCAAGGCCGTTCTAGACTCGTTGAGTCGATATTTAAAGTAGTGAGACAAGATGTTGATGAGTTTGACGAGAGCTCTCTTTCTACTCTCCAAATTCTCGGCCATTTTTAGATTGGAAGTGTCTGTCTCTGTCTTTCGACAGGTATAAGAATATATCCTTCTCGTTTGTGTCTAGTTTATTTATTTTAATAATACGACGAAGTTGGTCAAGGTTCGCTTACGTTGTGCCGATTGTTTGTCAATAGCGATTGTTATAAGAAAACGTACAATATTACGAAGAACAGAGCTATATTTAAAGATTGAACGCTAACATTTTTAAATGAAATTAGTATTAAATGTAGATCAAGGTCAAATATATTAAGATCAGCATTCAGTCTATATCCTAAATTCTAAAGTATCAAAGTATTTTTTACGCACATTGCAGTAACAGATAAAGCAACATTTACGGATTTCAACTTTCATTATAGAGAACACTGAGCGTGACTGGTGAAAATAAACAGCAACTGCTCTATGTACATCACACCAAAGTCTGATAAATAATATGATACCACACTCACAATTTCTTTTGACAACCTATAACTATAAAAGGTTATTTACAACGACTTTATTTAACAAGAAGTGGAGACACAATACTTTGGGAGAGCAGAATTCAATTATGCTTTCAATATTTCTCCGTCTCCGCGGAAAGTTGACTAAGATTAAATTTAAAGTTGTGACCAAGTTAATTTGTTGAGGAATCTGTTTTCCGAGGAAGCGTTAAGGACTAAAGCTGCAAGTCCGTGATAAATGCAAACTAGTTATAAGCCGTAAACAAAGGAAACAGAACTGCAATGCAACTTTGCAAAACTGGTTTCAATCGTCGATGTCATTCGTATAGATAGACGAACAGGAAAAACAAACAGTCGTTATTGCACTTCTTGGAGATTCCGTGTCAGAGATAAACATGAGAAAATGACACGTATATATATCGAATCTGTAGGTAGATGATACAGATTTGTATAAATAAATGTCTATGGCCTTTACAACCAGTTGACGAACCAATTAGCTTGATAATTAAATAATCATCTCTGAAAATATTAAATTCATATATTTTTACCGGTTCCACTGGAAAATAAATAGTTTGTTTGGTTTTTTTTTTTATAATAATGAATCAGATTTTCAAATGTTAAGTAATTATTTGGCATTTGACCATCATCTGACCTATCTTCCACAGTAGCAAAAAACAGTTCGCAACCAAATTTAGCTTATATTCGAGAGTCAGAAGTCATGATTTATCTCACAACTACCGATATTTGAGCCAATCACAACGTATTTTCGCGTTGACATAACAATATAATCACTTGCACACTCGTACTTGATCTGATCGCTAAAACACATGTCATAACAATGGTGAGCCATTGGTGTCGTAAGCAACCTTATTGCCGGCAGTAAACACTCTCAGTTAACAAATATATTTAAACAACACGTGACTCATTTCGATGAGACTATCTATACTAATATTATAAAGAGGAAAGATTTTTTTGTTTGTTTGTATCGAATAGGCTCCGAAACTACTGGACCGATTTTAATCATTTTTTCACCAAATGAAAGCTAAATTATCAGAAAGTAACATAGGCTATCATTTATTTTCAAAAAAATTGAGATCCATAAGAAAATTGCAATAATGTAACCCAAAGTAGTACAATTTTGCCTATAAAATTTATTATTTGGCGTGCGCTGAGAAAACTATTGATGATACATAAAAATTATGTAACTACATGATTAAAGTACTCATTATTACCTACAAAAAAGTCCGCGAGGGAATATATCTTACTATCATAGTTAAGTCACAATAGCAGCTTTTGTGTTCGGAATCGAAACTTACGCGGGTGAAACCGCGGGGCGCAGCTAGTATAATATATAATTATATAACATAATAACACTTTACTGTCACATGATAAAAAAAACAAAAACTGAATATAACTAAAAGTACAATGGGCGGTCTTATCGCTTAATAGCGATTTCTTCCAGACAACCTTGTTGGTGGTGAACTTCCAGACTCATATAATACTATACTAAAAACTAAAACTAAGGTTGTTGTAAAAAGACCTGCCGCTAACAGCGAAGCTGCCCAGTTTGTCTGTCCACTATCCCCCGAACTAGTGTGAAAACTGTATCTCGGAGGCGAGTTTACATCTTCACTGGACAGTCCTCACTGGACAGACTAAACATTTAGCTGATGTAAGATCGATGCCGAGATAAAGAAATCTAGTAACGGTAGACACCAGCCACGTTTCTAGATCTAGCGTTCACTTTTATTTTAGCCACGGTGACATCACCGCTTCTACGTTGATGCTCGAGTATACGTTACATGCATTTGTTTATGATCATCTATCATCAGCTACATTTTTGTTTGGGTCTGAGATGCTTTGAGATGAGAGATTGCCCGGTTCCAGTGTATTTTTTACGAGCCGTAAATCACACAATGAAATTCCAAACAGTTCTTTTATGTTTGTTTCAACTGCTGTATCGTAGTCTTCTACCCTTTCGTCTCTACTGGTGATGCCGAGCTCTAATTACCCATTTTCCAATTTCGACACCATGGCGCGCTTTAAACACGACAGAAACCAACCCAAATTAATGACCGTATAATTTAGGGGACAAAGGAAGCACACATTAAAATGTATCTTCTAATCTTCAACCATTTTGTGTTGGATTATGGCTCGCATCCTCACACAGGCTTGGTCCAATTGCGGTAACACCCAGTAATACCTAGTCGCGGTAAGGCCCCGGTTGTTAAATAAGGGATTAAAACGCTATCCATTGGGTAAAACATTTGTGACATTTCAGATAAGGATTTGTAGAGGACGCTAGGTTGAAAGATGCTGAAATGTATTTGAGAATAGCTAACAGCCGTTTTGTGATTGGCTGAGAGTTGTTTAGTTGAAGTTGATTTGGCCTCAGTTGAAAGCTTAATTCATTGAAATCACGTAGAATAGACAATTTAGAAAATCGTCATACGCTAGTGTAGTTAGAGTTAAAGAAAGAAAAGAAAGAAAGAAAATATTTATTTGAAAAGAAAAAGAAAAAAATTATTTAACACGACATAAATATATATATATATATATATATTTATTGTGGGAATACATAATAATAGTAATTTATGTTTGGACAGCCTACTTATAAGTACCTACCTATAACTGAAACAGAAATGCCCCACGCATCTTACTGCCTAATCCATCTACCTAGACAGTTTTATGTCGCACCAAAAAGGTATCAGCTCAGCATAATGCTAGGTAGGTGGCTACCTACTTAGCGCTGGTGTTCTGCTGAGCCTGCGCAGTGACGTCACAAACTCCAGAACCAAACACTACGCTCAACAGATTATTATGTGTATTATATAAATATATATATTTTTAAACTGTATTTACTGTAAATTATTTACTATGTTCTAACTGTTATACCTAAATAAAAATGAGAAAAAAATAAAACAAATGCATACGCGCCTACTAAGGTGATCATTTACATTTTGACAACCTCTGTGCCGCAGTGGGCGAAGGCCCGCCTGAGACGCAAAAGGTTGCGGGTTCGATTCCCGTCGCGGGACAAATGTTTGTTTCAGCAAATATTTGTCTCGGGTCTGGGTGTTTTCTATGTATAATATGTATGTATTTACAAAAAAAAATGTATATAAGTAGTATATCAATCATGTAGTTCCCATAACACAAGCTCTGCTTACTTTGGGGCTAGATGATGCTGTGTGAATATGTCCAGCATTATAAAAAATATATATATATATAAAAACATTAATAATTATAATAAATCATACTAAATATACCTATATGATATTTAATGGAGTACCCCATGCGCTAGGAATTAGAATAAAATGAGCTTAAGAGCGCTTGGAATGTATTCATGAAAAGATGTGATAGTAAATTTCAAGTCTCTTACAGTGTAGCCTGCGACTTTGAATCTTAGCACCTATATTCTTTTCTCTGGCAAATACTCTATGATCAGTTACTTCAATGGATAATATATATTATTCACGTCATATACTTGCTTGCAGGGTTATACTTGCGTCATCGGTGGAGATGGTAACAACTATGCATAAAGCGTTTGAAAGAAAAGGGATGAGAGTTAATGTGAGTAAGACGAAAGTAATGGTTTTTGATAAAGATGAATGTATGAATGCATGTGATATTGTGATCGGCGGAGAGAGAACAAGTAAAAGAATTTGTATATCTGGGGACTTTGTTTACTAGGGATGGGAAGCATGAGAAAGATATTGAAAGGAGAGTGAATGCTGGAAATCAAGTGAATGGGGCACTTCACTCCTTCATGAGCAGCCGGCAATTGTCTGAGACGGCACGACTAGCCTTGCATAAAGGCGTGTTAGTGCCGACATTAATGTATGGAAGTGAAAGTTGGGTATGGCAGAAGAAACATCAAAGTCGAGTGAATGCAGTGGAGATGGAGATGAGAGCTTTGAGAAGTATGTGTGGTGTAACTTTGAGTGTTAGAGTGAGGAACAGCGTGCTAAGAGAGCAGTGTGGAGTGAATGAAGATGTAGTAACGAGAGTTGAGAAAGGTATGTTGAGATGGTTTGGGCATATAGAAAGGATGGACGAAAGTAGATTAACAAAACAAGTATACGAGGCGAGCGTGAATGGGATAGTTGGTAGAGGAAGGCCTCGGCGAACGTACTCTGACCAAATTGGAGACATTTTAGAAAAAGGCCAGGTCAGAAGTACACTAAACCGCCGAGCCTGTATGAATAATGTGATGAGGATGAATGAAGCGAAAGAGGTATGCCAGGATCGTAGCAAGTGGAAATCCTTGGTCTCTGCCTACCCCTCCGGGAAACAGGCGTGACTATATGTATGTATGTATATTATTCACGAATAGCTAATGAGTCATTACCATAATCCACTTTAATCCATACTATTTATCAATACTATTTTTCTTTTCTTGCCTTTCTTTCCTGGCTTGGTCGCGGAGGAACAGGCACCTAGATAAAAACCGACGTTTCAAAGTGGTCCTTGTGATTTTATTGAATAAATGAATTTTGACTTTGACTTTGACTTTGAATAGGAATAGCAAATACCTATTACTTGTTGGAATAGATAGTGTTCTTGTCTGCACGTAGAGTCCAGGTCATTGACGTCCCTCTCAGCTATTCGGCATACGACGTAAATAATGTAATCGCCGGAATAAGAACGTATAAAATGTAGTGACAGCGTATAAATATGTACGCATGTATCTACCCACGCCACGCAATTACTCCCCAAATCACATGTGAAATAAATCCTAGCTGTTCTACGACTCTACCACTGATTGGTGGAAATTATGAGTTTTATTGAACAGGATTTGGACAAAAACGAGCGGCGTCGTGTCTTTTAAATATAATATGAACTAGTTATTTTATTTCTGAAACAAAAATTTGTACACAAATTCAGATGTACGTACGTACGTGCACGCGTTAAATTCCACTAAATTCTGTAGTTTCAACGATTTTATTATCTTCTTATAATTCTTTATTGTTTCACAGAAATAAAACAGACATTTTTAACAAAATATTAGGTGAGGCATGTACAAAGGCGAGCTTAACCCTAAAAAGAGTTTTCTTCCAGCAAACCTTTGGGGAGAGATAGAGAAGTGATAAAGTTGGTAGGTGTACAAAGTCAGGAAATATACTTAAAATACCACTATATTTTAATAAACTACATATTATACATACGTACTTGAACTACCTATGAATACACATACACCGAAAATAAATACAATATCCTCATATTAATACATAAAAACATACATAATACTCTTTCACTTTAGATTTAAAAATGTTCAGCGATGGGCTGGCTCAACCTCTATCTTCAACCTCAAGCACGAAGGCATTTTTTATAAAACAGCGAACATCATTCAGTTTGGCTCTTCCGCAACTTAACGAAATGTGTAATAGATGATGCTTCATATCACGATAAACGATAAAAAAGAAGGAAAAGGTGTGGACGCGAAAGAAGGGCCGGCCTCACTCTATGTCACTCTGAGGTTACATGTCTAGATTGGGCATGATGATTTGTATCCGTGCCCGACTAACCAAAATGGAATACGTCCGAGTCAACTTCCAATGTAGGTCAACCATCGATGAGTTATGACGACCTGTAATTTATAGACTCCCACTAATTACGTTAATTACGTGTTCTTGAGTGGAGACCGCGACTCGGCAAACGTAGTGTAGGACGCCCTCCGGCCAGGTGGGATGACGATCTGCGAAACACTGCAGGCAGATGCTGGATGCGGCAAGCTGAAGACAGGGCGCTATGGCGCTCATTAGGGGATGCCTATGTCCAGCAGTGGACTAATATAGGCTGATGATGATGACTAATTACGCGAGCAAATTGTGATTTAATAGAGTCTAGAAATGAGGGCAATTTAATAGCGAGGGAAACACGACAGCGGAAATAAAATAACAATAAAGTAATTAATAGGCGCCACTTCTCGCCGAGAGTTTCAAGTCTCAATGATGTAGGTATATAACACTTGGAAGAAAATCACAACGCATTTCGGTCTTGGTATTTTGCCTTGACGGTAATTTCACTAGCCACGAAGCCTTCTCCGCTCACGTGGTATCCGGATAAAAAGTAGGCTTAGTGTTATTATAGAACTATAGCTATTGCCATCTAAATCCGGTTAATCCGTAACGATTTCCCAAACTAATTTAGTGCCGGATGAGCATTACAAATTTTCCGATACTTTGAGGAATACTAACCCATGGCTTTACTCTGCAAAGCAATAGGACCATATGTGTATGTCTATACTAATATTATAACGAGGAAAGATTTTTTTGTTTGTTTGTAACGAATAAGCTCCGAAACTACTGGACCGATTTAACCTTTTTTCACCAATAGAAAGCTAAATTATCAGTAACATAGGCTATAATTTATTTTAAAAAAAAATAGAGATCCTTAAGAAAACTTCAATAATGAAACCAAAAGTAGCAAAATTTCGCCTATAAAAGTCATTATTTGGCGTGTGCTGAGAAAACTATTGATGATAAATCAAAATGATGTACTACATGATTAAAGTACCTGAGTAAGTAAAAGCCATCGAAGGAATATATTTAACTATCATAGTTAAGTCACAATAGCAGCTTTTGTGTTCTAAAATTTAATTAGATCACCCAAAAGTTGGTTACATTCGTATCGTTGTATTAATTCTTATTCAAATAAATACTTTAATCATCAAGGGTATGTAGCAGTAAAATACATTACTGTTACTTTTTACCCCGATATTCCCGAGGAATCGAAACTTAAACCCCACGCGGGTTAAGTTTCGATTCCTCGCAGCTAGTATTTAATATAGTTGATGGTAAAAATACCACGATTATCATTACCGTTTGAAACAGGCCAAACTATTATGTGGTATGCTTGGCTGGGTGAGGTGATGTGACGTAATCTAATCGATAATTCGGTATCTGTAACTGTAGCGAAACTTATTCACGTGCGTCGATAGCGTGCCTTGAATAATCATCGAATCCAACTATTAAGAATCTGACGATACTTGATTTTATTTCCATAAAATCAAGATTGCCTTTTAGCGTCGAACGTAACGCGGAATACTTTTTTTTCTTTTTTTTTTCGTGCTTCAAAGATGTTCTGCGACTTCTTTTACATTTCTTTCTAATTAAAACTGACTGGATTTTAGTGAAACCCTTTAAGGAAAAGTTAACCATTAAAAGTTTACGACAAAGAAGTGTTTTGACTAGAAATTTCAATTTACTTTTATAAAGATTCATGGACTTTTATTTTGTTGTATCCTTTTCCTCAATAAAATTTTGTTTTGAGATAATTTTTCGGCAACTGACGCCAGAAGTATCGAGATACCTTTTTGTGTTAGAGATGTCAATACCATGGAAAGGTCCCTTGTTGCTTTGGTCTGAGATGGGTTGGTACTTATTCATTTTTGCGTAACATATTTTCTACAGCAAATACCCTGTTATACAGAAACAGGAGGAATAGGAACTTAGCATGTTGTCTTCCGAGATTTTATTCCACGTAGGTAAAAGCGGCTAAATTTTATACAAGCTTCTTATTTACGGTATTTTTTCAGTAGGATACCAACTTACAATGTGGTGCTCTGAGCACTTAGACAAAATATCATCTAGATATATCACATAGCTGCCAAATGAGCACATCAAAATGTAAAAAATATTAATTTGCATAATTTAATGAGTGAGGGTCTTACTTATAAAGATTATTTAACAGATGATTAACTAAACGCTGCAATGTCTCTTTCTGTTATGTGCCATTTCAAATTCAATATAAGAAAACTAAACACTATTCAGAAAAGCAACCGTTTAAAATCTTTACTAACATTTTTCAAAATCGTTAGAAATATTATTGATAACATGTTTTTTTGTTGTGGCAGTAGATAGATAGATTTTTTATTCAACACATGCAATACAGCACAGACAAGTACAAATGAAAATAAATACAAACAAATGGATAGACAAAAAGAAAGAAAGAAAGAAAGTTATTTATTTGACAACAACAAAGCACAGAAAGGACACAGAGAAAATAGATAAATAAACACAATAAATACCTAAGATTTTAACAAAAACATAATGACAAAGAGAAAATTTTTGTGCTAATTAGTCCCATCTGTGCCGTGTGGGCCAAACAGGTCCTGTCTCAGCTTAGTGCTGCTCCGCACAGTAGTGAGAAGCAACGCTGATTTTCAGAAGGGCCTAGGAAACAAAGATAACTAAGATAGTTAAGTTTAATAAAATTGTAGACTAAACCAAATTTGCTAAAAAAAATGTTGGTTAAGACTCTTTTCGCCTTCCCATAATTCAATGAAACTCCTCTAACCGATAAACGCTATCTTGTATACCGTACCCCTATTTTCCTCAAAAAAAAAACCGGATATTTTTTTAGCAGCCCCTTTTTTTTGTCCGCCCCCCCCACAATATCAAATGTTAGCTTGTACTAATTAGGCAAATTATAATCCGGATGTTCATTACGCTTGCCTCGAGCTTTTTTGGGACATCTATAAACATACCACGTTTTCGTGAGCATAACGTAGGTCAAGGATATGTTATTTTATACTGGTTTGAAGTGTGAAACTCGTAGGCAGGTAAAATAACACCGACAATTTATTCGGCAGCAGAATTTAAGATGCAAAATCAAAGTCAAAATTAATTTATTCATTAAAATCACAAGGATCACTTTGAAACGTCGGTTTTAATTTACTGCCTGTTCTGCCGCCACCAAGCCAGGAAAGAAAGGCAAGAAAACACGGCTGGTTATTCTTTTTAATTATCCTTTTACAAAATAATAGGTTCGAGTTGGAGCATTTTCAATCCCAAGACTTTTGTCATATAAATAATCAGATATTTTATAGTATGCCTTTTTATAAAGTTTTTGTTTAATTACGTTTTTAAATTTGTTAATTGATAATTTTTGTGTATCTCTTTGGATTTTGTTATAAAAGCGTACACCTTGCCCTTTAAACGATTCGTGCTGAACATTTTCACACAGCATCATCTAGCCCCAAAGTAAGCAGAGCTTGTGTTATGGGAACTACATGACTGATATACTACTTATATACATTTTTTTGTAAATACGTACATATTATACATAGAAAACACCCAGACCTGAGACAAATATTTGCAGACAAACATTTGTCTCGCGACGGGAATTGAACCCGCAACCTTCTGCGTCTCAGGCGGACTTTCGCCCACTGCGCCACAGAGGTCGTCAGAGGAGGAAAATGCTCATTAAAAAGACCTAAAGCGATAATGTCTTCGATTCACCACTTATCGCGTAATTTTTAGGTGGGTAATATTAAAATTGATAGCTTAGTGGACGATAAGCGAGCAGATACCAATCAAGAGTCCCACTAAAGTCAAAGTCAAAATTCATTTATTCAATAAAATCACAAGGACCACTTTGAAACGTCGGTTTTTATCTAGGTGCCTGTTCCTCCGCGACCAAGCCAGGAAAGAAAAAGAAAAAGTATTGCTTATATTATTCTTTAGCTTATATAAGGGGCCATCTATAAATTACGTCACACGTTAAGGGGGAGAGAGGGGGTCAATAAAGTGTGACTTCATCTTCAACACTAGCGAATAACTTTAGGGGGGGGGGGGGGGGTCACACAGCTGTGAGCTTCAAAAATCATGATATTCTTGTGACGTAATTTATGGATGGGCCCTAAGTACCTGGATAAGAAACTGTTAGTCTTATATCGAAGCTATCTGCTACTGATATTGCGACAGGACGGTAGATCAGCGCGCTACTTACCTACACCAGGTCTGCGGCGCTTTATGCTGACTCTCATCACAATTTGTGGCTACTTATCACATCAGCAGTTCAATCATCTAAGTTATGTACTTAATTTATAAGTAGTTGCAAATAAATGATCTATCTATCTATCTTATCGTAAGCGAAGTTAGCTTGTTTGCTTTTAAAATAAAACGACGCCACGCGCGCCGACCCCTACAATTGTTTCACTGTAGCGGAGAATTTCAATTCCGAAATGCTTGAAACAACTGTATTGTTCGTAACAAAAGCATTACTAAAACGTAACAATGTCACGAGTGCTAGTATTTGGGGTCGATAGAACAGCCGCAGCGGGCCGCTGCCTGCAATGCGCCCGCCCGCTATTACTGAAGACGGAATACAGATGAAAAATTCAACGCGGAAAATTGTAACATACACCCACAACCTCAAACTACAAACTACGTCAACGCTGCAGAATTTTATAACTAACACACCAGGGAGTCTAGACGAATACCACTTTCTGTTGACGTTAACGCCTGCGAAAAGATAGAATTGTATGGGAATGACATTAGCAGACGTGTCACGTGACAGCTGCCAAGTTTTACCTTGTCAAATTTGCGTTAGCGTGAAAGGAAAAGTAAGCGTGAGGTATATGTCTAGCCCCCATGTGCCTTCGAGCATCAAGCGGAATCTAGTCTAAGGGTAATTTTGTACAAAAAAATGTATATAAGTTGTATATCAGTCATGTAGTTTCCATAACACAAGCTCTGCTTACTTTGGGGCTAGATGATGCTGTGTGAAAAATGTCCAGAATTATTATTATAAACGCGAAAGTTTGTGAGGATGGATGTTTGTTACTCTTTCACGCAAAAACTACAGAAAGGATTTTGATGAAACTTTACAGTAATATAGCTTATACATAAGAATAACACATAGGCTACTTTTTATCCGGGTACCACGCGGGCGCAGCCGTGGGCAGAAGCTAGTTTACATACATTTCAGTCGCTTGCCACTTCACACAAGTTTGTGTACAATTTTATAGATTAATGTCATTATGGTCGGTCGATACTACACGCTCCGATCTAATCTCTATAATGATGGAAGTACATCTGAAGAGTTATCCGCTTATTAGCTGTATCGAATATCACCAGCCCATTAAACGCGTTCAGCTTCGATTATAATCTGGTTAACTGGACACAGCCTGCCCTAATTGACCTTTCGACCGTATTCCCAAGCTAATCGATAGTCGATGTTTGCTTTAGACTGTAGCGTCAATACAATTACCCAGCCTGATGAAATTACTAATCGTCGAAGCAAATATCAGAGTAAACCAAGTGTTATTGCCACAAATCTCCGAATACGGCTCATTAAATTTAGATTGTGACTAGTATAAACCTGTGACCGATTGTAAACTAGGATTCCTTCGACTTCCTTACGCTTATCAGAAACCCTGATTCGAACGACCCTGTATTATTCATGCCTTAAGCCCTATTACTCTCCACCCCCAGCTCTAAGCTCATGGCGTGACGAAGATAAATATTCAACCAGCACATTTACACGTGTTTACATTTGCAGGGTGATTTATGGCTCCGAATGAAATAGGGCACAATTTCCCGACCAGCTGTTAATTCTGCGTCACAGTCAATATCAGAAAATGTCAGCCACGGTCTGTTATTCCGAGGCGATGGGCGAGCCCGTGACGGTAACCCAAATTTTTATTACAAAACGCCATCGTCAATTTGGCACAGGAATACGCCCGGACGGAATAATTAATACCACTTGATGAGCCGAGGCCCGTGTCGTTTCTATTTTTCGCTTAGATTTCACCATCAGACCATAATCCAACCAAACCCGACCCTAACTTCCTTGATGTAGTAGCAATGAAGATCCTTATAAGTTTATGGTAGAGTTTAATATCGCCACTGACGATAAAATGGAAAGTAAGATCGTAAGAGAATATAATTTGCCACATTCATTGCCAATCGGAAACATATTAAAAGTAAAAGTGTTTCGGCAACCAATGAATTTTAGTATATGATGACGAATCTACACAACAAACAGTTTTACTTTTTAAACTATCGATGGAATACACTTGTACTGTGTACATCACGAGCTAACATTTAGCGCTATTCGACTATGACCACACGAATCAGGTTGTGCAATGCAAACTAAAGATCGTTAGTTTAGAGACCTTGACACACCTGGGAAAGCTGAATTTAAGTGATGTAAGCACCGCGGCCGGTGGCTTGATTTGATCAATCACAGCTCTAAAACATTTAAAGCACTCACATTTCGAGTTGTGTGAGCAACGCGACCCCATTCCGTAAGGGATGAAAGGGGATAATACACAGGAGCTCATAACCGGAACACTCTACAGAGAGACAATGCGACGTCGACGGAGGAAATACAAAAAGCGAGGCCTCCTCTTGTTCCACGAATGAAGTATTTGTGCCGCAAAAATCCAAGGGAATGCCTTCTCGTGGACAAATTTTTACTTGTAGTCCGCTCCAAGATCTTGCGTTTTTGGCGTAATTTTATATATTTTTTCCCCAGATTGATTCCTTGATCACATTTATCGAGCTAAAGAAACAAAATTCTTTCATCGTTTAATAACATCACCTGAAGTAAACCGGGTGTATTTAAAGGGAAATCTGATATTTCTGGTCCTATGGATCATTTTGGTCCCCACATAAAACCAGATCGATTATCATCATATCAAGAAAACATTAACCATTACATATTTTGACTTTTAATTTATTTAAAAATTAAATAACTATTTTAGAAAGGTTTGAAGAACCTTTTGAAGAAGTTTGAAGAAAGAAAGAAAAAACTCTTTCAAAACTATACCTCACATGACCTCGATTCGTCCAACTTGACTCGAAGACCAAAAATAGAAGATCAACTTTATTTCTAGTAAACAACGCGGATTTAACATTCACGAGTCACAACCTATCTTTGTGAATATTAATGAATTATGCAAAATAAAATCGGGATTACCCGAATAAAATCTTCTGAAAGCTTTCTCCAGCGTAAGTAACATTAACGAACAAAGTTCAGTGTACTGTGTGCTGTATAAAAAAAGAGACATCCCAAATTCGCGAGTTCACGACGACAGTTAATCACTTTTACTATCATTTTATTACGGCCGAGTATCTAAAGTTAATTTAGATCATTTTCACTTTTATTACATTCGGTGTTGAGCCTAACTTCCGGCAGTTTGTTTGGCAGCGAGGAATCGTGCCTAAATTTTATATTATAAGTCATTCGCAATTTTATGCCCCGCTGAGGTTATCAGCTGACTGCCAATCCAATCCTCCAGTTTACTGTTTACGACATCAATAACGATAAGGAACTTTGCGTTCGCATCACTATCACGGGGTTGGGTATCCCAGTGTGGCAGGACTATTTAAGTATTACCATACATCGATAATGTTTTTAATTTCGTTTCAGTTCGGTTACTGCCCTAACGACTTTTTCAAAGATTTCAACATAAAATATCTAGGTAGCGTTCCTTACGTAACCTAGAATAGCGTACTGCGCGAATACGAGGGCCTAATGATACACGTCTATGCAAAGACACGTGCCGACGAAAAGTAGGCTGACTTTTGCCGTACCGCAGTACTGCAGCTTTATGTCACCTCTAGTTAGAACACGCGAGGATTTTTTTTTGCTGCACACTCTATGGACCGATTATCGGAAATCACGTCTTTAGGAATTACGGGTAAGGCTGTTTATAGATTGTCAGTGAGTTAGTCACGATTTACGATTTTAATTGGTTGAATGAAATTGCAAGTATTTATAACTTTATATGTGATCAAAATTAGAGATATAGGTGTTGTAGCTTCCTTCCTATATCTATCTCTCTTGATTTCACTTCAAAGTACTGTATGATGGTACGAACTGTATCGAAACATATCTAAATAGAGGAAAATCTCAGAGGAAAAACATACACTAGAACGCCAGCGAATTACAGAATATAGGCCAGCACTTCCCAGGTAGATTCAACGTCTTTATTTCCTGTTCGAGAGACACTGTTTGGAAGTACAGTTTACATCGAAGCGTTCTGATGCAGTTTTTGCTCTGGAATATGAATCGAAAGCACTCACCTGGGTAAAAGTCATGCGACTTGGACATCTTCACTCTAGCGCCAGTGTCCTTCTGGAGCTGGGCGATGGTCTCTCCGCCCTTGCCAATGATGGCGCCGGCCACCATTGACGGCACCAGCACCTTGAAGTGGTACGTCGGCTCCACGGCTGCGGATAAAATGCTGATGAGTGAGGTTCGAGGATCAGAGCACCGTGTTCTGTTAAACTTTTGACTATTTGATCGTGGAATTGAAGTTAGTGTTTCTGCTACTTGGAGCCAGAGGCATTTATCAATATTGCTATGTTCCGGTGTTTCTTATCAAAGGAATAGTTTTCTTTGATTGTTCAAACCCGAGGGGAAATCGGCAATGGCAACGTGCGTAGTTACTTAATTTGTGCAAACGCCTCATGATTGGCAATATTCCCAAAACGCAAAAAATCATACGAACCCATCCTCAGGGCACTTTTGATTAAATTGCTCATTCTAAATGCGAGCTAACAGCGTAATATTTAACGTTAATTATAAGAGGATTTTAAGCAAAATTTGGGACATAACATTGTGTGCTATTATTGTCGGGTACAAAACAGGCGAGATTAAACCACGGATCAAATGCCTTTTGTTTGCGAGCTCTGTGAGCTCAGTAGCTTAGAACACGGCGCTCGCGCTAAATAAATGAGCTTTCAGGTATGAAATAGTACTCCAAGACACCATGACATCCATGGATCAGCAACAATATCAAAGATTGTTTGAAGTGCTCGAAATCGGTCATGTGTGAGTGCAGGAAGGTATGTTATGTGGCCACACCGTCGGAGCCTGCAGTGATGTCATGTCATGATGTGCGAGTAGCCAATACCAATAAGTACCAATTCATTAGCACCAACATTGCTGGCATCAATATCATGTTGGCTTGATACACACAATAGAAATACGTGTTAGAGTTTTATCTAGTCTTACTTTACAGGCGATAGTACAGCTTCTTATTTATTTATTTAGTTATTGACATGCTTTTTGATTTCTAAACACAGATGGAGAAGACGACGATGCGAAGATAGAAGACTGATGAACATGAAGTTGAACATGAATCTACTGATGACAATCAAAGATCAAACTTCGGTACCTGGACTTTCGATTCAACTAACCTGACCTCAATAAAAGCGATTAATCAAACCAAATATGAAACACAGTCAACAATACATGTTGGTACAGCCGCCCACATCCAATGTGATTCAATTGAGAGGCGTCCCACAGGCGTGTGATGGCGCGGCTCGCCTGACCTCATTTCGAACGAGGCATGCCTACATGCCTAGACCACCTGCCCTTTATGGTAAGACACTAAGAGCCGGTGTCACCGATAGACGTGTCCTTTGTGTTTCTGCTCTACTGAACTTAGCAAAACCACGACGTAACTGACGTGAACGATCGACGGCAGGTAACAATTATTTGAACTGTGAACAAACAGGCTCGCAAATAGCTCCGCCTGGGAATTCAATAAATTGTGCTTTTATATCAGAATAGTACTCACAGTGTTTTTCATTGGAATGAATGAGTCGGTTGCTTATAATGCGAGAAATTTATAGCAACATGATTAACAAAAACATGATTCCAACAAGTAATATAACGGGCATTTTATTACGGGGAAGCTCCTAAATGACTTGCCCGAAAGTACCTTTCAACGAACCGTTATTAAAAGCCGAAAAAAGTCAGCTTCGTGTTTTCAGGGCGACAAAAGAACGGCTCGCCTAATCTCCACGATTGTAATCTGGACCCACTGTGAAATATTACTTCAGGGTGACAATGACAGAACCGTTTTGTACCCCAACATCTGACAGCCACTTTATTTGCACCGACTCGCCTTATCCACAAAGTTGGCTTTGATAACAACTATTTTAGGATTCTTCAATCCTAGCTAAATTATTCAGACTTTCGAGCAATGCTCGTTTTGTCGTTGTCTGAAAGGAATAAGACATGAATGAAGTCTCTAGGTATTATTATGTATGATGATCAATATTGCTCTTTTTACATTTGTCAAGCGATTCATGCATAAGAAGCGTTTTTTACTTGATATACGACTAGGAAGACAATACCGGTCGCCTACATTGTCACCAACTGCCATGATATAACATCTATGTGCACATTGGAATGTAACCTTGTCAGCAAAATCAATGTTTTGCCCAGAGCACGGCGTCGTATGTCACTCAATGAATTAATTTACAGCTTTTAGTAGATCAGGTTCTGGGTTAATAGACAAATAGCTTAACTTTCAACAGCATAAAAACTTTTTCTCCCACTCGTAAAATCTTCGAACGACTTTGCACTGAACTATGGGAAAAGTGGACCGTGAACTTCTCAATGTACCTTTACGAGAAAGAGTAAGAAGGGAAACTTTAGTAAACTCTTCAGTGGTAAACACTTTGTAAATATAAACGAAACAAAAGAAAATAACTAGTGTACTCTGGGCACTTAGAATTTAGTAAGAAGGTCTTAACAGAAGTGTTTGACAATCAAGATACTCGCATCATTCTTGAGGCCATCGGGAGCTAATCAATCTTCGAGCCTAAGCCTAAATAATCTTTGGGAGAGGATTATGCGGTCGTGCGCGCGGATTGATAGATTGCTCCCTAGCCCTATTTATTGCGTAAAACTTTACTTGTAAATAGATTTTGAAAGCTCCTATTTGTCTTGTTGGAATACTGTGGGAGGTTTTTTACTTCGGGCACTAATTGTTTGTATATCGGACCGGCTATGTTTTCCGACCCTATGTCATTATCCTTGTCACTTTATTGATGACATTTTAATATTGTGTCATAAAAGTTTTGCCTTTTGCTTTGGTACAAGTATTTTCCTACTAATAAGTCATCATCAGCGTGTACTAGTTGACTGGAAGGCTGGTCAACACGCCATTGAGTCTGATATCATCGTTTGTACAAGTGATAAATATAGTCATACAGACTTATTTGTGCATGCCCCAGGGTTCAAAGCCACGCCTCTCGAGATGAAGGATGTGGCATCCCTTCAGGCAGATGATAAAGCTCAAGGGATTTTAGCGACTCAGAGAGAAAATGACAAATCATTTGCTCTAATGGGCCATCAAGATTAAAGTAAGGACATTATGTAAAATCTCTTAGCGAGATACAAGCGGGCACGTTTTACCGTGTGCGCCCACGGTATGCATTCATGTCAAGTACACGCCGATGCTTCATCTCGGGTTGCGTATTCTGCTTGAATCTAATTCGGAGATGAGTGTGCCTGAAGTTTCGTAACATTTCTAACATGGCGCTTCAGTAGGTTGCCGTGGCTGAGAACACTACTAGAACAAATATTCACAATTGCGTATAGTAGAACATGTTCTGATTATGTATGCGGTTATAGCGGTTGCCCGGCATTGGTTGTTTTTTTTTAATACGAGAATACGAGCACGTAGAAGCAAGTGTTTGATAGATGCTAATTAAAATATCCTTGTCACTTCCGTGTATTGACAAGGGGACGAGGGAGGAGTTAGCAGACTATTCGTTTTAAATAAACAGTTTCTTTGAACATATCTCGAGCAATTTGTAAGTTGGATTTATCTTTTAAAATAATATTTAGGTCTAGTCTAATTGATTGAAAGACACGAATGTGTTTTTCACGAATGTGTGAAAACACGAATTTTCCTTGTAAAATCATACAACTTGATGAAATAATAGAAAATATTTTTGATCATTCACTATGGTCAATTGGTGACATTCTATGTTACGCCATCTGAGATGAACGCGCAAGCGTGTTTGTGCTACTTTCACGCCTCTATCCGTCGGATCTCTATGAATTTTGACAGCCGCATGAAAGCGGACGAAGTAATCAAATTATCCCCGGGGAGCAAAAACCAATACCGCAACGATAGCCGGTTTCACCACAAAAAATAATATTTTTACATGCACATTCCCTCTGGAACCTTATCTAAATTAATGATTTTGATTTTGACGTATGGTAAGTATAATTAATCACTTAGATAGGTCCATCGCCGCGTGACCTGCCATTCGAGGGGTTATCGTCGGCTATCTAAAAACGCCCCATGACGACCTTCGGATAGCTTTTAGCATATCCATGTTATTTTCATGCATGAGAGCCCACTTATCGTTGAATTACGTCACAGTTTTACGGTGTTAGATAAACTTAACCGGTGCAGGTCACGATAGCGGTTTTTTTAATGAAAAAACAATAGATAGGCATTCAACGCGGAACTGGGGCGGCGATGGACAAAGCTTCGGAATCGTTTGAGACAGCATAGCTTAGTGCGAAACGTTTTCTAAAGCCTTTGCATAGCCTAGAGCTTACTTGTAGAGGCAACTGTTGTTGACGACACTGCCAATAAGACTGCGCGACCCTATACAAAAATGAAAATCAGTTCCATTTTACTATTGATAAAAATAATCAATAAGCAGAGCAGCAAGGAAATGGCGCATGGAGCTTCTGCAGTCGGAAACAGCTGCCAATGTGTTGATGCGGCATTATGGCTCAAATGAAAAGGGGTCATTTGCTATGAACTAGATCACATTATTCCACCGAGCAAAAAACTGGGTTACAGCGAACTTAAGTGAACGAAGATTTTACGGAGATACGGGAGAGAGATATGCACGGGGCGATGCCAAGTGTAATGATAAAATATTCAAGTTTGAATATAATGGTCATGATGTGCAAAATCAATGCCTCATTTATTTGTTATTTATCGATCACGTTCCATGAACAAAAAAATATAACAGGCACTTAAATCTGACTAAGTAGTACGGAAATGCACCAACCAAAAAACCTACGCAACCGTACTTCAATCAGGTAATGGATTTTTTTCAAACAACATTCATATGGAATACAAAATCAAGGATAAAGGTATTACTCAACAGAAAACTTTGTAAAATAAAGGTCTATTGATTTACAGTCAGATGCAAGTGGTAGTGAGAATTTATTATCGAGACGTATTTTATGGGTATTTATAGCGGGCTTAGTGGCATTAGAGTTAGTGTGGACGGGGATCCTGAATTACATTGTTCCAGTTCGTTACGTTGATAAAAAAAGCACAAGGTTGAAAAGTACGTTCCACTTGGCAAGGTCCTCAACACTCGAGCCTCATCAACTCTTTTCATGCATGCTCGCGCGCTATTGAAAAGAGCACGATTTGGCCGGAGATTATACGAGAGAAGCGCTTCTCGACTCTGCTTTGCGCTTTGAAAATTGTAACTTTCTTTCACTCTTTGATCTTTGAAATGGGAAAATTTGATGGAACGAATACTTTTTGGAGTGCGGATCTCTAATTCAGGGCTAGCAGTATCTCTGTTTGGGAAGTGTTGAAGCTCTTAGTGTACGTAGTCTTAAAGTTTTGACATACTTGCACTGTTTCCATAAACACTTGAACCATCTCGGTGGCACTTCTAACATGAAAAATAGCAACAAGTCTAATAAATCATGTTACGCGATCCATTCCTGTTCTAATTGCGGAGTCGTACGAAATACATTTCCACATATTTTCATACACAACCAAATACATTTCGAAATTAACGGGGCTTATAATAACAGTAACAGATAAGATGGCGGAGCAACGTGCATTCTGTTATCGCTTGTGAGTGACATCGCTGTGTAATTTGTGTCGTACTGATTAGCGACCATTTTCCATATTTCGATAGAGTTCATTTGCTAGCTAGTGAAAATATAGAGTACTGGTTTCGTGATAGCTGATTAGTACTGATAAGATGTAGGCGTAGTGACTTAATAAAAGCAAGCAAGTCAAATTCCAAGGCTTCTGAAACCAGTGTTTAATGCTTTGGTTTAGCATATCCCCCGAAGAACAAGTTTAATAACATTCCGTGCCAGGATTCTTGTCAACACCAGCTATGCTAATGCACGTGAGTGAACAGCAACGAACCAACATAATGTTTTTTTTTTTTTAATTTTTACGTAATAAACATTCACTTGCATCAAAATCGATGCCACGTTATAAGAAATTGGTGAGGCCACAGGAGCACCTTGAGTGAATAACCTAATTTAAATCATCCATCGCGGGGTCGAAATAATATTATTTATTTGAATTTTTGTTCTTCGTAATGCAAGACATCAAATTAGTAATTTACAATAAGTTTTACTATGCTATCAGAATGTGACTTGATCGCCTTATTGAAATAAGGATTCCGTATATTGGATAAGATTCTATGACCGTCCCAAATATTTAACACTAGTTGTTGCCCGCGGCTTCGCCCGCGTGGTATGTTAATAAAAGTAGCATATGACCGTATCCAGGCTTCAAACTATGTCCACCAACTTTTGAATGAATCGAACCAAGGATTACAATTTATATAAAGTTTAGAAATCAATTGCACACCTACCCAAAGGGTAGTTTTGAAAAAAGAAAAAATACGTGTTTCATTATTTACTTTAAAGTTTATTTGTACAGAGTTTTGAGCGAACCAAACATTTTTTTTCATAGAAACTTTACCGCCCACCTTAAGGAAGCTATTTTAAAAGTACATTTTATATCAGTAAGCAACCACTGATAAGAAATCGATGAATGTATACCTACTTCTGACTTCAACGAGTATTGGCAGCCCTACAAACTCTTTATCAAACATAAGGTTGATTTAGGTCGCGAGGCTGACCTGATAAAAACAAAACGGAGACCACTTCCAATTAATTCCAAGCTTCTTTTAGTTTTATTTACTCAAGTGCGTCTTAAACGATAACATTAATTTATGTAATAACAGATTTTGTTAAACCTTTGCCCCAGATTTAGTTATGGTAGAGTTGCTGTCTCGAGGCACTTGGGAGGTCAATTGATAACTATGTTACGAAACTCACAATGTAGTTACTTAACATAACATAAGCCTTTAGACTTAATATTGCCTTGATAAAAAAAACATTCTTTAGATAAAAAACACCTTTATATAATAGGCGTTTTTCGGATATCTTCCTCAAATCGCTGCAATCACATTTTGTGACATAAATGAGTATTCTTACGACATTACTAAATCGCCAAAGTGACTTCTAGACAGCATCAGAATTACGCAAGCCACCTTAACCACAATCAACTAGCAGAAAAGAAAGCGTACAAACACAGACCGAATTCAGGATGAAAGCCGGTGGAAGGTACGCGCCTGTCTGCCATATACCACAATAAATCTGTGGTCATAATGCGATGATGATGGATGCAGGCAACCTGTTTTCTACAAGTATATAGACAGAATCATATCCATCTACTTAGTATACTGGAAGCATCCAGAAACCTTCATTGAAGCTTATTGTATCTCTAGTAAGCGCTGCGGCAGTTTCGTAATCTCATATTTTCGTGTTCATAATATTGTTTACCCAGCGTTATTTAAACTGTAATGAGTATGGTCTCCACGGATAGGATGAATAAAGACGGTACAGTAAAGTAAGACATTGCTGTGGCCAGCAGCAATGTCTTACTTGTAGCAGTAAAGGTCTTAAAGCCAAAATAATAAGTATTTGGATAGTCTCATTGTCCAATCCCATTTTCGAAGATCAAACGTAAGTTTACTCACATTTTGTGTTGTATTTTATCTTCACTTTTCTATACAGTTCGATAGTTCCTATACAAAACTCAATCTTTATACCATTGTGAATCCAATTCAGAGGGTGAAATAAAATTACATCCACAAAAGGATCTTTCTTTGCAAACCAAGCATTATTCAAGGCTTTTCGGGAACTAATAAATCACATCAATGGTTATTCCAGTTTAAGAGCCGAATAAAACCTGTGAGATTTGAACAATGAGGATGTTATTAGAATATTAGTTAGTCTTTGGGACTAATTGGCCAAACATGATGAAATACATGGTCATATGAAGTACCAGTCAAGCATTCTTTAAACGCTATATTGAAGCAATATATATTGAAGGAAAGACCTGCAATGCGACTATAGCGATTTTTAAATTTAGCATTTTTAAGGACCATTAAAAAGGGACACATTTCTTCTGGTAAGTTGTATTGACGGAAGTCGTCTATACATCCAGTACGATAAGGTCTGACACATTTAATATGGCTCACTGAATACAGATTATTGTGGAGTTGTTATGAGACCTTGCTTGTCTCTGAGGATGGTCGCCAGAGGATACCATCCATTTTATTTGCCCTCGGTGAATCAACAGATATCGTATCATGTCTCAGGGGATTGGTGTTGAGAGTGAATATAGACGTAGTATTGATAATTTCACCGACTTCTTTGTCTAGTCTAGCCAAAATTAGCACGACCAAAATGTCAAATATAGAGAAGCTGACTACCTATGTATATACCTATAACTATGTAATAATGCTAGTAAATATCATTCATTCATTCGAAACAGACAACATTATCAATAGAGGTTAACGAAAGTCAAACAGAAACGGTAGAAGCAAATCAGAATGGATCCTAATTTGATTGTTATTCAACCGTCGACGGCTGCGCACGCGCATCTATGGCGACAATTTTATTATAATGCGCATCGATTACCTAATCGACGATCACGTTTTACCTACCTGACACTGTTTGGTCAAAAAAAATCTTTAAGGCTTCAGAATTGGGTTTGATTTCGTTTGTGTATACGTCTTTAATCATATAGAAACATGGCGTTATCCTATCAGTATTTGTTTTTGTTTAAAATTCTGTTCTACTCTAGTAGGAATAGATTTCAGCTTTGCTTGTTACGATAGTACTGATAATACCTGCCACATTATACATCGTTTGTAAACTCTTTATAATAGCTTGTACGTATTGTTTCAACTTTAGCAGATGTTGTAACTTGTAACAGAACAATTTGCCACTCGTTTTTAAAACGTATTCGTTTATTTTGAGACCGCTCGTACTCTTCGTCACTTTCGTTGGTTTATTTTTAGAGTTGTTCTAAATAGTGCGGCATTGTGGCAGGTCAAATGATAAGAATCGGAAGGTCAAATGGACTCATCTTGACACGAATAGCGCTTTACTCGCTAACTCATGATCAAGTGTTGAGTAGTTTTTAAATAATGTGTATCCGTATTTTATTTGAGACTGTAACTTAGACTAAGAGAAAAGGTCGATGTTCTCTCATTTCTAGAAACTTAATAGGGAACAGAGATTGTACGATGAAACTGAGCGTCGTTTACAAATTTTATTCCATTTTCATTAAGTGCACACTTTAGGTAAGTACACCTGCAACTGCTTAGATACGAGCTTCTTACGAATAAAGGGGAATGTACACTAATACAGAGCACTCGTAAGTTTTAATTAAATTGCTCTCAGCTAAAAGCCAATTAGCTAACTACTGTTTTCACCGCTACCCCATATTCCTATTAAATAACGTAGAGTAATAAATACGAATTTTAGCTCTAGGCCACGAGGGAGCAACTTGCATTGAATTATTTATTGGTACAAAGAAAAATAACATGGCTTATTTTGGCGTCTTATTTTTGAAATTTGAACCTCATTGCTGAGCATAGAATTGAAATTACCGTAGTTTGGTATCATTTTAGGATATTATTACGACTATACATGAACTTTACTATTCTCCTGCTGCCGTGTCGTTGACCGTTGAGCTCTCATTGCTGAGATCATTTTATTGCAGATATACTTTTTTTTTTTGAGAATAAATATCTGTAAACCTAAACCTATACTATTGGTGGGCTACGTTAAAAATACATAGTCAGTGTGACAAAATATATGTAGCAAGGAATTCATACTCCTTTGTAATGTGCTGAATAAAACATAAACGGTCTCATTACGAAACGTTTAAGTCAAGTTTAAGAAAAAACTCGGGTTTAGACTCTGGTTTTAGAAAAATTGATATTACGAAACGAGGTTTAAGCCAAAAACCGCAGTCTATTTGTGGTTTATAATTAAACCAGCCAGCCCCCTATGTTATCTCTGGTTTTAGCGAAATCTGTCATGTCTTTTTACAGATTTGAATGTAATTGCTTGTGCACCTTCGATAATTCGTACTTATCTGATATTATTTTGTGTTTCCTAAACGACTAAGCTTGATTTTTTTTGCGATTCTGAAAAAGGACACTTTAGCGCCTTAGTCCCTTACGTTTCGTTTCATGTAAATAATTGTAACCGGAAACTTCTTAGAAAAATATATTTGATTTTATTTTCAGATAATGTTATTGTTTATTTTAATAATAAGCTGACTGGTTATCGAGGCAAATAAATAATAATATGTTTTAATAATTGGTACCTTTTTTTAAATCGTAACGTTAATAATAAAGCAAATCATTTCATTCAAGATTCTTGAAGGAATGGAATGTTATTAATGTTTGGAGGATGCAAAGTCCAAGATCATTGGCTGTTGTGAGTGAATGATTGAATGATACACGTAGACCCGAGTTCTAGTTGGGTTTAGTTAGACCTCGGAAAAATCTGCTTTTGTAATAAATCAACTCTAAACCAAAGTTCTATATTTAGACTTGGTAGTCCTGGTTTAAACTCAAGTTTAGACCACGTTTCGTAATGAGACCGAAATAATTTATTTTTCAATGGGTCTCAACATAAAAACAAGAAATTCATGGCATGAGTTTATTTTACTAAAAGACATTACGACATTTCCACAGGACGAACTACCGAACTCAGCTCAACAAAGTTTGGGGGAACAGGGAACTATAACTATCGTGTAGTACTAATTTCGAGTCAGTCACAAGTTGGGTAAACAGTAATCAGCGCAGCGACTTGCAGAGACGGCTAATAACGCTTATTTATAGGATTCGGGAGTTTAAAACATGTTCCAGGTGCTCCGTCAACGAATTTCAAGACAAACTCTGTAGTTTCATTTAAAATCAATCGATTCTTATTTTACCAATTATTGAAAGCTTGGAATTATTTGATTTTTTCAATACAATACTCAAATTTTTACTGTTGCCATAAGGGCTTTATGGCAGCATTTGTAATCCAAAACAGCGGCGAAGCAAAGGACCGCAGGTAAAAGCTCGTTAAGGTAAATTAATATCATTGTGAACGGCATTTAAGCAAACCCGTTGCGGTCGTCATTTCCTCAATAATTTAAGAAGATAGGGACGGGACGGGAGGTGGGATATATATCGCCAAAAGGCGTGCATTGTAAGATAACGATACAATACCACCCTCGAACGAAAACATGATTGTTTTCGCAATTTCCGCCCGGCATTGTACATGATACATTTGATCAATTCTGCTGATTTAAATATTATACTAACGCTTGACGGCCACACCCACACGGAGACAAAGGATTTGCCACATTGCTTCATTTATAACTCTTGCGAAAATAGGTAATAGGTATAATAAATGTTCTTAGTTTACGTTGTTATTTGAATTGGTTTTCAATGAAAATTATTCCAATTAAGTATTTCTTGACTGCGTTCTTAGCGGTTCCAAATTGTATCTCTCAATTGAATTGAAAATCAACGTAGACGACAACATTGAATCAAGATTATAACATCATACAGGTTATCATTTTAAATCAATGTTCTATACTTTCGTCAAAACTACACTGGTTTTTGCAATACAGTTTAGAACTGCTATTTATGAGCCGAATCTTGGCTCTAAAATACTAACTTGTAAAGCTTTATCAAGTTAGTATAGTAAACTTTTTATTTTTCAAGCGACAGAGAAGATTCACGAGTCAGACATTCCAAAGGTAAAACTGGAGCGAGTCAGTAAATCTCAATTGAATCACAAGCTATAGTAGAAAAGCAAAGCAATTCCGGTCAGCTACCAAAACTTCCTCCCACAACTTTTGAAAGGTTTTCTTCGAGAAAGTATGTGGAATAGCAGATACCTACTTTAATGTCGAACGCTCCTACAACATCTTGAATTTTTGTCGCTTCTTTAGGTGCTTCTATGACTAGGCTCAAACATTTTGTCATGGTCATATTTTGATCGAGGGCTTTTTTTATTAAGATGTTTCGTATTCCGTGCGTGATTTTCGCTGCTAATTTAAGTCTCACGAGTGAATGCCCTTGTATTACAGTTTTGTAACAATAATGTTCCAGAAATACATAAGTATTCTTTATATTTAATAATAATCTTTAATTTTTTTAGGAAACTGTGCGTTAATAATCATTCTTATTGCTACAATAACTGAACCTAATTATATTTCTTAGATAAGCTAGGTATGTCAAAGTAGCACTTCCAACATTGATAAGATATGCTATCACATAAGGCGGGGTATCAAAAAATTATAAAATTATATTAGGTCAATAAATTTTCAAGAAATAATAAAAAAACACGTATTTAATAAATAATCCTAAATTGCTGAAATAAAGCATAGAGCAGGTACCTACCTAATATTAACGGTTAAATTCTGTAAGAGGCTTTTTCATTTTGAATTTTATTGGACCAGCTGAAGAAGCAGGCTGAATTTTATGTAGACATTTGGTTTAAAAACTAAATATAGGCAATGTTATTTTCCTTGGTCTAAAATAAAATAATTAATAAATCTAATGGACGAAATAATTATCTACCCTTTGTGTTTTTATGAGCTGCCCTATTAACAATCACGGTAGATAATTATGGTAATGTAACGTGTACTTCTAATTAGGAATAATGAGGTGGTTTTAATGAAATGCTAATGAATGAACTGGCCTTAACATTTAACTGTTTATTTGTTAATGTGAATCAAAACTCAAGAAAGTCCACATACCTAAGAACGAACATTTTCGGTAGCGTGTAGTGTAAAAAGGCTCTATTATATCCACGCCGTACTTACGCCAAAACTTCACGAGCTCGTGTACGCAAAACTAAACTGTACTCAAAAGTTGATGTCAGAGACTTTTAAGGCTCATATTGCCGTGGTGCAATTTCGAAAGGGTCTTACACAGCAAATAAGCATAATCCGCTCTTCCTAAGTTTGTTGTATAAAGTAGCAATTTTACAGTCTTTGAGGAAGTTATCCCACACCTTTGGCCTTTACTGACATTATGTCATCTGAGCAGGAAGTAGGTACCTACGTTAGAATATGGTGCGCCGTTTGTTCTGGAGCTTACTTTGTGCAGAGCTGTGCCAAGCGAATTAGGCAGTTGCATAGCTGCCAAACCAATACAGAGAGTATTCGACAAAATTTACGAGAATGAAAGAGCAATTTCAATGAGATTGTTGGAGTCACAAGCGCTTTTTTAAACATTTCTGGGTCGTTCGGATAGGATCAGAGACACGTTCCGTGTTCCGTCAAATAAGTAGAAACAAACCTAATCGAACCAAATAAAGGAGTTGGGTAAATTACGCAATGTAAATACTGCAACCTTAACAGCTTCATAATGACAAATCGCCTCCTCAGACCTTGAAATGGACGAGCAGACAATCGACAACAGACTCTATACCTTCAGCAATAAGTTCAAATCACCGCTCAATGTGACAGTGCACGGCTAGAACCGGTAATGACCTTGCCTGCCATCAGCATGAGCTCAGACCTTCACATAGTTATTAAAACATGTTTACAACAAGTATCTCTTATTTCCGAACTAACATTTTAAGAATAATTTATAAATATTTTATAGAAATGATGATGAGTGCCGATCTATTGAATCGTGTTCTATGGGTTCGATATGCAAAATTAAAATAATGTTATATCTTTATATGTTAGTTTATGACTTTTAAAATAAAATTAAAGCGATAAAAGCGACGATATCTCGAGAAGAAAGTGAAGATACACCAAAATAATGGGTAATAGAAGATTTTTACATAAAGTGATGTTCACACCAACGATGCAACGACTAAGCCATGGGGTGTCGATGAGACTAAGTACGGCATGGCTCACGACAACGATACTGTGCGCTATGGACGCGATACACTGTCACCCATGCTGCCACCATGCTGCCACATCACTCTTCTGTTACAATTACAACACTTTTTGCATAATCAATGTTGTGCTATCAAGCTGGGGCCAGTCCAAGCAAAAATTCACTTAAATGGGAATGAGTAAAAAGGGTAGAAAATGTTCACTATAATAATTAAATGATTTTATTGTCCAACTGGCCGCAGGGTGAGAGCAGCACTATTGTTATACAATGCTATTTAACTATGTTTAAGGAATTAAAAGAGTACTTTAGACTTCATTAAGTATTGATCTTATTAGCAATTAAGTTATCAACAATATTGTTTTATAAATGTGGTATAAATTGATGTTTTCTCTGTTATTCTCATTAAAATTACTATTGAATCGGATACAAATTTAAGGAGATGGGATGTTTATTTTGAGTTTTTGGTTTTTTGCCAACCCTAAATAACATATCCATGATAATAACACAACCAATTACAAATCAGCTGGTAATCTAATATACTGTTTGTTCATTGTGAAGGTCACTCAATTGAGTTGAGTTGAGTTGAGTTCCTTCAAGAGAGTCCTTCTCCGCTACTTCAAGGAGTTGGGCTAGTTGGAGTTAAGATTAGAAGGGGGATAATGCACAGTACTCCCCCAATGAGGGATGTCGGTGCAGACCTTAGTTCCCCCACTTAGAATGAATCAGAAGATGATAATAGTGAGTGAGTTGACCAGCAGCAGACATGATGGGCAGGGGTGAGCGCACGCGAGGCATGCGCGCCGCAACAACCACAAAGCCAATGAGAGATCTGATTCTGATGCGTTGACGGACTAACTCACCAAAATGAGAAGTAATAGTGCCATGGCCGTTGGCCAGAGGTAATGCTGTCACCAAGTCTTGCACTAAAAAACAACCACTCTCTTTTAACATTGCATATGATATCACAGTCCGAGGAGGAGAGTTCCATGCAGCTGATGCAGCTCTGCCGCTTATCAGCACGACGAATTGCTTTGTGAATTATTCTCAATTTTCGACTTATCAGTGTAAGTACAGTCTGGGTTGCAGCAATAAAGGGGTATTGAAGCTTTACAAAGATAGAAGCTAGTTTTCCAAAATAATTCAGCTCGTTGCGACCTCGGCGTCGCTGTAAATAGGTCGTATTGATAACGGCGCTCTTCTGATAAGAATCTTGTTGGAATCCAGCTGAGCGCAGCCGAATCGGCTGCAAGTTCGCCGAGCCAATGTTATGCTCACTTTGCCAAGTACGCAATGAAGTAGGTAAATCTACCTAGCGAGTAGGTTGGTATGTATAGCACGGTAAGTAAATAGTGCGCCACTCACCCGAGCTAAAGTGTGATCTCTTGACGTCGCCATTCTCCGAGTCGCCGTCTAGGGGTCGTTTTCTGGAGTCCGTAATTTCCGGACTGGAGCAAGTATCCATTCCTGTGTCAGCGGCCATGTTGAAATTCAGGGCAAAACTTTATACTTGTCTAGCATAATTCCCATTACGTAATTGCGTCAGCAAGCGTATACTGATGCGGCACTTTGCATTATTAAAACAACATACGTTTCACTTAGCACTTTACCAACTACAACTAAATAAATTAAGGTATTTATGTTCTAAATTACTAAATTATGAAGAGAAGTGTCACTAAGGTTGTTACGTCTAAACGTTTTGTGGACGTTTGTCGATACTGCGACGATTACTGCGGCTGCTGTGGCGCACGACCTGAGTGTAGCTGCAAGTGAGAAAAGAAAATGTTGGCAGAACTGGATTTTGACAGCAACCAGCTGATTGCTTTAGTGTTGTTACATCGTTTATCATTTATCGAATTAAGTTAAAAATGAAGTTATACAGCCAATTATACTCTAAGTAGAATAAAATATGCTACGTTAATTCCTGCACATATTCATTTTCAAAAGTACAGAATATGTAATCTGTAATTTAACTAATTCTATTGATGGTGGGTATATAAAAGACGGGTGTACATACGAACGAGTGGCATGGAAGGGTAGGTATGACGGTTTGGGGTATGTGTATGGGTGTGTGTGGGGGGGGGGGGGATGTGTAAGTAGGGGGTGGGGGGAATGTGTGAGTGGGGGGTATGAGTATGAGGATTTGAGGAAACGTGTAGGCAGAGGTGGTTGTGTGTAAGAGGATGTGAAATGGTTTATAAATACCTACATACCTAAAATTAATGTTCAAAGTTTAGTATTTGTATTATTGACTTTTTAAATGAATCCTTACTAGTGTTAAAGATGTCAACACTCGAGAAGCGTTTATTGTAATTAGCACAAATTCGATTGATGCATTCATGGCATAATTAGTACTAAGATATGGGAGTGAGAAGAGTGATGTATGACGCGTTCGCCTCCCTGGCACATTAAATTTAATAGAAGCGAGTAGAGTTGGGGAATCCAAATTGCTGTTTAATATATTATACAGCAGCATATTATCTATGAGCGTACGTCTATCTTCTAGAGTCATTAATTTATGACATGTGCATCCATCATTGTAATTGTAGAAAACTCGTTTGCGATAATTTAAGTGTTTTATAAATTTCTTTTGAATTCTTTCAACTTTGTGAATGTAAATAATGTAGTTAGGAGCCCATATACTGCAGGCGTATTCCAGAATACTGCGAACGTAAGCATAGTAAACTATTTTAATACAAGTAATATCAAAGAAAGGTTTACATGTTCTGATTACGAAGCCAAGGTTCTTGTTTCTTTGTAAAATTACGCAACTTAAAACCGTTATAAGCTTTATTTAAAACATTTCTTTGATTTCATAATTCCATATCCAGGTACTGATTATTCAAATTTAAAAAAAAAATTATTAACAATAATGACTATGATCCATTTTAAATATAATCCCATCTCTCTGCCTGTCGCCTCATGCACAGAAGAAGAAAATGCACTTGTACCAAAATATATACGATATCGATAGACATTTCTATGGCAAAAGCCAGTACGTCACTAAACAGTCATAATGCGTCAAGGTCGTTCAATGACCAATCACTTTTCGTTGCCAACTTCAGTTGGTTGGAAATTACGCGGCATTTTCAAAATAACGTTACCAAAGTTATATTTCAACTGATATTTATTTTATTATTATTTACTACGAACAAAATATTAGATAGGAAAAGATACACGTTAAATCGTTTTTCTTTGATATAAAATGATTTGTGAAACCGCATCATTAATTTCGACTCAAGCTTCTATGCAAAAATCACGTAACAACTAACAAATCTAGGTCAAGGACTAAAATAGTGTATTTCTGTCTCTTTTTCTCACAGCATCAGTGATGCCTGAATTGTGTCCCTGTATTGTACGGGCAGTAAGTGGATGATAAGAGCCGAACACCGGGCTCAGTGGCGCATATTGGGAGAGGCCTATGACCAGCAGTGGACTGATGTTGCTGATGATGATGATGATGATTGTACGTCCATGGAAAGCAGACCCCTGGAAAGCATAGCTAGTATATCAAAGCATTGGTTTCAAATAGATACTGGCTACGTATTACTGCGTACATTCCCTACACGTCTTGTACGGCAAGTATTGTATGTATGTACACCCTGGAAAACACATCCCCGAAATACGAACCACTTTCATTCTCTATTTTTATGTGCGAGTGCTATCAATGGACAAGTGAAGCAATGTTGCCATAGTATTTTACAGTAAATTAATGGCAGTAGAGTAATTATTTTTGACGGTTTTTACATAATACTAACCGGTTGGTTTTATTTATTTTGAACCCAAGTTGATTGAGTAAAGTTCGGATAGCAATCTTCCCTTCCTGGGTAGTTTTCATTACTTATCAATGGCAAGTACTGCGATATTACACTAATTTAAGTATGTATAGTATGGTTATGTAAGTAGATTGGTATATGTAATTGTGTTTATTTAGGGAATAGTGTTTAAGTTTTATTAATAGATTACCTCTAGCGTATAATTTATAATTTTTCTTATATTCATGCACTACCTCAAGACTCTTCTCCATTAACACAAAGGTTAGCTGGAAGAGAATGCTATCTAGCAAAGTTCGCCTATGTACAGTAATTTATAGTTGTGCAATAAATAATTTTTATCTATCTATCTATACTAGGTGTTCTGAACAAACGCACTGGCTTTCACATTTGTGTACAGAGTTTAAAACCAAGACGGGGATCGAATCGTCTATAGTATTTAATAAAAAAAATACGTTTCTGTAATCAAATTGACATGTTATAAAATTCAGCTTACACTAGCATTAGGTACGATTCTAAACGCACCCCTGCCTATAGCAAAAATAAGATAAGCAAATGATTTCAGTACAAATATTTATTACACTTTACTTTAGTATTTACAAAATATTCAGTTTTCAGACCGGCTTATTGTTCGTTTTCTGCGATGAAACACTTTCAATTCGGCAAAAACCTTACTCGTAAATATTTTTGAACTACCTAGTTCTTAAATACTAAAATAGACCACATTTTTTACAGAGTTTGATTGAATACAACGAAAGTAAAATACAGACTTAAATATTAGCCATTTTAGTGAAATAAATCTTTTATGTTTGACATCCAAATTGTTAACACACAGAAAAACTTTGAAAAAAACTGTTATGTACATGGTCCATTTTCAAATGCAAAGTTTAGTCATCTACAATTTTCTATAATTATGTCCTGCTTCCATTTTCCTAATCACGAACAAGAACAAACTCATAAATGAATGGTAAAATAATTAAGTTTTACTGAACCACTGCCTCCGATCATGCAAACCTATAATCCTTATAATTGCAATATAGATTTATTTCAACTATCCCTTCGATTCAAACGAACCCTAATTAAGTACAGCTATCGGGCGACTGGCGCAGCCGCCGGGGAGACAATGGCGGCCGGCACCAGATGATAGGTCAACCACCAGGACAGCAGGGGCTGGGTGATGGCGACGAACAGTAGGAAGTAGACTCTCCGCTTTGTGCCTCCAGAGCTTGGCTTCTCCCAGGTGTCGGTGTAAGGGTTCGGGGGGTAGTTCTGAGGGTAGCCGTAGGAAGGCTGCTGCTGCTCGGGCGCCTGCGATCCAGAGAGCAGTTGCAAGCGGAGGGTTTTCACCTGAAGGAGTAAAAAAATAAAAATATTATCATCTTGATTAAGTCGGCGAGTCGTCGTTAAGAGTTCAGAATGCCCCCAAAATTACCTTGACGACTTCGGGGCTCGGCAGGCAAGCATGTTGAGATGCAAGATGCGCGGGCTCGATTCCCGCCGCGGGACAACTGTTTGCATGTTTCGCAGATATTTGTTTTGGATCTGGGGGGTTGTGATACCAGGGTACTCTTTACCCTCGATACTGACGCTAAAGGGATTCTAAGTGTGGGGCAAGGCTATGTATGCGTATGTTGGACGTTTAATTTAATTTTCTCAAACATGCGCGGAAATATTGTCATTACTTTAGTAAAAGGAACACGCGAAGTATCGTATTCACGTACACAGCATCAGTTTTTAATTTGGAACAAAAAAAAAACGTGCCGGCAATGTTGTATGGAAATTCATTGCCGGCTCGCTAGGTGCATGCATATTAGCATATTAGGTAAATAGTTTATATTGTCTAGTTAGAGTATAACAGCATGATGTGAAAACTTGAACACCAAATTTCAAACACCACCATATTTATGACAAATTCTGAACGGCTAATATTGCTATCGCGCAAGCACGGGCGGGCCTGCATCAGCCAAAAAGAGAGAGACAATTTTTGCACGCACCTCAAAGTTGCGAGCGGCGTTTGCCGCATCCCTAAGATACCCAGATTGCAGCATAGCCTTGAAAGCCTCTTTCAGCGTCGATAGTTGAGAACTCACCAGGAAGTAAGACAGGGCGAAGCTAGCATAGACCAGACAGCAATAGTAGCCGGTCCGGCCCAGCATCAGCCCGGCCAGCAGGCTGCTGATCATAGTTGTGTACTTGTAGCCGGAGAAGGCCAGCAGGTCCAGGGTCTTCAGGCTGGTCGTCGTGTTGGTGATGTAGAGGGTCATGAGGTAGAGGACCATCTCGAAGATGATGTAGGCGAGCGCGCTCGACGCTTGGATGCCGATCTGTTCAGGTGAGAACCGGTGCTGCAGACCTGGGGACAGAGGTGGATTCTATGAGGGCGTTTAATTCACAGAAACAAACAAACAAAGGTATAAGAAGGTAATCTTAGAATGACATGTGAAATCCTTAAAATGTTGTACGCCAGTATCGGTAAAATATTAGTTGAACACTCTTTAAGAACCTAGGTAGGTTCCTTAGGAGTGTTCCACTAATTTTTTTTTACCTCTGATATTATGTACCTGAAACTCTGTCAAAATAAATGAAACGAGGAAGTCGCGACCACTCACCCTGATGAAGACTCTCGGAACGAGTCGAAACTTAGTCGGTGCCTTCACCGATAGTGCAGTACGTAAAAATTCCCGTTTTACAATATGAATAGTCAAGTTCACGATAGTTTTTGGAATAAAACATTTATTTAGCACGACATAAAAAAATTGCAAGTTTAATATGGTGGGATAGTTGTAAAACAAATTAATTAGAATACCTTACTTATAAATAAAACCAAAATAGAAATGTCCCCGGCAAATTACTAATCTATCTACCTAGACAGTTCAATGTCGCACCAACAATGTATCAGCTCAGCATAATGCTAGGTAGGTAGGCTGCCTACTTAGCTCTGATATAAAATATAATAAAATATTTGTATTTTTAAACAAACACGCTCACGACTTTGTGACGACCTCTCTAGCGCAGTGGGCGAAGGCCCGCCTGAGATGCAGAAATTGCGAGTTCGTTTCCCGCTGCGGGATAAATGTTTGTACGATTTGCAAATATTTGTCTAGGGCCTGGGCGTTTTCTATGTATAATATGTATGTATTTACAAAAAAAATGTATATAGTATATCAGTCTTTAGTTTCCACAACACAAGCTCTGTTTACTTTGGGGCTAGATGACGCTGTGTGAAAATGTCCAACATTATTAAAAATAAAATTATTAAAAATTTAATATTTTAATCCCATGGGGATTAAAATATTAATAGAGATACTAAAGTCACAGTCAAAATTCATTTATCCAATAAAATCACAAGGACCACTTTGAAACGTCGGTTTTTATCTAGGTGCCTGTTCCTCCGCAACCAAGCCAGGAAAGAAAGGCAAGAAAACAAGGCTGGTTATTCTTTTTAATGATCCTTTTACAAAACAATAGGTTCGAGTTGGAGCATTTTCAATCCCAAGAGTTTTTGTCATCTAAATAATCAGATATTTTAAGGTATGCCTTTTAGTTTATAAAGTTTTTGTTTGATTACGTTTTTAAATTTGTTAATTGATAATTTTTGTATATCTCTTGGGAGTTTGCTATAAAAGCGAACACCGTGCCCTTTAAACGATTTATTAACTTTATGGAGTCTACAAGTGGCAACAGCGAGTTTCCATGGTATGGTTTCGACTCAGATCCATAGTATGGATCTGAAAGTATGGATCCGAAGATCTAACCCCAAGTAGGGGGAGTCAGAGACACGTCCAAACATTATATTTGGCAGTCATGTCCAAGATTGAAAAATGGCTTAGAATCCCAAAAATTATTAACCTAGGCAGGGATTGACACCGCAGCCTTCCTCTGGTACGAGGGTACAGCCAAATCGGTAATCTTTAATTTCGGATTTTATCATGATATAGACCTTGGTTATTATACGTTTTTAATCATAAATTCGAAAGTACTTTATTCATATTAATAAAGGCTGACAAACTAGGTAATGTCTGTATACCAATTAAGTCAACAACTTATATTACCAATCAAGCTTCTGCATATATATTGAGACTTGTAGGGAGTACACCCGCACTATTGCAAAGATTTGTAGATATATTATCTGTGAACGGAAAAGGAACAACACTAGAACGACGCCGCACCTCGTTCTAGCTTCCTTTTGGCCGGCAGTTGATTTTCGGTACACGAGACGATGACTGGTGAATAAACGTACTTTACATATACATACTATAGACTTCATTTCTTTTTCAAAGTTTGTAAAATAGAAAGTTTACTCACATACTTCTAACAAAGTTTGCAAAAAACTAAGCAATAAATGTATTGAATTATTTTTGTTTAAGCTAGGTACTAGGTACTTATATAATAAGTACCTAGTTAAGAAATTCTTTGATTTATATCGAAGCTATCTGCTACTGTTCGTCCTAATCGTTTAAAGGGCAAGGTGTACGCTTTTATAACAAACTCCCAAGAGATATACAAAAATTATCAATTAACAAATTTAAAAACGTAATTAAACACAAGCTTTATAAAAAGGCATACTATAAAATATCTGATTATTTAGATGACAAAAACTCTTGGGATTGAAAATGCTCCAACTCGAACCTATTGTTTTGTAAAAGGATCATTAAAAAGAATAACCAGCTTTGCTTTCTTGCCTTTCTTTCCTGGCTTGGTCGCGGAGGAACAGGCACCTAGATAAAAACCGACGTTTCAAAGTGGTCCTTGTGATTTTATTGAATAAATGAATTTTGACTTTTTTGACTTTTGACTTTTGATTGATATTGTGAGAGGACGGTAGATCAGCGCACTACTTATCTACACCAGGTCTGCGGCGCTTTATGCTGACTCCCTTCATTATATGTGGCTACTTAACTCATCAGCACTCCAACCATATTAAATTCAGCAGCCGCGGAATTGAGGGGGCAGAGGGGGCCAAATGCTCCCCCTAAAATCACATACCCGCCAACCATGCCAGGGCTGGAGATTGAAGGGGTGACCAAAGAAATTTGCCAACCCCATCCCCCCATCACGGAGTACTTCCGCGGTCCAAATAAATGATTACCAAATTCAGTAGCATTTAATTTATCTTTGTATGTAGGAGAGGTCATGACATTTCCTGCTTGTTGATAAAGAAATTCTAGAGCTATTCCACATGAGTATCTCGTTTATAATAAAATTTATCAGACTCCTTTTCACTGAGCACTATATATTTTTTAAGAACTGACCTTATTTATCTAGATTTTAGACGGATGATGAATAAAGTTTATTCTTTATTTTTTTTGTATTATAAACAAATATTATTGAAGATTTCGGGTTTTATTTACAATAATATAAAACTCAAGGTGTCTGTGAGCAGACAAATAGTATTTTTTTATTGTTAGTTGCCAGTGTTTCATTCTCCATGCCGCTGTTATGGAGAGGCTTGTATTCAGAGTGGACTTCTTCAGACTGATGAGGAAGACCTACTATTGCGTGACTATTAAAAATGTTAATAATATATTTACTATTTCAACTATTTGACTGACGATGACGTGTAAATTGTATGTACCAACAAATTGATTGTTCTGATGATGACATCATTCAGCGACTTAAGAAGCCTATATCCGTTTGCCACAAAAGCTTGACAACCACTCACCCTGATGAAGACAAAAGCGACGCGGAAGGAGAAAGTCGCAACCACTCACCCTGATGAAGACTCTCGGAATGAGTCGAAACTTAGCCGGTGCCTTCACCGATAGTGCAGTACGTGAAAATTCCCGTTTTTGCAATATGAAAAGCTTGTCTGTTAGTATGTCTGTCAGTTACTACAGTTTTCGATTGAAATGCGGTTTTTTGATGCGATCGATTTGTACAACTTCAATCACCACTAGTCAGGGAGCGGTGCAATATACAGTTGAAGAAAATAATTTATTCTTATTTCGTTGTTTCACAGCGCGCACATCGTTTAATAATAATAATAAATAATGCCAGACATTTTTCACACAGCATCATCTAGCCCCAAACTAAGCATAGCTTGTGTTATGGGAACTACATGACTGATATACTTTTTCTTTTTTTTTGTAAATACATACATATTACACATAGAAAACACCCAGATCCGAGACAAATATTTGCAGAACATTTGGCCCGCGGAGGTTGCACTCCTTTTGACGCAGGAAGAATGTCACTAGTGGGTCCGAATTATGTCGAATAAGCTTCACGTGTGGCCTTTATCACGTGACGCTTATTCGGTTCAATTCGGCTTATTCACCCCCATGCCGCTGTTCTTACCTAACATGAATCCAGCGAGGAGCACATAGGTAACATATCCCATGGAGGGGATGTAGAGATCGGGCGCGTTGAGGTCGTAGCGAGGCTGCACCGGAATATCTTGATCATATTTCACCACCCAATCCTGAAACAGAAGCATTCTTTTATTCATAGGGATGTATTTACAAAAAAAACAATGTTTATTCGTAGTATATTAGTCATGTAGTTCCCATACGAGCTCTGCTTACTTTGGGGCTAGATGATGCTGTGAGAAAAAAAATCAGCATTAAAAACAAAAAAGATTTTGAACATCAGGGCCGATGTACCTACCAACCTACTTGGAGCTGCACTAGACCTAAGCTTAGCCATTGTATGTAGGACATTAAGCATGAATAAATGAAATTATGAAATCTATTCCCACTTTTAACTGTACAACTCACAATTATCATGTGTTTACTCGTGATATGTACATATTTTCATCTAAATATCTCGTGTGCGTCTTGTGAATTCCGTCCTTCCCCCTCTTTCCCCTCGCATACCGCAGGTAGTAGACTAGTCTTCGCGCGCTGAATACACAGTAGGACAGCAGACCACTAAGCTTGAAGGGACACACGGCTACAGTGCCATCCTGTTTTAGTGATACACTAAAACAGGATAGTGGTGACCAATACGTGAGTACCCTCACCGCACACACTACCAAACAACGAATGTAGCACGTGCCATGTGGTATGTGCCGTCCTGCCAACGCACGTGCGTCGGACTGCTCTCGCGCGTTACCGTCTATTACACAAATTAGGTTGGCTGGCAGATTTTATCAGTCTGTATATTTTAGATGTATTCTATAGAACAAGTTGTGCAAATCATAAAACAAACACATTCACGACTGTATTTCCCATGATGGATATCCTCAAATACATACTCAGTGCGTAGATCTTTGAATATAGGGGGTAGTCAGAGGCAAGCCCAATTTACATTTGGCAGATGCCCGAGTTTCGCAAGTAGCGTTCCATGTGACAGGTTGCAAGCCTATCGCCGCTTATTGGAACACTAACCGATGCCTTCGAGTTGTTGGTTCTAAGACATACCGGTTTCCTTCACAGTTTTCAGCATATGTTAATCCCACTACTATTATAAACGTGAAAATTTGTGAGGATGTATGTTTGTAACTCTTTCACGCAAAAACTACTCAATGTATTTGATGAAACATTACAGTAATATAACTTATACATCAGAATAAAACAGGCTACTTTTTATCCGGGTAATACGCGGGCGAAGCCGTGGCAAAAGCTAGTACACACTATATTTAAATCATGATAGTTTCAAAATGTCTACCTTATGTGTGTACGGGAACATAATTAGCAGTAGTTTTTTGATGACGTATCTTGTGTCCACGGCAAAGTAGTATCGTAGTCTTGAAACTGGAACATATTTGTCGAGCTCGCGCTTCACCACCTCCTTGCCCTGGGCTGCTAGTTGGTTGCCATATTGGAATGCCATATCCTGTAAGATACCACTTCTGAGACAGAAACATGGAAGTTTCAAAGTCAGTTATTTATTCCAGAATAGAAACTTTAGCAGCTGGATATCGTAAAACAGTGTAAAAAGCCAAAAACCAGATATTTTATACATTGTTGGGATAATTTTTTTTTCTACTTAACTATACCTGGGAATCCACTGGTTCTGCAGTTATTTTTTAGTTCTTTATGGAAATTAATTTCAAGTAATATTATTAAACTTTCGTCCAAACAAACATAAAACATTTTTTTTTAAATTACGCATTTGTAGTTGCAGAAAGGCCATGAAAACGTGCTGCACGTTGCGCGCTAACAAACAGCATCTTTATTAATGCCTAAATTAATAATAATGCTGGACAATCCACACAGCATCATCCAGCCCCAAGCTAAGCAGAGCTTGCGTTATGGGTACTAGATGACTGATATACTTAATACAATACATTACATAGATAAATATTTTTTTATTATACATAGAAAATACCCAGAACACCCAGAACAAATATTTGCAGATCGTACAAACATTTGTCCCAGGGCGGGAATCGAACCCGCAACCTCCTGTGTCGCAGGCGGACCTTTGCCCACCGCGCCACGTCGGTCGTCAAATTCAAAGTTATTTCCCAGCAATTATTTTCCTGCAAGATAGATTTCGGCTTGGTGATGGGTTTTTTTACACCCTGTATATAAAATAATTGTGGTTTTTAACACTGTTTTGGTATGTTATTTTATGACTTTTTAAAAACTGAAGACATTAGCAGTTACAATTATATTTTATTCCAAAAACTATCGTGAACTTGACTATTCATATTGTAAAAACGGGAATTTTACTGCACTATCGGTGAAGGCACCGACTAAGTTTCGACTCATTCCGAGAGTCTTCATCAGGGTGAGTGGTTGCGACTTTCTCCTTCCGCATCGTAATGTGTTGGAAAACAAGTAGCAGATTATACATATCAGCCAAAGAATGGATTCATAAGTCCAAACAAAGCTCATGTGACACCAATTGGCTGATAATTTGGCTGATATGTATAATCTGTTGGTTGTTCCAACACGGCGCGACGCGGAAGGAGAAAGTCGCAACCACTCACCCTGATGAAGACTCTCGGAATGAGTCGAAACTTAGTCAGTACAATTATATTCATTGAAATCACAAGGTATATTTATAATCATTGAGTTATGCACAGACTTCACTTTGAGAATTCTGGCAGATCTCTCACAACATCAGAACGCCTAGAAAAATCAGGATACATACACCACTGAGGGTGACCTAGATTTGTTCATTTATGTCATATCTTTAAAAATCAACATTTTAAAATACCCATAACCGTGATTGCTTTACTTCTAAAGGCAATTACCAACTTAAGATTGATCATCAGTGGTAATTAAATTTACTGGACATAATCCAACATGACTCTAGTTAGAGTCCATAGTAGCACCAAAATTTATGTTGTTAAGACATATAAACTGGGTATCTGTCAAAAGCTCGATATGTACAATAAATTGCCATTAGATATCAAACGGGTTCCGCCTAACCAATTTAAAACTATATTAAAGGAATCCCTTGAATGTCACCCTTTTTATCATATTAATGAATACATGAGTTGTCCATTTTCTGATTTGCATGGATAGTGGAATATTCTAGATTAAGAACTTATGTACATTTTGACATTTCCAGATTAAGAACATGATTATGTAAACTTTGACATGCCAATGTTATGTAACTATAACGAAAAAAAATATATGTTGATATTGATTATTTGTAAAGTTACTTAGTTACCTCAGTAAGTACCAACAACTAAGTGGCAAAGCATACAGCCCACCTGTTGGTAAGCAATTAAAGCAAACTATACATGCTTGCAACACCAGAGGTGTCACTAAGCATTGCCAACCATGATACGTAATGCAGTCTCATGAGGCTGTAATTCAAATGCAGTTTTAATTAACTGTAAGTTACAGTAATAGTCTACAACCACTTAATCAGTTAAGTCACCTGAACAACAGGTTGTTGTAGCATAGATCCTATCTGTGCTGGCGAGGCCATGGGGGTCTGAGGGAAGCCAAACGATGCCTGGGAAAATCCTCCACCAAAATCTGAAACAGAATGTTCTTGTTCAGGAGTTTGTTTTTAACTAATCTTAGCATGCATACTAAGAGGGTGGTTCTTACTAGCAGCAGGAGCCGGTGAGCCGAAGTCTTGGGTTTCTAACTGGATACCTTCTTGATAAGGCGGGGGAGGGCCAGCGGGCGCGTAGCCCGGCTGGTAGGGCATCGCCGCCGGCTGGTTGTAGGCGGGCGCCGCGGGGCTGAACCCGGCCGTCGGCGGCGGCGCGCCCATCGCGGCCACGTCACTCACGCGCTTCGCCTTCCGCGGACCCGCGGAGTGGCCCACTGCAACCGAAATAACACAAACGTAGGATTCGTAGATTTCGTAGCTGTAACACCTAACTATCATAGCTACACGTACCGTTTCTGGAAGCGTTAAAATTCATGTCTGGTTTTCACTGCTTGATCAGTAGCAACGCAAGATCATGCTCAAATGTTTGATTAGCTCGATTTATGTTATGATTTCACCAACAATTTCAGTTCACTAATGAGACCAAATTGAATGAAATGATAGAAACACAACACATCACCAATCAAACTCAAATATTCATCATTTTTTTCGGCAGTCAGAATTGACAATGACTTACTTTCTTATTTTGACAATATGACACGGATGATATACGTTGGAAAAAAAAGGTTTTGCTCCAAGGCATGCACGGCCGCCCGACGACGTCCGAAGATGCAGCATGGCAGCCTCTGCCTCGTGTAATCCTGGGCGCACTAGAAGATTCCTCGCAGGATATAAATGCCACTGTGAGTCCAACACAACAACCATACACAGATTGACCATCTGAAGCTAGGAAGGCATCTGGGCAATTCCCCGTGAAGTTTTTTGCCTTCCAATAAACAAATAGGCAAAAAATACAATTTCTTTTTCTAGGACAAATAGTACCAGCTAGAGGCCCAAATCCGCTGCTAGAAGTAAAAAAAAAAAAAATAAGCTGCTGACGACCCCATTGATTGACGATTCTTGCCAGTGAGTGCAGTGGTTTTCTAATTTTGTGTGCATAATGCATTGCATTCGTAGTATTCAACTAATCTAGCACAGATGGTGCGTTAGCATCCCTCCATATAAAGTCAGTGGGTGATTTATTTCTTACGAGCAAAAATTGTAATAACTCACAGATTAAAATTTTTACTAAGATTGACATTCACAGTTGTTATGACATTTGAAATTGACTGACTGATGATTGTTTGATTGTGTGTGGTAAAGTCACAGAAAGGATGCTATTGCACTTTGTTGATAAAAATAGCTATTGTTTTTATTACTGTTTTAGTCCTTAAATAGCGAATTAGTGCATCAGTGTCGTCCTTTTATCTTCCAGCAGGCATTATGGCGTTAACGAACGTGTTGCTGTTGAGCCAGATAGCCGGCTACGTGATGGGTTTGATCCTCTCGCTCTGTGTTGTAGTACCAATGAGTATGCACCAGGACGAATTCAAGTGAGTATTAAACTGCGCATCCTTTTACTAGGTAATTCTAACGGTTGGTCTGACCTCCAGCCATAGTCTACCTATATAGACCAACATTTTATTGTATATCCGAAAAGGGCAAACTGTTAAAATTACCACCTAATTATACAGTTTTTGCAATAATTATTACTTTTACTTTCCCTGTCCCACACATAACTAACTAAGGGAGGAAAATCCAGCTGTGTACTTGGGCACAGAGATATCTACATGCTAGCTTCTGTCCACGGCTTCTTCCGCATGGTACACGGATAAAAAGTAGCCTATGTGTTATTCTGATGTATAAGCTATATTACTGTTAAGTGTCATCAAAATCCGTTTAGTAGTTTTTGTGTGAAAGAGTAACAAACATCCATCCTCACAAACTTTCGTGTTTAATAAAAGTAGTAGTAGCAGGATATTACTTAGAGGGGTAGGCAGTGATCATTGCTGATCCTTTTAATGACCCTGGATGATCCAATGATACTTGTAATGATCCTGATGTAGGGTCCTCTTTTGCTTCGTTTAATTTTTTCATGTCTGGGTCTTATGTAAAATATCCCGATTTGTACATGAAACTTGATGATTTTCCTCGAAGATACGCACTTAGGCCAGGTAGAAACAAAATTATACAACCAAGATCACACCTAAAATTGCACAGCGATGGCCCATACATAATGTCAATTAAAATCTACAACAAACTTCCAAAACAAATCACAGATTAGCTTTTCACTAAAAGACTAAAATCATTCTTAATTGACAAATGCTACTATGACATTAAAAATTATTTAGACTAGAAAGATAACAAACCATAAAAATAAATAAAAAGTGATGTAAGTACCTATTTTGAAAATTATAACAAAAGAAAAAATGACTAAACCTACTTACCTAATTGTGTTATTCCAAATGCTAGATACCTTGATACTTTGCCTACCTTGACTTTATTTTATTGTGCCTACTAGTTTTTTTGTTTACACAAAACTTACCCACAATGTAGTGCCTAGATATTTTTGCTTCAGGCCAGTTTTCCTGGTTAAATTCAATTTACTGCAGATAATTATAGTAATACTATACTAGTATCCTCACTTACTAAAATAGTATTATTATTCATGGATTAATATCATATTTTGTTCTGAATTAATGGCTGTTTTCCTGTGTGCCTTCTAATTTTAGTTTGACCGGTTTAAAATTAGGAAAAACAAGTAATTTGTTCAGGAAAATTTATTAACTAACTTTGTATGTTTATGGGAATAACTTATTAATGTGAGCGATCATTGGTTTAGACATCATATTTTCTGCTACTTTAAGTAGCTGTTCTTGCTTGTGTTGTTTTGTGTTGCTCCAGTTATGAAAACATTCCTATTCCTGACATGGGTCTCATCGGAGCTAGATCGAGGCAGTTGGCCACAAACAAAGAGAGACCTATGCCCAACAGTGGGATGAGACAAGCTGTACATAGGTGATTGGGTCTCTTTTTCAGCCACTCAAATGTCCATGTATTGTTGTAAACAATGGCGGGATGTGTGTGTGGAGCAATAAGTATTGTATTGTTCTTTCGTAGCCGAGTAGCCAGCTGCTGGACAAATGTTTGCATGTTTCCCTATTTTGTATTAATTGTTTTTGTTTCTACGTACATTGTATAAGCTACACTTTTATTTCTATTTACTATTTTAATTTACCAATTATTCAAAAGACAATGTCCCTAGACTGAGTGTGTAGAATTTATTTTTTTCGTTTGAATGTGAGATTTGGAATTTTGTTTATTTTTTAATTCAACATTATTATATTTATTATATTGGAAGAATATTAAAAATTATTAATAATAATACATGTATTTTCAAATTGACGAGGCATAGTCTGTAGAACTTGACTAAGTAACTACCTATAATATTTTGTTACCTAATGTCAATAAATTTATTCTATCCTATTCTAGATGTTGTGGTACCATGGTACTCGTAGTTTCTGATACCCACAGAAAGGAATCCTAGTGTGGGGTCAGAAGTATGTACCTATGTGTCTGTTGATTATTTATTTATTTCTTATTATTATTTTTTACATGTCAATTTTCCTTTTAAGTCGCCTCTTTTAAGTAGGTTTTGTGAGCAGCTGTGCCAATGTATTAGGATTATTTTCAGTTCTTCGTTGTATGCTTGAGCAGAAGTATTGATCTCTTCAGCTACTGTGTTGACCTTAAGTATGTGACGACTTCTGTGGCGCAGTGGGTGAAGGCCCGCCTGAGACGCAGAATCCCGTCCAGCGTCCCAGTCCCGACAAATGTTTGTATGATCTACAAATATTTGTTTCGGGTTTGGGTGTTTTCAATTTATAATATGTATGTATTTACAAGTATCCACGCAGCTTCCCTTCAACCAGTTTAAACTTAAAATAAAATATTTTTTCGAAAATCACCCATATTACCATGTAACGGAATATTTAAATTGTTCATTTTGTGTAGTACCTAGTTTTAAGTGTGAATGTATACCCTTCTGACATGCCAATGTTATATGTTATAACGAAAAGGTCAATAAATAAATTTGAATTTATCAGTCATGTAGTTCCCATAATACAAGCTCTGCTTAGTTTGGGGCTAGATGATGCTGTGTGGAAAATGTCCAGTATTATTATTTTTATTTTATTTATGTATATAATGTTAATAATAAATTGTAGGGGTCATTGCCTGCTGTTCTCGCAAGGCACCTGGGAGCCAGATGGGCAGATCACAATGCAGTGGGCGTCGACGGCGTACTGCAATTATGTTATCGTTGTAGGAGTTATCATGTTCACTGTATGCTGTGTACAGATATACAGGTAACCATCTGACCCGACAGACGTTCTGTCCAAATTTTTTTTTGGTTGAACATATATAATACTAGCTTGAACTAAGACAAGAACAGTGTGTGTGTATGGACGAAAGAAACAATCTTTTTTTAAATGACCTCTGTGGCGCGGTGGGCAAAGGTTGCAGGTTCCCGCCGCGTGGCAAATGTTTGTACGATCTGTAAATATTTATCTTGGATGTGGGTGTTTTTATTAACAAAAAAAAGTATAAAAGTAGTACTTATGTCAGTCATGTAGTTCCCATAACACAAGTTCTGCTTACTTTGGGGCTAGATGATGCCCCAAAGTAAGTAAGTAAGTATGAATTATTACTCTTACTTACATATTTCGGTATTTTTTTTAATTTTGCTTTCCATAAAAACCTTACTCGAACTATTACGAACATGTAAAAAAAAAATAGACAAATCGGTCCAGCCATTCTCAAGTTTTGCTCTTAGCAAATGAACAACATTTAATTTTTATTTAAATGGATAACCTGACACAATTTTCATACGACACATCATACACAATCCTGGAAGGTACAGTCAGTAGGTATTTCAAATTATAGCTTTCAAATACTGGCCGTGCATTCCCTACACGTGTAGGGAACACAGGGACTTTTGCACCTTGGCTCTTCACAACCCATTCAAACCCTATTTTTACAAAGAGCTCGTTGGCAGAAATATTCCACGAAGCTTTAATGTTGGGCTGTATTTTCTGTTTTCCGGTTGGAATATACTTTTCACCCGTTAAGTCTCAGGGTTGGCAACGCGCGTGTGATACCGCTTACCAACAGATGGGTTGTATGCTCTTTTGACACTTAAGTCGTATAAAAGGCCATGTACAAGGAACACTGTCTGTGCATTCCATGGTCGTACAATGCGGTGTCTCGTCCCGCAGGCTGTCGATGTTCATGTACGCGGGCACGGACAGCTCGTTCCTGTCCGCGTTCGCGGAGGCGACGGGCTGCGTGCTGCTGTGCGTGCTGGCCGTCTCCGCCGCCGTCGTCGTCACGCTCGGCTTCATCAACTGGTGTCAGGTCATCGAGCTGCGGTTCCCGAGGTAACTAAACTGATACGGATACCGAACTCTACTAGCTCTCTTCCATATCCGCAGTTTCCCGAAGATAATGACCAGAAACTTATTAACTTAATTCGGGAAAACTGGAAGGAGCGAAGCGAAAAGTCAACGACGTTTTAAATGTAGGAAGTACGTGCTTTGATGTGGCCAATGTCATCGACCGCCATTTTGTTTATTATTCTTACTGATTTATTGTGTACCTACCGTTGTTTTTTATATTGTGTTGTGCTTGTATGAACGTATTCTTTAATTGACATGTGACAATAATCCGTTATTAATAAATGAACCTGAGCCGGGACCTTGGACCTTCAGTGAAATAAAGTTTCGCTGAATCCTATCTTGTTGACGTGAGCGAAAGAGAAGCACATGTTTCTGGCAATGCGACACCCAAACCTTCAAAGAAAGTACCACTCGTCATTACTCGAAGGTTGGCTGGATGGAAGAAAATGCTAATTAGCAGTATGTTCGCCTATTATCTTGTGCAATAAAGCATTTTCTGTCTATATACAAGGAATGTTAGATGGGATTCCCGGACCGCGGTTTCATCTCTTGTAGATTTTTAAATTAGTGTTTCTTTCTAGTTGTGAAACCGCAGCTGGTCAGGACATAGACAAGAAGGACAAAATATCAACAAATTCATTCTACATCGAAATCGGCAGTGTGCAGGTAATGTTACCTTACATAAAAGAGTCTAATTTTACCACCGCCATCTAGTGTAGGGTTTGGAACTAATTTGAATAACTTGAAATTATTCGATTGAATTTTAAAACTTTTTTGTTGGCTGTAAACAAAAAACTTTCAAATTAACATGTTTTGTACCACTATGTAGCGTATCCTTTACGCAGTTAACTGTTTTTTTTTTTTTTTTTTTTTTAAATCAAAAACTGCTAATTTATACTACCGTTTTCATAAAGGAAAATGTCTTCGCGATGTGTTCCTTCAACGTTTTAAGCAAGCACTTTTAATGCACGCCTATATTTTTCGACGGTAAAAATGTTTAATTGTGATTACAATGAGTAAAAACTTATTGATGCTCATTTATGATTATATCATTCATGTAGTTCCCATAACACAAGCTCTGCTTAGTTTGGGCTAGATGATGCCGTGTGAAAAATATCTAGCATTATTAATGATTGTTTCCAGTTCGGTGCGTGGGCCGCGTTCGCGACGTGGGTGGGGCTGGCGGTGTTCTCGACGCTGAAGGTGTGCCGCTACCACCAGCTCGAGAACATCCAGGTGTCCATGTACCGCGAGCGACAGCGCCTCGTCAACGAGAGCGGGTCGCCCTCCGCCAACGAGGGGCGGTCTACACCACCAATACTTACACCCTAGAATACCAACATTCAACTTTTCACTCGTGCTCGCGAAATTGTCGGCTGCGCCAGTAGTAACTGGCGCAGCCTTCCTAGATAACTAAGAAGCCCAATTCTCGTATTTAAAACGCAGCCAAAATAAAGTCTTGATCTGACAAATATTAAAATGGGTATACTCGAAAACCATTGACTATCTTTACGTTAGAAAACGTTTAAATTTGCGACTTAAAATAGACTGACATAATATTATATCGAGACTCGGTTGTGAAATAATTACTGGAATTGAACTTCAAGTGTTTTTTAGTCCTTCGAGCTCTATCATCGGCCGCATCGTAACAAAGTTCAATTCATAATAATAAAACTCTGTTGTCAGTAAGGCGCCAGCACGCGCGGACCCATTATGATTTTTAACGCTGTGAGCTCTTCGAGGCTGTGATTAAAGGACTCTCATTCAATGTCTATGGAAAATGTGATTATAGGATGGACGATATATTGGAATTAAATCCTCACGCCCCTTTCCGGAAGAACGTTGTCCGAAATTGATTTTATTTGTTATTATGAGAGAACAATTAAATTAAATGCACAAGTATGAATAAATATCAACTGTACCTAATATTGATTATGCGGATTGAATATCTCAAGAAACTAATATATCTGATATCGAGACATACCTTGGTACTGACAACGTAAGTGTCTCGTAGAGCCGTTTTCTTTTGTCCCATCATACAATTTAGTAGAAATTCGTAAAGTAAAACAGTAGTACATTCCTCAGTTGTTTAATTATGATCGTGATCGACATAAAATTATTATTATGTAACTGCATGTGATATGTGTATGAGAATAAGCCATGGAAATTATAAGTAGGTACTACATATTGTATTTGGTCGCCGACCACTGAAACGTACTCAAAATTGCTACGTTCCTTCGAAAGTATTGTGTGTCGTGTACCTATAGGTATATATACGTACTATACTGAGCTTAGTGATATGTTCTTTGCTAGTTGTAAGTTCAGTCCATTTACAGTAGATTTCAATTTATTATGCAAACATAGAGGTACAATTGGCCGTCTCCAACTAGTTACCCCTCTGGGATTTAATGTTTTTTTTTTTTTACTTCTAGTGGTTTATTTTGTTTATTACTCCGAGACATACGCTAGCTACACTAAGACTAACCCCCTTATGCGTAATCACTCACTAACTTTAACAGCAAGCTAAAAATTGTCAGCCTCTATCCGATTAGTGTTAGAAAAGGACAGGGTTAGTTAGCGAGTGATTATGAATGAGAAGAATGTTTTACACCTATAATAAACTGTGTAAAAGACAGCAATAAATAAATATGAAATACAAATGTAACGAAGAAAAAATCTTAAAATTACTGATTTAAAGTTCTTTAAACCCCAGAGGGGATCACCAGTTGGTGGCGCTTACCGTGCCTATAGAATAAATAAAATTACAAAATTAAAGTTGGTAAGTACAATTATGAGTAGTATTACTTACCTTCTTTTAATTACGATAATTTGAGTTATTTAAATATGGCATGACAAAAAAGTTAATTATGAATTTCGTAAAGAAATCACGTTATAATTTATTAAATTTTTGTTACTAATTTATAAATTTTATGATAGGATTACATACATTTTCTATTTTTAATTATTCTGATTGTATATACCTAGGCATAGAGTAAAATAAGCGAAAATAAAATATGATGTACAAATAAATTATTTTTACATAAATCATAATAAATTATCTGATGAATCCTCTAGATGAATATGTACTAATTGCATGTTGTATAAATAAATAAAAAATACTGGACATTTTCACACAGCATCATCTAGTCCCAAAGTAAGCAGAGCTTGTGTTATGGGAACTACATGACTGATATACTACTTATATATATTTTTTTTTGTAAATACATACATATTATACATAGAAAACACCCAGACCCGAGACAAATATTTGCAGATAATACAAACATTTGTCCCGCGACGGAAATTGAACCCGCAACCTTCTGCGTCTAAGGCGGACCTTCGCCCGCTGCGCCACAGATGTCGTCAAATAACAAAAAAATATTTTGCATAACTCGACATGATAGTAATTTGCTAACGTGTCTAGAGATAGCTAATTTTTTTTAGCGCTAGATCAGTGGATTAGCTTGATTCAACCTAGTTGTTACAAAGTTACTATTAATAATTTCGGATATATTTAATGGTTCACATGCTATATATAATACTTAAATTCATAGTTATTTAATATAACAATTAATTGCGAACGAAGATTTCAGAGTCAAGTCGAAAAGATCGTCACGAAAACAGTATTTTGTATAAAAGTTTATCTAGCTATATTTTTAACATTAACAAATTAATAATAATACATAGCTTGATACCAGATTACTTTGATAGGAAATAAAACATTTGTTTGCGTCCTACGTCTTATAATAGCTAAATTCTCACTAAATTGCTTGCAGGTTCTTTTTAAAAACGTCATTAACACAATTAAAAATTCATGTATATAGGAATTATCTACTATTTAAACATCGAGAGATCTTAGTCCTCGGCAAATTACTAGTTATTGTGATTATTACTTTAAATATTTAAATTATAAAAATTACTAGTTGTTGCCCGCGGCTTCGCCCGCGTGGTATTTTAATAAAAGTAGCATTATGACCGTCTCCAGGCTTCAAACTATGTCCACCAACTTTTGAATGAATCGAACCAAGGATTACAATTTATACAAAGTTTTAGAACTCAATTTCACACCCCCAAAAAGTAATTTTGAAAAAATAACAAATACGTTTTTCTTTATTTATTTTAAAGTTTATGTATACCGATACCGAGTTGTGAGTGAATAAAACCATATTTTTTTTCCATAGAAACTTTACCACCCTGTTTAACCCCCTTAGGGGTTGATTTTCGAAAATAAGATTAGCCTATGTGTTATTCCAGAACCTAAACTACCTACATTCCAAATTTAATCAAAACCAGTTTAGTAGTTACGGAGATACGTGGTAACAAACATTCACACACACAGACTTTCGCATTTATTATATTATAACAAAATAATTATATAAAAACTATAGAATGATATTTCTAAAACTGAACGCAACAAATCATGCTTTTATCATGAAATATGTAGTATGGTATAATGATACAATAGGACCTATCACCAAGCCGAAAGCCACATATTATTAACCACTGATTGCGAGTTGAGTTGAGTTAACTTGAGTTGAATTTCAGTCTAATTTCTTTCAAGTTACATTTAGTTTAGTATTTATCTCCTAAAGTACCTACTTTGACTATTTTTATTTTATTTATGAAACAAAATCCACAGCCCTTATTATAAAACAAATAATTCTTACAAAACATATTTAACAGCCAAAAACGGATTTTCATTTTATACAATAAAAAAAAAATAACAAGCAGTCGAATTTTTCAAATGGACAAAATAAATTGACAATGTGTAAAAAGTACCTAAAATGAAAATAAATCCTCGGTCTGCCGCCGTACCCTAATACAAAGTTCAATTGAGAGACTTAACTTTATTTACTGTAGATATTAATAACTAGTTTGTTTACGCAAAACCTCGGCCTGCCTACCTATCTGTTGCTATACCTTAGACAGGGTTCGTGTGAGATACCTACCTATAAACACCATCTATGTACCTACCATGTGAAAGCAATAAATGTATTGAGTATTGAAGTTCTTTCCAAAGGTTATTATTAAACTTTGATCCAAACAACCATTATCAAATTTTTAGATTTTTGGTAACAAATTACGTATTTGAAATTGCAGTAATGTGCTGCATATTGCGCGCTACAAAAACAGGACATTTCTATGCCTTAAAATAAAAGTCAGACAAATTTCCTAGTAATCATTTTCCCTCAATGTTACTCGTAAAGATGGACAATATGCGTAGGTATCGGCTTGGTGATTGGTCTTAGTACATCCTGTATAATTATGTCGTCGCCTAAACTATAATAAAAGGAATACCACATCGTTATAGCCCTTGCAAATTAAGAGGTTCTCGAATTATGCTATGTGTTATGCTTAAAGTCGTGTAAAGCAAACAACGCAATCTGTACATACTTTAGAATTCGTGGGAAAACTACATCAAACAAGTAAATTTTAATACAGAGTATATCCATCGATAAATCGATGGTAATAATCGACTTTATGAGTTAATTTTCATTAACGTATAATTATACATTTAGTATATTAATGAAATTTTATCATATTGCTTGTAAAATGCATATAAGCTAAGTACCTAAAATATTAAACTCTTAAGTTGAATAATCTGGGTATCTATCTAATATACCATAGGTTTAGGTATAGACTAAAAGCAATAAACATATATATACAATAGCCAGGTACATCTACATAAACATTTACAAACGTAAGAAGGAAATTATTTAAACAACAAAAAATCTATTACCTTTATTTACAAATATTTAAAAACTACAACTATAATAAATAAATTCACTATTGGGTAAGCAGTCACATGTATTTACTTCAAATAACACACAATATTATAACGAGAAGCATATATAAACATTTCGTTCAATCAAGCTAAAAGAAGTATATTTTCCAAAAACTAACGTGAACTTGACTATTCATATTGTAAAAACGGGAATTTTCACGTACTGCACTATCGGTGAAGGCACCGACTAAGTTTCGACTCATTCCGAGAGTCTTCATCAGGGTGAGTGGTTGCGACACGTTGGTAGTGCACGGCGCGACGCGGAAGGAGAAAGTCGCAACCACTCACCCTGATGAAGACTCTCGGAATGAGTCGAAACTTAGTCGGTGCCTTCACCGATAGTGCAGTACGTGAAAATTCCCGTTTTTACAATATGAGAAGTATATTTATTCATATCGATGGTATGAGATCAAAAGTGCACTCCGTATACGACTTAGGGTAAGGCCGGCGCTCATTAGCGGCAGGGCATGGCAAATTTGCAAGCAGAAATGATTTTAGCTAGAGAAGTTGAAAGATTCAATATCATTTCCGTTTACAAAAAATCTTTACCATGTGCTGTGCTGCTGGTGAGGGCCAGCTTTATGAATGAAGGAAATTGTTGTCTGTTCCTTTAACACTTCAGGCCCTATTCCAAACGAAAACTGCTTATTTTACATGACTATGAATAGATGGCAAAATGACATACGAGACATACTCGAAACATAATCACAATATCAAAGTCTTGATTGTTAGTTTTCATATGGAATAACTTTACGTCGCCCATGAGCCTAATACGTAGAGGTTCACTATTTGGTGGTGTACCGCGTCGGGGTAGGGCGGGGGCGAGGGCGGGGGCAGTGGCGGGGGAGGGGGAGCAGCGTTTGGGCCAGGGTCGTCTTCGTCCGACGAGTCCATCAGGTCCACGAAGTGCAGCGTGTGACTAAATGCAAAACATGGAACGTTCAGGAGCTGACAATTTTCGAAATCGAGAACCAAAATGAAACTAATAATAGGCATGGATGCAGAGATTCGTTTCAGTGGGCAGCTTCTCACGGATCATATCGTCATACTTCTTTTCGGATGTAAATTTAGCTACGGTTAAACTTGAGGTCCATTCGGTTTCGCATCGGGAAGAACGAGACCGACCGAAAGCAATCTAACAGCATTCCGTTCCATTTCTCAATTTCTCATAGGTTATTTAAAACGGAACGGAAGTTTCATCTATGGGTTACCTACATACTTAAGAGATCTATATAGAGTGCGTCTAGTAAAAGGCCACTGTTTTTCTTAGGATTCGGATGGGCGATCCCATTTCACGATCGATGCATCGCGTCGAACGCGGAACGATGGCACGCCTCGGTCGGGCTTAGAGATGAACTCGGTGCTCGGACTCCGTTCCCTCTACGAGTAATGTTCCGGGGCGTCTTCGTCGGGGCCGCAGGGCGGGTCCCCGCGGGCGGCGTGCCTGCGCGCGTGCATGTTGAGCTGCGCGCGCAGGCGGAAGGCGCGTCCGCAGGCGCAGGCGTGCGGACGCAGACCCGCGTGAACCGACGCGTGCGCCACCAGCTCCCCGCGACGCCGGAACACCGCGCCGCAGTCGCACGCGTGCCGCGCCCACCCGTGCGAGCGCCGGTGCGACCGCCACGCCGCGCCCGACCGCAGCGACACCCCGCACCGCTCGCACAGCCACCCCGCCCCCGCACCGTGCAGCCGCGCGTGCTCGCGCAGGTGGTCCGCGCGGGAGAAGCCGCGTGCGCACACGGGGCACACGTGCGCCCGCGCCTCCGCGTGCACGCAGCGCACGTGCCGCGCGAGGTTCGCCGCGTCCGACAGCACGCGGCCGCACGTCGCGCACTCGCGCCGCGCCCGCTCCGAGTCCGGCTCCGCTACGTCGGCGTCGTCCCTGGAAAGGCGGAGGCTCGCGTGAGGTCGGCCGCGGTCGGCGGCGGATGGTCGCGCCGCGCGTGGTCCCGCAGCGCGCGGCGCAGCTTGTACCGGGCGCCGCACGTCGCGCACTCGTGCGGCGCCCGCTCCCCGTGCAGCGGCAGGTGCGCGAGCAGCTCATGCCGCGCGGCGAACGAGCGCCCGCAGCCGCAGCGGTGCGGCCGCGCCCCGGAGTGCCGCATCGCGTGACGCGCGAGTCCCGCCCGCAGCCGGAACGCGGCGCCGCACTCCGCGCACGCGAACTCGCGGACCGCGGAGTGCGTCCGCCGGTGCGAGTGCAGCGCCCCGCTCTGCGCGAACCGCTTCCCGCACTCGTTGCACCGGTGCGGACGCTCGCCCGTGTGGATCCGCAGGTGCTGCTTGAGATTCTGGTCGTTGGCGAAGGTGCGCGCGCACAGATGGCAGGAGCGCCGCCGTCGGAGCTCGTGCGTCTCGGCGACGTGCCGCGCGAGCCCCTGCGGCGCGCGGAACCGCTTCCCGCAGACGTGGCACACCTGCGGGCGTTCGCCCGTGTGGATCCGGGCGTGGTGCACGAAGGCGTGCGGCGAGGCGAGGCGACGGCCGCAGTCGGGGCAGGCGTAGTGCGTGCGTCCGTCGACGCGGACTCGCGCCGCGTGCAGCGCCCGCCGCGTCGGCTCGTCGAAGCGGTCGCGGCGCATGTTCCGGCACGTGAGGTCGTCGTAGCTGTCCGGGTCGGCGAGGTCGAGGTCGGTTTCGCGCGGGTCGCTCTCCTCCGCGGCGTCGGATCCGGACGAGGGACGGCAGCGCAGGTGATGCTCCGTGTAGTGGTCTCTCAGGTGTCCGAGCGCGGTGCGCAGGGCGGCCAGCGGGTCGGCGGACACCGATCCGGCCAGAGGCGCCGACTCCGAATCCTCATCTGTATCGTTGTCGGGCGAGTCTGCTTCGTTGAACGCCGGCGGCTCCGCGGACCTACGCAATATTAGTTTGTCTTTATGCGAGCGCTCCCAGCGTACGTTTTGTACGACATCAACGCTGCTCGAAAATCAATAAGCGAACGAGACATCCCGAATGCAACGAATTCGACTCTCTCTGCTTTCCGAGAACTATCATCACTGAAACCGAGCGGACAGCGCGATCGCCGATCTTGCGGGATTATCCGAAAGCGAACGTTGATCTTCTAGGTAGGTCGTCGTCTGTGCGTCCCCACGTGATACCTCAGATGCGCTACCCTTCGGAACTTGTCGCCGCAGAGCTCGCACTCGTGCCGCCGCGGGGCATGCGTCTCCTGGTGCTTGTCCCGCGAGTTCTTAGCGCGGAAGGAGAGCGCACAATGCCGGCAAGGGAAGGGCCGCTCCCCGCTGTGCAAGCGGGCATGGATATCGCGGGCAGACCGTGAGCGGAACCTCTCGCCGCACTCTGCGCATGAATGGGGTAACACTCCAGCGTGTGCTGCACGTCTGTGTGCGACTAAATTCCCGCGAGTTCTGTAACTCTTCCCGCATTCGCAATCGAACTTTAAACTGTCTGCGTTCGCATGACTTTTCATATGATTGAGCATGTTGTATTTGTTTGAGAATGTGCGGTTGCAATCAGGACAGACGGCCGGGATTCGTTTCTGATTGGTCTCATTTGGAATCTGAGACGGTTGTTCATTATCGGTATTGCATTTTGGGATCGTATGGCTGCGGGTCATGTGCCTGGTCAATTTAGCAGCATCGACAGCTACGTGGTCACAAAGTTTGCATCTTAAAGGATTATAGTTTGTCTGTTCTTCGCTCAAGTGTCCCGCGAGTTCATTCTTGTCACGAGAGACGCCGACAAATGATGCCGATTCAGCAGGACACATGGGCCGGTCCGAGAGTAGTGGTACGACGACAGACGGTTCCGTTGAAGCCGTGGACACAATCGATACGGCATCAGTATCGGAATCTGACATGAGCAACTCCTCGAAGGTCACGTGGTCTTTCACGAATGCCTCTACAGCGTCACGGTCTCTCACGTGCCCATGCTTTGATTCCAAATGCTGGACGAAATCTTCGCATGTGGTCCTCAGTTCGCACTCCTGACAGACGAGCTCCATCGAGCTGACGTGCAGTAAGTAGCTAGCGAGTACGCTTCGAACTGTTTCGATAAGCTGCGACCTGTGAATGGAATACCTACCCTATGGTATTTAAAACTTTCGCGATCAGTAAATAAAGTTCTTTTTTACATCGTACCCAACAGACACTTACATAGCCCTGACCCCACTAGGATTACGTGCTGTGGGTATCAGGAACCACGAGTACCGTGGTACCACAATACCCAGAACCGAAACAAATATCTAAAGAACATGCAAAATTTCTATTTTATTCCAAAAACTATCGTGAACTTGACTATTCATATTGTAAAAACGGGAATTTTCACGTACTGCACTATCGGTGAAGGCACCGACTAAATTTCGACTCATTCCGAGAGTCTTCATCAGGGTGAGTGGTTGCGACTTTCTCCTTCCGCGTCGTAGTGCACGGCGCGACGCGGAAGGAGCAAGTCAAAATTTCTATGTTATTTGGTGTCGCAGCGGGGATCGAATCAACACCTCTTGTGGGTCAGCCGGCTACTCGCCCTCCACACCACCGAGGTAGTCAAAGTGAACCTACTTTGACGTCGGGATAATAATAAAAAAGTGTCAGCCACTATTAGAATCAATAAACGGATGCTTAAATCTAGAGCTTAATTTAATTTAAACAAACGATACACGGAGACTTTCGAGTCACAGTCGGTCAGCCTCGATACAGGATCACGTGGCAGGAAACTGTATTTAATATTATTTATTTCAATCAATAAATTAGCTGGTTCTAAGATCTATAAGCCATATAGGTTTTTCCAGACTTTCAGCAATTTGACCATAATGCGACAGTGTCTCAAAAATCGCCTCGTATTTTATATAGGTGTATATAGTTATTCATATTGTAAAAACGGGGAGGAATACTCTCGAAATTAGTCGAAACTTAGTCGGTGCCTTCACCAATAGTGCGGTACGTGAAAATACCCGTTTTTACAATATGCATAGTGTAATAGTTGTTTTTACTGACCTATCATTATTCCTGGGGGTGGTGTGAGTCTGAAACAGAAAATAAAAAAATACTTTTTTATTTGACTATCATAACTTTGTAATTTCTAATGTTATTGAAAGGTTTAAAGCCTTAAAGGGTAGATATACAGAAAATACTATATTACACATCAAATAATATTTCAGCTGGGCTATTCCCGTTGGCCTCGAATTTTCGGCCCCATCGGGGGACAACGACAATTTATTTTTGCCATCTAGTATTAAATGAATCATGGCGAACACGAATTTTATATTCAAAAATTAATTAGGGATCATGGCAATGAGGTTAAATTTAAAATCAAAGGACATGTATTTAATTTTAGTTTAAAAAAAATTTATATTATATAATTTTCGACTAATTTGAAGATGCTGATTATGGAAATGAGGTTAATTTTAAAATCAAGATGGCGCATACCATTTTATCAAAATGTGAATATGGATAAGTACTACCAACTTTGAAAATGCTGTACAACGGGCGGTCTTATCGCTAATTGCAATCTAGACAGCCTTATAAAGCGAAACCCTTAAGTTGGGTAAAGATACATAAGCTCATAAAAAAGCATGCTTAAAACTGGCTTGCGCTTCAGATGCTTCAGTGTGATTTTTTTTATATCTACCTCGTGTGTTCATAAGTCTTGAGACACAGTAAAACTAAAATATTTTTGGAGCTAAGTTGAGTATTCATTTATTGGATATTAAAATTAAAACTACTGACATCTAGATCTGTATTTAAAAATAAATCATTCAAAATGGCCGCCTTTGCATTCAATGCAGGCCTTCAAACGCGTGCGCCATTCATCTATGGCGGCACGAATCTTTTCAATGGGAATCCGTTTCGATTCTTTAATAAGGGCTCGCTTGAGAGAATCCAGGTTTGGGTGAGACTTTCTGCATGCCCTCAGCTCCAATTCCGTCCATAAAGAATAATCCAAAGGATTCAAGTCAGGACTTGACGAGGGCCAATCTTCGCTCCGAATGAAGCCTGGCAAATTGGCCTCCAGCCAACGTTGGGTAGTCTTAGCTTTATGGGAGGGAGCAGAGTCCTGTTGGAAAACCCAGTATTTTCCAGCGAATAGCGTATCATTTAATGGTTTAACCACCGCTTCCAATATGTCGGTTTGGTAATTTTGTGCCTTCACCTTGACGCCTTGCTGGCAAAAATGAAGCGAAGTGACCCCCTCGTAGGAAACACCCCACCAAACCATCACACTTGCTGGATGATGAGTGCGCTGGACATTGCGTACAGATGGCTGGACGTCCTTTGAACTTCTGGCGTAAACCTTATTGTTCTGCCGGTTAAACTTTTCTTCCACCGTGAAGATCTTTTCATCGGTAAACAGGATATTTTTTGGATCGTGTCTCTTCAATAGATTCCGACATCGTTCCAGTCGCAATTTACGAAGACGCTCGTTTAAATAATGCACTTTCCTTCGACTGTAGGCCTTTAGTTTAAGATCATATTTAAGTATCCTGTTCACCGATATTCGCGAAATGTTGGTCTGCAGAGCTAATTTCTTTTGAGTCCGGCAAGGGTTGCGACGAATTCGCTCTCTGATTACTTTGATGTTGGCGGGCGTCCTTACAGACCGCGGGCGGCCACATCTTCCACGGTCTTCTAAAGAGCCGGTCTCCTTGTACCTCTTTATGGTATAATACACAAAGTTCCGACTACATCCCAAACTTTGGATTTCACTAAAAACTTGCATTGGTTTTTTTCCTGCTTGAAACAGTGAAATTACTGTCGCACGCAAATCTTTTGTTGGCGCCATTTTCACGGAGAATGAAACAAATATTCAAATGTATATTTTTTCTGATTCAAAACATTCGAAATTTAAAATTTTAAAAGTTTAAAAAAGGTTGCATGAATTACTTTCTTTTTAAATTAATTAAATAAGTTCGTCTCAAAACTTATGAACACACGAGGTAATGTACCAAACAAGTATATGGCCCACCTGTTGGTAAGCAGTTACTGTAACCTATGATATGAATACTTGCAACACCGATATGACCGCCCATTCTACAACTTACTCAAAGTTTGTAGTACTTGGAGTCTAGACAAGCTTACTTCCTTAAAAAACTTATTTTTTCTTTTTTGTGCACAGAAATATAAAACAAAATATTAGGTGAGGCATGTACAAAGGCGAGCTTAACCCTAAAAAGAGTTTTCTTTCAGCATACCTTTAGAGATAGAGAAGTGATAAAGTTGGTAGGTGTACAAAGTCAGGAAATATACTAAAAATACCACTATATTTGAATAAACTACATATCATACATACCTACTTGAACTACCTATGAATACACATAAACTTGGTAGCTGTCACGTGACATTCAATGTCATTTCCATACAATTCAATCTTTCTGCAGGCGTTAACACCAACAGAAAGTGGTATTTGTCTAGACAAATGCTATATTAGCTGATTTATTATTTGGTGTGCAATAAAATCTTCTGTCTATGTCTATCTAAATCTTCTGTCTATCACTATCTGTGCTAGGGCTAAGAAAAACGCCTGTAGCTGTTAGTTACCCCTTCTGTCAGCTCCCCGAGTGTCAGCTCCGCCTGGGAGTTGAGGATCTTCGCAGCTTCTCTGCAATTGTCGCGGATATCACGCCACGCCAGCAGTATGTCCGTGCACGACCTGCATGCATACTCCGGTAACCCATCATCCTTGCGCACCTGGAATACATATCACTCAATATATACTATACAATGCTGGGTAATCTCACTGTAATTAATCATTATGCTTCAATAAAATCATGTTTTTGGACATTTTAGGATAAAAACTACCCCTCTGTTGCTTAACTGAATAAGAATCAGCAGACCACATAATCTTGGAAAATGTGGGCGTAGCAACTCAATGTGAACAAATCCTCAAAAAACCGAGGTCACTCTGCAAAACCTGCGAAGATCCCAAGAAGCTTCTGTGCTTCTGGGCAGAGGAGAGCCAGGCTACCATGCACAATGAACCAACATAGAGCCCAAATATGGAAAAGGGAGTCCACCTACATACCCCTCTGTTTCATAATAATAATATTCATATTCATTTATTGCCTTCATGTACATATTCATAGGTCTTAAAAATTACATAGAAATAGGTTGGTACATGAACCCCGTTAGGGCGCTGCAATTTGAGTTCGATAAACTCGAAATGTCAAAAAAATAATACATTTGAAAAGAAACATGCAAAATATGAAAAATATTAAATTAGTAGGTACAAAGTCAAAAACATTGTCAAATTCATTAAATTAGATTTAAAAAAAAAAATCGAATCAAGAAAAACATATAAAGAATAAATTAGGTACAAATAGATTAGATTGAATTAAATTATATCACTAAGAACTACAAATTAATTAAAACAGATGTCAGTATTCACATAAAATTAAATAAAACATTAAGGATGTCATTTTACATTGGTCATAGTGTCATAATTTGTCACATAAGAATTTGTCAACGGAGTAATAACATTTAGGTAGGAGTAGATTTTTTAGACTATTATGAAAAGTTGTGTCATTTTGTTCATTTTTAATATTATTTGGAATTTTATTATATATTTTAATTAGCCTAAAGTAATTAAGGACTGTTATGTACCATTTTTAGTCTTGATAGGGGTAAAATCAAATGGCTTAGCAAGCTGCTAAATCTAGCCCTGTCCTTTTCTAACAGTAAACAATGGATAGAGGCTGGCAACTTTTAGCGAAAAGAGGGTAAATCTCAATCTTGACTAATGTTTCAGGAGAATCACCAACAATGTTGTGACAGCTGTGTATTGCAACAAGCTGAAAATAGCTTCCTTGTGATAGTAGAGTGAGTCTTCTCAATATTATTGATTACTAACCTCTGCCCACAGCTTCATGTGGTACCCAGACAAAAAGAGGCCTATGTGTTATTCTGATGTATAAGCTTCCATACAGTAGTTTTTGCATGAAAGAGTAACAAACATCTATTCATCCTCACAAACTTTCATGTTTATAATAGTGGTAGGTTTCTGTGCTTTAGTGTGAAGTTGCATACCTTGATAGGAAGGAAGGTGTTGATAACTTTAGATAGCCGAAAGCTATCATGATGGAGGTAGAGAGGAACAAGCATTGGCCCGCTCTCGTAATAGGTTGCACATATCCGACAGACATTGTTCTTAAGGATTTCTCTTGTCACAACAAAGTCTTTACCTGCGGAAGAAAGTGATAGTTACAAAAAACAAACATAGTCACAATTCTGCATGCTAGAGCTTGATAGATGGCCTGCCCATGCCACTTAAATTTGCATATTCTAAAGGTGTGACGCTCAAACACTCAGTTTTACTTGCACAGTTAAACTGCATATGTATACCCATGGGCAAAAAATATATTCTTTATGCCGTTCATATATTTTTTCGGGTTGCCTCTACAGGTGTGGAAACCAGCACAGTTGTGCAACATACACTATCCAGTTTAACTGTACAGACAAACCGATCAGGTACACTCTAGCGTGTATGGCTACGTTAAGAGCTATGAAGGTGACTTTAGTTCTATGGCTAATGTTACGTTCTGGAATATCTGGAGGGAGGTGTGTAATGATGATAATTATTAGCACTCATTTACTTGGCAGATTATGGATCTCAGAATCCATTTTCTGTGGTTTCTTTGATTTTGGCACCTTCCGAGCGGCTGATGAGGGCAATGGAAACTCAGCGGCTCGTTTCATATTTAGTTTGGTCACGTTCATAATAATTGATTTATTTCACATGAAAAGAAAACTGTCAGTGTAACCTTAGTCTAAGATTTGCTTTATTTTTTCGTATATGAAATGACCAACCACTACGTCTATGTTTTTGTTTGCGAATGGCGACCACAGATTCTTTTGATGGCGACTCGATGGCCGTCGAACGATAAATACTGACTGATGACAGTGACAGTCAAACAAAAGTTTGTAAATGTCATTATTTAAAGTTACATTTTACATGGGACTTGATTCGTGAAACGGACTACTAGCCAGAGGTAATAATAAAAACTGTGCCAGAGATATTTGCCTAGACGTATTTTCACGTGTACGTAAAATTGTCTAGAAAAACTTGGCAGCAGTCTTGTGACATTTCCACAGTTTATGTCATTTCCATACAATGGTAGTCTAGCCCCCCATCTGTGTATGGCTCTATGATACATACGCGCTTTACCAAGTGGTTTCATTTTTGATGTTTTACCTTTGTTTGGACCTATACCACGACTTATTCTCGACGTTACATTCGTTCAAAGAGTAGGTATTATTACTTATTAGATTGTAGGTATGTACCGGTACCTACTTGATTTGGTTCTATACCTATTTACTTCGCTTTAGGTAGCAATAAAATAAAACAAAATAAACACGAAGTAACTATTTATTTAGGGTTTCAGTCGGTTCGTAGTTTCTTGGCGAGGGCTCGTTTCGCGGTGGCGACCATGAGCGGCGCCATCACCATGCTTTTGTGCTTGTACGTCTGGATCACTTGCTGCAACCGACAATATTAATCAGGCCTCTATCACTAAGTTCAAAACTGTTTCAGGTTAACAGTTTATTTGGTGTGCAATAAAGAGTTTATCTATCTATTTATCTATCTGAGTGTTGATTATTAATTAAACTTTTCAGTAGGTACATACGTCTCATACGTTTTTTAATCATTACGCGGCGTTCGGAATAACATTGGATCTTGTAGGTACAGTTTTAATTAACCAATAGAGTCGAAAGGGTTTATGTCGGGGGTAAGAGTGCTTGGGATCTACCATTAAATACCTACATAAATAAAAAAACAAACACCAAACAGACACATTCATAGTCAAGAACTACCTACAAGTACCGTAGTACTACAGCACCCGGACCCGGTAGAAATATCTGCAGAACATGCAAATATTTGTCCCGCAGTGGGAATCGAATCCGCACCTCTTGCATTGCAGCTGGCAACTCGCCCGTCGCTCTCTCTACGGGGCTGCTGCAGGGATTGATACATGGATTGATTATTGTTTTTTTAAACCCATGGTTATCTGTGATTACCAGCCTCCCGGCTAGGTGGCGCGATGACCTAAGAAAGTGGCGGCAGAAAGTAGATGAGAAGAGCTGAACCGGGCTCAACGGTGCAGGGCCTATCTCCAGCAATGGCCTGATGTGGGCTGATGATGATTAGGAGAAAGTGTTACCAGCACGAGTTTGATGAGAAACACGGCGAAAGTGAGGAACGAGATGGTCATGAGCGCGCTCTCGGAGGACGGGAACTCCACGTGCCCGCGCGGCGAGGCTGCGCGCGCGCGTCTCGTGCCGACGCCTTTATCGTCAGGCCACACGACGTCTATGCGCTCCTCTGCAAGGTCAAATCAAACTGTTTAGTATAAAACACTTCCTACATTTATACTATTTTTGTTTGTTTTACATCGTGCTATCGGATAAGGCACGGAAAGCTGACTTATTCCAAGAGTCTTCATCAGGGTGAGTGATAGCAACTCCTTTGTTATTTTTAGAGCATTCACGTATTGCACAACACTAAATGAAATAATTCTCGATATTTTATGACTAAAATGTGTTAGCTCATCATCACTGTACCTAGAAGTCCTCTGCTGGAGCTAGCGTCACAATTTACCTCTCTTGGATTTAATCATGGAACTTGAAATGAGTAGATTGGTAATTTTAAGATGTTTTCATCAAGGTAGTTCATAGTTAGAAATATAAACGAAATATACCCACGCGAGTAACAATTTCAATCTTCACCACATAGGGGTAACTTATGTTATTACTATAAATGTACTAGAATAGAGTACGCTCAGTCAACAAAATAAAGTTGCATGTTTACAATAGTAGGTATGTATACAATACTCACTGATATTTGCAAGTAAAGTATGTTTCAGTTCATTTAAATACGCTATTTTCCCATTAGCCCCTCTTCTTGTGTTCGCGGATATTGTATCAGCCACCACTTTTATGAATTTCAATATGCTTTCCATGGTATTTACTTTTATTTCACCTGTCGATGAATTTAGTTTTTCATCGTTTTCTGAACTAGTTTCTTTTTCTTCTTCATATACTTTTTTGAATACTGATCCATGATAAGGATTTAAATGTTGATCTCTTTCATCTTCTTTACTTGTAACTTCTTTTTCAGTCTCTGTGTTTCTTTCATTCTTAGTAACATAGTCAGGAAAGTCTCTATCGGTACTGGATTCTTCTTGAGTCCTGTCAGCACTATATTTATTATTTTCTTTGTGCCCAACTGAAGCTTGCAAAACGCTTTGGATGTTGTTTGGTTTGTATTTTGTATTACCTTTGCTAACTTCTGCAACAACAGTATCGAAATCTGGTTTAGGTGTACTATAATGTCTCTGAAAAGTTGTTGTAGAATTATTGGTATTCTCATTCGTAAATTTAGTTATTTCAAGATGGTCCACGCGAGTAATTGGTGCTTCTTCTTGCTTGACTTTTTCAGTGCTACTTAATACGCGTTTGAAAGTATTAGATGGATTCTTTTCTACTTGAGAATCTATGAAAATATCAGTTTTTATGTCCAATTCGTCACTTAAATTATCGTAATTAGGTGTTCCGGGAACATTGTTTCTTCTATTAAGACTTTCAGAGATCTTATTTATCTTCACAGTAGGAGATTTGACTGGAGTGTTTGCTAGTTGGACTCTTTTTACACTGCCTATGTTTGTAACTCTCTCTATCTTCCCAGAACCCGTTTCATCTTTGATTCTTGTTATATCCGTAACACTGTGTTGTTCTTCAAATGTATCTATTTCATCGGGTTTATTTGTAATCCTTATTTTGTTATGCTTACGATAAGTATCATCATAAGTTAGTTCTTTCGTTGTTAATTTAGCATCACCTCTTACGTTGTTCTGTCGATGCACGTTCGAATTCCAATTACTGTTGTGTTCTGTAATAGAGTGATTGAGATAGGTTTCCTTTATAGGGTTCAGAAGGGGCATATTTGGATTGAGGAAATCGTCTCCAATCGGCTTTTGTAGAACATCTCGGTCGAAATAGTTGTTCCTCGTTGGGATCTTTGACACACCGCTATAGGTATTTCGTGTCGGATTAATCTCAGGAGCGTTTTCTTGGAGAAAAGGATTGAATCGGTTAGGTTTCTTGTCTCGGTCGGGATAGGTGTTTTCTGCAGGGTTCTGCAGGGACACATGGTGATAGTCATAGGTGTTTCTGTCCTGTGCATGTTCCTGTTTCGGTCCGTCCTGTATTGGGAATCTGACTGGCTTGGCGTAGTGGTGCTGAGAGATTTCGACCCACTCGGCGGCTCCGCGCGCGATCAGCAGGAGGGCGAGTAGCATGCTGCGCGCGCGGCCTTCTATGAGATGCGGCGAAGGCATGGCTGTGAGCCGCGCTGTGATGGACCGCCGACACGGGACTGTTAGATCAGGGATGAGCAACTTTTCGCCAAGTCCAACTATGCCGAGTCCTATCCCAATTTGTAGCAACTTACCTATTACTACAAACAACACGGGACCGTTAGTTCAGGGGTGAGCAACTTTTCGACATGCCTACTTTACTGAGTCCATCCCAATTTATGGCTACTTACCTATTAGGTAGTACATCATTCACAGTGTATGTTTATCCGAACTTACTTACCTACACAATCTATGTGGTTACCTCTCATTAGTAAAGATACCTATAGAAGGTATGAACAAAGTTACTAGCCGGTGCGATGAGGGGGCGGGCATCGCACAGCGCGCCAAGACGCTGCTGCCTGAATTAAAAAAAAATGAAAATACTCTGATATCTTCTTCTTCTTTCTTCTTTCACGGATTGATATCGCAAATAATTTAAAAAATGTGTTCATCTATTATTGAAAACATAATATCCACGGTATTTTATCACCTGAAAGTGATAAAATAGACGCGAAAGATACAAAATTTAATAACCACTTTTACCCCGGAAAATATATTTAAGAGCGACTTTTTATTTCTTCATTATGTAGGTACTCGGCTTTCCGTTGTTTCATTTTCGAATTCGAAATAATTTGAAGAAAGAACATTAAGTAGTTTTTTATTTGAATTTAATTTGAAAATGGATCTGAAAGTGACCTACACTGGCTGTACCTACCTACCTACTAGCGTTTCTTGGTGATTGTTGGATCTATACCTTGGTCACAATAAATTTAAAAAAAAAGTTGGTTTTGCCGCGAAATCTCTGGAATTATTACTGTGGTAAAAATTGTGGTGAAGATGAACGAAAGTGAATATTATTTGAGAAAATTATCAAGTGAAAATGAAGATCTTACTCACAGACTACCGGGATGCTAATTTCTTACTCCTACCTAATATGGAAATGGAGCAGAAAGGCAAAAAAATAATTCAAGTTTTATTTTAATTTTGTTCCTCTAAGGTAATATTTCATTTTTCGCAATCGAAGTGAAAAGTAGAGTACTTAATTCGGGACTAAACACATTCATACTCGATAATATAGCCTCCCTCGCTGTATGAAATGCCTCGTTTTAGTCCCTTACTAAACAATCTACTATTAAAACTATATACTAACTGTAACTATTTTAGTTGTGTGTTTGAATGTTTCCCGATTGTTGCATGTATGTACCTACCTACCATCTTATCTGAAGTGTTTAATGGCAGACGAATCGATCATCCTCTCTCATTTTTTTTATTGTTAACGATACCACTCTCATTTCAAACTTACAGATCATGTTAAATTATTCCGAATTCAAAAATTATGAACTAAAAACCACAGATTATTATTTTGATCCTACACTAAAAACGGTTGTCAACTCATGTCGGAATGTGTCAAGTTCACGGTATATGCTGCTGAGAGCGATTATTCGCTCCAAGAACTACGCAAGACAATAACCCTCTAGAACTAAACCAGGCTCATGTGAATGCCTATGCGGGTAGATCAACGACGCATGACCTCATTCTTGAGAACATACATCAAGCTACACATTTTTGCTCTCAGTTCGTTACCGATTCTACTGGTGCTTTAGTCGCGAGGAATCGGTAAAATGAAAAAGGTGATTTATGTGACATGACAATTGGTGGGTTCCCAACGAGTCACACCAGATCTGGTCGTTGGGATTTTTTGTAATCCAATAACAAAAAATAGTTACCCGCATCGCCTGCCTGGTACCCAGATTAAAAACATGTTGTTCCAGGTTAGGTACATTACCTATTCTTAATTTCATCCAAATCGGTTGAGCTGTTACGAATATCAATCTTTGCAAACATCTGAATATCCAAACTTTCATAATTATAGATAATGTTAGAGAAGTATACATAGTTTATAGGTAGGTATAAACACGAAAACAAACACGCTCACGACTGTATTCCCTATGATTCACATCCTCTGGTACATACTCAGTGTGTCTATGAGGATATCAAGTAGTCAGAGGCACTTGTAACATTTGGCACCTGACTTCGCATTTTTGGTTTTAGGACATGCCGGTTTCTTCACGATCGATGTTTTCTTCCACCGCTTTGAGATAAACATCTGCTCAATAAAACTGTCGCTTATTTAATTCACGTATATATTTATGTAGGTACCTAAAACTTATAAATAAAATAAATAACTAAATGTTGGATATTCTTCACACAGCATCATCTAGCCCCGAAGTAAGCATAGCTTGTGTTATGGGGACTACATGACTGATATACTACTAATATACATATTTTTTTGTAAATACATACATATTATACATGTATAGACTAGACCCGAGACAAATATCAAGATACAAACATTTGTACACAGATGATACAAACATTTGTCCCGTAACAAATGCTACATAATGGGGTGTCATTTATGAAATAAAGCACAAAAAATATTTTAAAACGCCGTTTAATTTATCATTATTATTAATAACTCAATTTATAAATCGCTCTCTCAAATATTAACCACTTATACAACATCAACATAAGAGGGGGCTTACATGTTGCGCTTAAACACGCCTGCGTCTCCGAGGGGTAGGCAGATGTCTATTTTAGCATATTATTTTAATTTAAAAGGTAGTACATTACATTTGAAATAAAATATTAACTTATAACATTTCTGAGATCAGTGAACCTATGGTTTTAACATAACTTTTGCGGGAGTCGAATCCCTATACCAACAAGGCACAAGATCGGTACTAGCCTGGTCGAAAATACGCCCAGACTCAAAACAAATACTTGCAGAATGCATAATGCATACAATAATCCCGCAGCGGGAATCGAATCTGCACCTCTGGCATCACTACTCGGCTGATCCCTAACCTACTCAGCTGGAGGGTCATTGAATATGTTTTCTTCATTTAATTTAATTTATATTGGTTTATCTAACAGGTTTAAGTTTTTCGCAATGTCTAAGCCCCCTATACTACACATATCAACAATAACCACATATATACAATATATTTTTTATAAATATATTATGCTATTAACATCGACACATTCATAAAGTTACTCTTAGTATAGTAAATCAATAAGTATAATTAACTTCTCTTGCTACTGCTGTGTAAAAGCCACTCGGCCGGCCACTGTGTGAAGAAGCCATAATTCAATGATTAAGTCTACCGTAATGGTATTTTGGTCCAAATCCAAATTCTCTAGACTCGAGTTAAAATATTTCAGATTTTCCACTATGCGACTGTGAGATACAATCTCCAATGAAGAAATATTTAAAATGAATAAAACGTTGGGAAATCGGTTTGAGAAAATAATTACGTTCTATAGAAGATCAGAGTTATATCAGAATATATTTATTTACTAATAAAATAAAATAAATATATGTCATATTGTGGTATCGTTTTTATAGAAAACTAATAAGCGCCTCTAGCGGACGTGACGAGTATCACTATCAAGTGAGGCCTCAGAAAAATGTACCATTAGGCATTATCTATTTAAGTAGTTCTTGTAAAACTCATAATAACATTAATTAAGAATAATATTAAAACAGTAAAAGAGTTTACGAAGTAATATAATAATCAGACAATAAGTGTGTTCATACCAAAAGTGTATAAATATACAGAGATAAGTAAATAAATCAATAAATAGACATAAGTAAATTAATACTCTACACAAAAATTAAAGCTACAAAAAAGAATTATCTGCAAACCCCAGTTTTTCAATTAAAACAACATCCAACGGACATAATAGTCCTGTATCTCACACTAGGATTCCCTGTATGGTGGGTATCAGGAACCACGAGTACTTATATTGTAAAAACGGGAATTTTCGGTGGAATCGGTGAAGGCACCGACTAAGTTTCGACTCATTCCGAGAGTCTTGATCAGGATCAGGATAGTGCAGTACTTACGTGAAAATTTCCGTTTTTACAATATATATAGTCTAGTTCACGATAGTTTTTGGAATAAAACCACAAGCACCGTGATACCACAACACCCAGAACAAACATCTGCAGCACACGCAAACATTAGTCAGAGTTCGTAGTCAAATTAAAATAATGTCAAGGAAAATTAGTACCTAAGCATAGGGGTTAGATTCGATAATATCTATCTACCTACACATTTAAATTGAATTGTCTGACCAATTTATATAATTATTAAATTATTCCTTTAACTTGCATTCAACATTATGCAAGACTTCACCTAAATCCAGTATTATTTAAAAATATATAAATTTATAATTTTTATTGTAAAATATAAAAGCGATAATACATAGTATCAAAAGATCACAGAAATGGAAGATTTCAATTGCAAAACAATTGCTACAAATAATAAAAACGAGTAGATCTCGGTATAAAAAAAAAGTATAAAAATCACAGAAATTATTTTGTGCTCTGGAATGACTTTACGGAGGTATTATGCATGAATAAAATTAATTGGTGTTTACTTTATTTTAAAAACTAACATACAAAAGCAATGGAATCAGATATTTCTAATATAAATTGTAAAACAAGTTAAATATATATAAAGCTTATTTATTACCTATGCTGGGGCCATTATATGGGGCTATACGATCTTAAACTAGATTTATCTGTATATATGTCTGTAGACCAAATTACCATATATAAGTATGAAATGCGACTGCCTATATGCAGTGTATTCTTATGTGTGTCCATATAGGGAAAACATAACGTATGTTAAATGAATAAATACTTATAAAAATACAATCTCATGTATTTTGTGATTGTGTGTTTATAATTTCCTAACATACCTAGGTACCTACATTATATAAAATATCGCCTCACGGACTGTAGGTAGTTCTGTGAGCGGTTAGGTTAAATTGTTTAAGTCTTATCAAATAGTTTTTTTAGTGGTAGCTGCTGACGTCAGCAGCTACATCAGTAGGCGAGGCTGAAAAACAGCGTGACTGAGTCCTCGACCTTTTTACTTACAGACAGACATACCTTCTCACTATACCTACTATTTTAAATGCCTACTTATTACATTGTACTTAGGCTAGGTATGTTTGTTTAAGTGTAAGTAAATAAATGCCCTTTTATTTTATTTTATTTTTTTATCTATAAAAAAACAATTTGTGTATTTAAAATGTATGTACGTAGGTATGTTGCTCCACCACCGCAACGATTCTAACTTGTACGGGAATTTAAAACAATTTCATATTTACAGTAATTGCAACATGATCCGAAATATTTAACATGAAAAAATGTATAAAATTTTTCAAAATATTGGCACAGCTATTATGGAAGATAAGAATCGATAAATTTTATCTCTCAAAATGTGTAAGCAACATATTAACCAGGTAATTATTTACTATTGGCCACTGCATTTCTTAATTAAGATACCTACTATTAAATATTACAAAACTATGTACGTCTATTGGCAAATATTAGTCGTATCTATTCATTAACTAGTTAGGTACCTATTTAGGCCGTAACATTTTGGCAAAAATCGCCCTGTGCTTGAATAATGAAAAAGCAAAACATTATAACTGTTAAGAATTAAATAAAAAGCACTTTCATATAATAATAAAACCGATAAAAAATATATACCGATCCGGATCCGTATCAAACTTTTAAATTTTTTGATTTCTTGAATCGAGTTCAATAACTTATCGATTAAACCATAATTTTTGTGTGATGTTTACGTGGAATATACAGCACATTTAGTTCAAAACATCAAACATCGCCTTACAATACAATTTAGGCTAAATAAGTACTTATATCTACTCAAGTAGGAATGCCGCGATCGGAAGGTTCTGTATAAAATTATGCATTTTCAACTTATATGTATTTTAATATCTATTATTATGTCAGGAAGATAATTGCACCCTTATATTGAATTCACTATGTATGCTTGTATTGTGAGGGATGCATCGTTCTTATAAAACAAGTTTTTTTAATAAGATCAGCTAGCCAACCTGATAAGATACATTTTTCATTGTTCGTTCAAAAACACATTTGTCAATCCAAAGGATTTTCCTAGTCTTGTTCGTGCGTGATGAATCGGCGTAAATTCACTTTACAAAATCACGTAGTTTTTAAACTGACGTTTGTATTCGTATACAAATTCTTGTGATATCAGTGAAAAAAACCCTCTATTTTCACCCGCAACAGTCAAAAAACTCTTCCTTCGTGTTAATAACGAGTGTTCCATTTGCTTGTCGACTTCCATCCAACTATTTGAGTTCTTATTGGCAAGCAGTATGTTCCTCACCTGAGGCATGTTATTAGAGCTACCTAGATAATTGTAATGCGCGCGGGCGGGTCTCACCGGACGAGGAGTTTCTTCCAGCGCAGCCACACGCACTGCTTCAGCATTGCGCGTCGGCCCGCGTCCGGACCCTTGCCCGACCTGGAGTAATGTTGTTAAAGATTTTAACATTAATGAATTTTTTTATATTATTACTTTTGACCTATCTTTGTGCTAGCTCTAATGTTTGAAACTGGTTTTAACCGTAATTAAAGTATAAATATAAATAAACAATAATTAATAATAAAAAAAACGAAACAAATTGTTATTTTGTAATCAAAATATTGTTGATATTTGTCAGTTGAAATCACAATGTTACTTCTTAATTTTGTATCATTTTGTATAGTTGGCCTAGAGAGCTGTACCCCGACTTCCGAGCCGAAGGTCGTGGGTTTAAACTCGTCATACATACTGTCAGCGCGGCTCGTCGGCGTCACGCCAGCGTGCGTCGTCGCTGGCGTGCGTGAGGTAGCGTCGCCCCGTGCGACGCTCCAGCGCTCGCAGCTAGTTAGATGTGAGACGCAGTGTCATACATACTGTCAGCGCGGCTCGTCGGCGTCACGCCAGCGTGCGTCGTCGCTGGCGTGCGTGAGGTAGCGTCGCCCCGTGCGACGCTCCAGCGCTCGCAGCTAGTTAGATGTGAGACGCAGTGTCATACATACTGTCAGCGCGGCTCGTCGGCGTCACGCCAGCGTGCGTCGTCGCTGGCGTGCGTGAGGTAGCGTCGCCCCGTGCGACGCTCCAGCGCTCGCAGCTAGTTAGATGTGAGACGCAGTGTCATACATACTGTCAGCGCGGCTCGTCGGCGTCACGCCAGCGTGCGTCGTCGCTGGCGTGCGTGAGGTAGCGTCGCCCCGTGCGACGCTCCAGCGCTCGCAGCTAGTTAGATGTGAGACGCAGTGTCATACATACTGTCAGCGCGGCTCGTCGACGTCACGCCAGCGTGCGTCGTCGCTGGCGTGCGTGAGGTAGCGTCGCCCCGTGCGACGCTCCAGCGCTCGCAGCTAGTTAGATGTGAGACGCAGTGTCATACATACTGTCAGCGCGGCTCGTCGGCGTCACGCCAGCGTGCGTCGTCGCTGGCGTGCGTGAGGTAGCGTCGCCCCGTGCGACGCTCCAGCGCTCGCAGCTAGTTAGATGTGAGACGCAGTGTCATACATACTGTCAGCGCGGCTCGTCGGCGTCACGCCAGCGTGCGTCGTCGCTGGCGTGCGTGAGGTAGCGTCGCCCCGTGCGACGCTCCAGCGCTCGCAGCTAGTTAGATGTGAGACGCAGTGTCATACATACTGTCAGCGCGGCTCGTCGGCGTCACGCCAGCGTGCGTCGTCGCTGGCGTGCGTGAGGTAGCGTCGCCCCGTGCGACGCTCCAGCGCTCGCAGCTAGTTAGATGTGAGACGCAGTGTCATACATACTGTCAGCGCGGCTCGTCGGCGTCACGCCAGCGTGCGTCGTCGCTGGCGTGCGTGAGGTAGCGTCGCCCCGTGCGACGCTCCAGCGCTCGCAGCTAGTTAGATGTGAGACGCAGTGTCATACATACTGTCAGCGCGGCTCGTCGGCGTCACGCCAGCGTGCGTCGTCGCTGGCGTGCGTGAGGTAGCGTCGCCCCGTGCGACGCTCCAGCGCTCGCAGATCGCGCCACGCCTCGCTCGTCTGCAGCCACGCGTGCGCTTGCGACGCCGCCACGGACAGTCGCTTGCGCTGCTTCACTTGTAGCAAGTTGTTAATCAGGTCGATCGCTGCAACATACATACGTGCGATATGTAGCGTTCGAGTTCGAATACATCCGGAAGGCTGCGCCAGAAAAACTAACGTGCAGACTGACTTTCTGGCGCAGTCTTTCGGTTTTCAACCTGTAGGTTTAATACGGATGGGAGATAACGGTAACATACACAAACATAACGATTCGACCAGCCAGCCAGAGAAATGGATCGTTTTGAAAATATCAATCGTGAACATGTGGATCGCCATTAACATTAACCATAACTATAAATGGAAAAACTGATCGATTTAGAATTTAATGAGATCTAGGCTAAAAAACATTATTATGATTATTCAGATTTCGTATAATCAACCTACGAGTGCATATGAGAAAAGTAAGAAAAGTATATAAATTGAAAGAGATTATGTCTGGGAGTGAAAATCCATTTTCTCTACTTCAACGAAATTTGAACAAGCGTGTATTTTATATAGATTATAAACAACTCCACTATAGGTATGTATGTAGGTCTGTCCTCACCTTCAGCGGAGATCTCTCTCCAGGGCGTGGGCGGGTACATGAAGGCAGCGTTCTGAATCTGCTCGTTGATATCTTCGTCTTCGTTGAAAGGGAATGTGCCAGATAGAGACACGTACACTATGACGCCCACCGACCACATGTCCAGTGAACGATTGTAGCCTTTGTTTCGAAGTACTTCTGGAGCTGTACACCACAAGAAAATTACAAAAAACAAAATTAAAGTACAAAGGGCGGTCTTATCGCTTAGAAGAGGACAAAAACTGAGGATAAAAGCAAAAACTACTCGCCGAAAGCTAGGTAACTATTGATTTATAAAAATCCTACTAATATAATAAATGGGAAAGTCTGTGTGGGAATGTTTGTTACCACGTATCTCCGTAACTACTAAACCGGTTTTGATGAAATTTGGAATGTATATAGTTTAGGTTCTGGAATAACACATATGCATATCTTATTTTCGAAAATCAACTCCTAACGGGGTTAAACAGGGTGGTAAAGTTACTATGAAAAAAAATATTTTTTTGATTCGCTCAAAACTCTGTACAAATAAATAATGAAACACGTATTTTTTATTTTTTCAAAACTACCCTTTGGGGGTGTGCAATTGAGTTCTAAACTTTGTATAAATTGTAATCCTTGGTTCGATTCATTCAAAAGTTGGTGGACATAGTTTGAAGCCTGGAGACGGTCATATGATACTTTTATTAACATACCACGCGGACGAAGCCGCGGGCAACAACTAGTTGATTATATTTAAAAAAAAAATCGCTTGAAATATTGGATGCCTTGAACACGTACACGTGAATTAATATTCGTTAGGACAGAGATACGCTTAATTGGGCCGTAATAGATCGATACCACTGCCACAAAGAGCAAATTGTTTTTTCTTCTGTTTATTGAACACCACGAAAACGGCTCTTAACGATTTCTATAAGAGCAGTTTTGGCACGGAATCATTAGCTATCATCCAAAAAAACTCGTCTTGCAAAATCCGGACATTGGGTAGAAAGAATTAGGTAATTGAAATGCAAGTTACTGTTTATATCTCGCTCATACGTGTACATATATAAGATATAAAAAGACATGTATGTCTTTTAAATGACCAGCATGTAAATGACCGAATTTCTGCACGGTATCAATAGCTATATCTTACAAAAATGATCGCCTAGCATAATCCGGACATCGAGTAGAATGAATAAGGTCATTGACATGCACGTCCCTGCTTTTATCTCGCTCACTCGCGTGCAAATATAGCCATTTTGCTCGTAACAGTGGTCACTGTCTCCTTGCTAGCAGGGATATACAAAGCATGTCAATGACCGAACTTCTTCGTCTTCCGCGTCCGGACTACTGTGTATCACGTACCGAGGTATGCCGGCGTGCCGACGACGGAGCGTCGGAAGGACTTCTCCCCGATGATCCTCGCGAAACCGAAGTCGCACAACTTCACTTGCGGGAACTGTTCATCTGACGATAGCAGGACGTTTTCTGGCTTCAGATCACAGTGCACTATGTTCTTCTCGTGGAGATGCTTCAGGGCTACTAGGATCTGGGGGAAAGCAATCGCACTGATTGTGAAAAAAAATTACAGTTATGTCGAGGGAAGAGAGTTCATAACCGATCAATCAGGGGCCTTAGCCAATAACCATTTTCTGTTTAACTAATGCCTGCGGAAAGGTTGAATTGTATGGAAATGGCATATGCTTCTGAGATGTCACGTGACTGCTGTCAAGTTAGTCCTTGTCAAATTTGCGTTAGCGTGAAAGGAAAACTAAGCGTGAGACCCGGGTCGAATAGCTTGGTAAGGTGGGGTGGGGAAAATCTACTAAAATCTAAATTGTATGAGCTAAGTGCATAGATTACTGTCAAGCGAAGAGAGCTAAAGTCATAATAATTATTGTCGAGGAAATCCGTAGAATTGAAGTCATTGACAACGAATCGCATGGGGTTTTATAAAGGCAAATAAAAACAATATTATTTGTGCCAATAATTGTCAATCTATCAATCTTTGGAGGAGGCATGGTCCTCTGGAGAACAGAAGTGGTGTAAAGGATATGTGCTTCCCTATAGTTTGATGGACATGGGTCCAGCGGTGGGCTTGTACAAGATGATGAAGGTGGTGTTCAGACCTGCGCCACGAGGAACTTGGTGACGCGCTCCGTGAGGCGGCCGCGCTCGTGCGAGAGGATCATCTCCAGCATGTCCCCCTTCAGCTTCTCCATCACCACGAAGATCCGCTCCGGCGTCTCGAACATGCGCTCCAGGTTCACGACGCCCGGGTGCGACAGGTTCTGCAGGATCGCCACCTCGTTCTTCAGCTGCGCTTCCTCCTTGGTCGGGAAACGCAGTTTGTCGATCACCTGGAAGTTTCATCACAACTATAGTACACTAGCTCGTAGGATAGAACCCGAAATGATAGCGACCTTGATAGCGACGGGGCGATGCGTGCGGCGATGCAGGCCCGCGTACACGATGCCGAACTGGCCCGAGCCCAGCACCTCGTCCGGGTAGATCTGGTACACTGCGGTATCTCTCAGGGAGTGCGTATAGCTAGCAGATTGTCGTGGTACCTTGATAGCGACGGGGCGATGCGTGCGGCGATGCAGGCCCGCGTACACGATGCCGAACTGGCCCGAGCCCAGCACCTCGTCCGGGTAGATCTGGTACACTGCGGTATCTCTCAGGGAGTGCGTATAGCTAGCAGATTGTCGTGGTACCTTGATAGCGACGGGGCGATGCGTGCGGCGATGCAGGCCCGCGTACACGATGCCGAACTGGCCCGAGCCCAGCACCTCGTCCGGGTAGATCTGGTACACTGCGGTATCTCTCAGGGAGTGCGTATAGCTAGCAGATTGTCGTGGTACCTTGATAGCGACGGGGCGATGCGTGCGGCGATGCAGGCCCGCGTACACGATGCCGAACTGGCCCGAGCCCAGCACCTCGTCCGGGTAGATCTGGTACACTGCGGTATCTCTCAGGGAGTGCGTATAGCTAGCAGATTGTCGTGGTACCTTGATAGCGACGGGGCGATGCGTGCGGCGATGCAGGCCCGCGCACACGATGCCGAACTGGCCCGAGCCCAGCACCTCATCCGGGTAGATCTGGTACACTGCGGTATCTCTCAGGGAGTGCGTATAGCTAGCAGATTGTCGTGGTACCTTGATAGCGACGGGGCGATGCGTGCGGCGATGCAGGCCCGCGTACACGATGCCGAACTGGCCCGAGCCCAGCACCTCGTCCGGGTAGATCTGGTACACTGCGGTATCTCTCAGGGAGTGCGTATAGCTAGCAGATTGTCGTGGTACCTTGATAGCGACGGGGCGATGCGTGCGGCGATGCAGGCCCGCGCACACGATGCCGAACTGGCCCGAGCCCAGCACCTCATCCGGGTAGATCTGGTACACTGCGGTATCTCTCAGGGAGTGCGTATAGCTAGCAGATTGTCGTGGTACCTTGATAGCGACGGGGCGATGCGTGCGGCGATGCAGGCCCGCGTACACGATGCCGAACTGGCCCGAGCCCAGCACCTCGTCCGGGTAGATCTGGTACACCTGCGCCATCTCCGCGGCACGCGGGGAGCTCGCCCCGCTACCTTCCGCTCCGCTGCCGCCGGCTGCCTCATCCGGACCGGGCATGCCTTCTGAAACGGATTGGAACTGTCAATTCTTGGTAACTCTGCGTTAGGTCATTTATCTGACCAGGTTGAGGTAAGGTGGCCCTGAAAAGAGCCTATTGGCCGACGGTGAATATTAGAGGTTCTTTTCATGCACGTGTTACATGTCTTCGGTTCAAGGTCATTCAGATTTTTGTCAGGATATTTTCGAGGGCGTTTGGGAGCCCTAGAATAAATGTTTGGTTTTTTAATAATTTGGGTGGAGAACAGGTGGGACTAGGCGAAGATAGTAGTTTGATGTAGCCAGAATAACAGAAGCTGTGTAAAGGATTTATGTGCTGACCTAGAGTTTAATGTAGAAAGTGTGATAAGGAGAACAGAAGCAGTTTATGGGCATGTGCTGACCTGTAGTTTGATGCGTGACGGGCATCAGCGCATGCCGGACGGCGGTCTCCCAGGAGCGCGCGAGGTAGGCGCCGACGCCGGAGTCCGGCGCCGCGCCGCCGCCCGCGCCCGCGCTCTCCACGCCCACCATGTAGTCCACGTTGGCGGTGCGGAGCTCGAAGCAATGCATCACCTCCGTGCCTGAAATACATTTCAAATCTTTACGATTACTTTTTATCACCCTAAAACTATAGCGTTGTCGGGGAAATACTTAATAGGGTGAGAAAGATGCTCTGTCACCTCGAGGGAGTTCTAGATTATTCAGTGTTGAATTAAATAAATCCGTTAACAGATTTATTTAATTCAACACTATAGATAGAGTAGAGTATAGATCATCGAAGCCTGTCGTGTCGTGATGTACTTCAAACACATTTTAATGATATTATAAAAGGCTTTTGATTCAGTAGATGTTTCAATGATGTGGCCTAACCTTTATGAGACTTATGAATAGGAATTAAAATGAGCATCAGATGTATTACACCCTTTTAAATTGGGGTTTGGAAATCTACATAAGCTCGGTAGCAAACCTTGGCAGCAGGTATATACCTCAGGGTCTAACTGTGGTTCCACTTCTATTCAACCTAGACACGAACGCTGAATACTCACCAGGGTGTGGTTGGCGCGCGGTGTCCACAGCCAATATCTCGTTTAGTGGGATCTCTTTATAGTAGTTAGAGCCGTGTTCGGATGTAAACAGAGTTATAGATTTGCTATCTAGTCGCCAGTAGTGACGTTTCATCTGAAAGTAGATGTACCAATATAAGTTTCAGGATCAGAAACAATAAATATACATAGAATCAGTAGAATTGACATTACAGTGGATGGAAATAACTTTGTCGTTGTTAAGAATAATAGAACTAAAGATTTTACCGTTTTGTCCTTATTGGTGAAGTGCACCAACCAGCCTTCCTTGAGCCACTGTCCGTCGCGTTTCTTGGTGTGCTTAACCGATTGCACGATTCGCATGAGAGGTATGTTCGCACTGGGGGATGACGACGAGCTGAAAGTTACAGAGATCAGCCCCGACTGTGCTAGGGGGTAGAGAGGAATACGAGGGGGTGTGGTGGGGTGTAAAGGCGTGGGTAACTTTTACAGTATGTTCTGGATTCACATCGTATTATTCGTATATCGAGTATTTGAACATGACGCTACGACCAAAATTTTATAGAGGGCAAATGAAGTAATAGCGCTAGCAGGCGATGCACCGCGGAGGGTAAGAGGGGCCTAGGACGGCCTGCTATGCCACACAGCTAGTATTTTATATAGTGGCATGACTCACACACTGATTCTCAATCGATGCACAGCCTAAGCCCAAAATTTTAGATCTCTAGGATTTATAAAATTTTGAGGGTAGGTTGAAAGTTTATTTTTCTAGAGAGTTGGGAGGGGTGCACTAAGAAACCACTAGAGGGTGCAACGAGAAGAGGTGTAGTCCACAAGTTTGGCAAAAATATTGGAAAATAGTTGTAATGTCCATCCGAAACACAGCATCGGATGCGACAGTAAAAACCCTACAGCATTGTGGTTCTTCGATAGAGGTATTAGTATAATAAAATCGACTTCAAAGATCTATTATTTTATAAGCAGAAATGGGATGATAATACAATTTTGTTCCCCATATTAAGAGGTGTCTGGAAGATGCCCGGAAGGTATCAGATGAACAGACAGCACGTTACGTTACCAACACCTTTACGCAAAGCATGGGAGAGACATTGAAAGTAGGCGATGCCATAATCACATCCATGACGCTTTATTTCCCACTAGTTCTCACGGAAAATACAAAATAAGTGATACGGAGATATCATTCATGATCTGTTTAGACAAATACCACTTTCTGAAATGTCACGTAACCACTGCCAAGTTTTTTTTTTTTTTTTTTTTGCGTTAGCGTGAAAGGAAAACTACGAGTGAGGTATTTATTGACGCACTACTTCTGTCATATTTACGGAAGTAGTGCGCCCTTTCTTAGCCTGTCTCAGAGAACAGACTACGGTAAAATATCCAACTTTAATAGCCAACTATCAAGATAACCTACAGAGGTATACCACAGATACCTGACCCTCAGATGTCAATAATGGATAATAAATCGAGGTTTTTTTTGGGATATTATAAAATCTTTATTCAAATAAAATAAAATGTGATACTGGCGTCTCCTATTCAATCCAATGAGAGGTTTTCTTTTACTTTTAAATTCTATTTAGTAAATACCTATATTCATTTTCAATGTATTGTTATGTTACGGCTGTAATACCTGAGTGAACGCTGAAATAAAAAGTTTGAATTGAATTTTTGATTTATGGCAATTTTTATTTTATAGTTTTTTAAAGTCACACAGACGACGCTTTAAGTACTGAAAAGTTAGAAATATTATGCTGCCAAAATGTGACATGCCTGTAAAAATGTGCCTTAATGTTGTTTTTGAGATATGTACTTAGTAAGCTTTAGAGAAAATGACATGCCGCAGTTAATTCCGCCCTGGGACAAATGTTTGTACCATCTGCAAATATTTGTTCCGGGTGTTCTGGGTATTTATTATGTATAATAAACAAATATCTATCTATGTAATGTATTGTATTAAGTATATCAGTCATCTACTACCCATAACACAAGCTCTGCTTAGCTTGGGGCTAGATGATGCTGTGTGGATTGTCCAGCATTATTTATTTATTTATTAATTAAAGAAGAAAGCCTCTCATTGTTATCCCATGTACTTATCCCGCCACCACAAGCACCGGACTAGTGTTGCCAGACGTTAGAATTAGCCATCGAATGATAGATGAAGAAAAAGTATTATTCCTTAGGCACCGAAAAAGTTATTTAAGCCTTTGGAGGGTACTTGTATAATCTAGTTAGATATAATATTTTTGTACACTACTTTAGTTTTGTGATGCGACAATAGTCTGCCGCGTTCTTCTATCACCTAACACGAGCATGAACACAGAAAAAATCTACATGTGGCAACACAGCTCCGGGTACAGACAGAAGCCTGAGCTTCACACCACTGCTTTCTTTAGCTGCTGATACGGTTCGCTAGAGGCTCAAGAGTAATGCTTGGTTAATCTCAACTGAAATAAGCAGGTTCTTAAGTAGACAAGCAGATCTGAAGATAGTCAGACAGCCGGTAAGTTGCGCACGCAAGTTGTTAACTTACTAAATGGTTTAACTTTAGTCATAGGCTTGGATAGTTGCAACGTTTTACCTACAGATGGAGCCTCGGCGCTTCGAGCCAAAACATCCCAAGAATTTCGACTAATCTGCTAACGGCTGATAGTTGGCATATTCACGCGGTAGGTAACTGGTTCAAGTGAGTTTACTTTGGCCGACTGCCACCACACTAAGCTGAATGAAGGATCATAAAAAACAGAGTTTGTTGCCTGATTCTTAAAGGTTCGGAATCGGCGTAATTTCTCTTTAAAATTTAAGCTGACGTTTCTATACGGGAATTTGACAAGTACCACCGCGGTACTTGTCTTGGACTTATCAGTTGTCTGTCTCCGTGTGAACCAGGCATGTGGGAGATAGCAGTGGTGTGTGCGTCAGTGTTGGGTTTCGTGTGTGTGTGTGTGTGATCACCTGCTGGGGCGGCTGGCGCAGCGCTCCGGCAGGATGTCGCGCTGCGGCTCCTCCGCCTCCGCCTCCGTCAGGCGCGCTCCTCCGCGTCTCAGTTGGACCTGCAACCGCATTGTAACAAACCTTCGTTTTATCTTTAGCCTATGTATAGGAATTCCCTCAATTAATTATTTTATTATTATTATAGATACTTGTAACGCAACCCGCAGCTACAAAATCTCATTGATAATGACGACATTTTGACGAGCTCGATGATGTAGCGGACGAGAGCCGGCTGAGATGCAAGAGGTTCAATGTCTCTACATACAAATATTTGTCTCGGGTCTGAATATTTTCTATGTATGTAAAAATGAGAATATAAATAAAATAAATAAATAATGCTGGACATTTTCACACATTATCATCTAGCCCCAAACTAAGCAGAGCTTGTATTATGGGAACTACATGACTGATATACTACTTACTAACTTCTACCCACGGCTTCGCCCGTCTGGTACCCGGATAAAAAATATCCTATGTGTTATTCTGATGTATAAGCTATATTACTGTTTCATCATCATTCAGTTTCAAAATCCGTATAGTTTTTTTTGCGTGAAAGAGTAACAAACACCCATCCTCACAAACTTTCGTGTTTATAGTAGAGTAGTATATACTGTCGTCCCCTGATGAGATAGGAGTTCCGCGAGGTACCTCGTTCTCATCAATGGAAGCAGTGTCAGCGTTGTCCAGTCCGTCGTCGGACTCGTCGTCCACCAGCCGCGCCGTGTCCGAGAACTCGCTGCCCGTACTTATACTGTCCTGGTTCTCACCTGTTACACGACACACTTTTAAATTAGACCTTGTAAGAGCTCAATGTTATACATGTAGACATCTATTACGATAGTTTTTACTAAAAACCGGAATTCACCATGAGTATGTTTTTCGCAATAAAAGAATGAGAATGAGGGTAGATAGTTTCGTCTGCCACAAACATCCACCTGCAAAGATTTCAGTTCCTCCCGTGATCATGGTACGTGCAACTGTGCCGAAATATCGGGAAACATTAAAACAGAAATCATGTCGTAGTTTTTAGTAAAAAAAAACCATGATAGTTTTAAAAGTTATCTTTAACGATAGTTTTTTTATTACTTATTTGTATTTTCTATCATATATTATTATATATATATATATATATATATTATTAAGTTAGGCTAGGTTATTTTTATTTACTTTAAGTTTTTATGATATACTTATATCTGTTATTGGTCGTAAGAAAAACATATACTTTAAGTTTATGTAGAATAAGGACTGTGGATTTTGTTAAATACATAAATAAATAGTCTTACATGTACGAGTATATAAAGGATCATCAAAAAAAAAACCAAGCAGAGTTTATTGCTTGATTCTAGGCTTGTTCGCGCGCAAAAACTCGAAGTATTTAATTAGTATTATTTGTTTCATAAATAAATAAATAAATTCACTTACAAATTTTAAATTTTTTGCGACATCTCTCGCCCCATGGTTGAGTTGCGTTACATCGCATCAACGCAGAGGGGAAGAGCAACGAACTACTGATATACGAAGAGCTACCACATACAATACACAGATGGCCATCGAAGTGTATGGATCGCGCAAGCGGAGTTTCAACGCAACCTGAACATATATAATACTTCCGATAAACAACTATCAGACCTAGAACCCCGGAAAGCGAATCAGATAGATGTTCATTTTGTTTTTAAGCTGAACGTGAAGTATATGATTCTTGTGATTTCAATGAATACAAACCTATGTGTACTTAAATTTTAACTAAGATTATTTAGTCAATTAATTATGAGAGATTGCGATTTGGTGTTAACTGTTAAGGAACCTCTAAATTAATAAATAAATTCTACATTATAAGCACAACAATGCGATACTATAGCTTTCCTCTGGGTTCGCTTGCGAGCTGCCAAGTACTCAGTACCGTGTTCCTTTCTTGAGGGGAAAACTTAAATGCGTTTTTTCAATGCATTTAAGTTTGTGTTTTAAATGCACCGGCAAAAGCTGTTTTCAAAACACATAATAAAGTGTGTAAGAGTTATTTAAGTATGTTAAGAAGCCTGCGGAGGATGAATTGCCTATACAAACATAATACCAAAATTATTTGGAATTAGAGCTTTCTTCAATTATATTATGTTGTTATTTGTATTCAAATAGTATTTATCTACGTACCTTGCTATATATTTTTGAAAATACTTACCTAAAATTAAATGTAAACGAATCGCATTTTGGATATTTTTACGTCATTTATAAAATATTTTACGTATTGTTTGATTAGGTACATAGCTTATATTGTCTAGTTACATAGCTTATATTGTCTAGTTACATAATAACAACACGATGTGAAAAATACAACAAGTTTTCAGCCATCATTTTTGGTATTACGGAACATCACCAAATGTATAACAAATTCTGAACGGCTAATATTGCTATCGCGCAAGCACGGGCGGGCCTGCATCAGCCAAAAAGAGATAGCGATAATTTTGAACGCTCCTCGAATCGAAGTTGCGAAATGCGTTCGCCGGATCCTTAAGCACACCGACAAAAGCATATCGTCGGCTAGCTAACAACACCGCTCAAGACGAAATTTGCGGTTTTGACATTTTTATGCCATTGGATAGATCTTTTCACTGCGCTTCTGCTCACCAATACAAACATTGCATTCCAACCAATCACAGTTTTAATTTCAGCGTTAGCGATTTCAATTCTGTGGACTTGTGCGGAGTTGATAAAACAGTTTTTTTGCTTCTCCTGAAAAGTTAGGAAAATCGATTTACGCGGTGTTGTTAGCTAGCTGACGATATCTGTTGAATATAATGATGGTATTTACTTTGCACGTCTCTGATCTCGTTCCCGCAGTCCTTGGGCACGTACGGCAGGCACTTCCTGTGCGCGTTGTAGTGGCAGTCCTTGCACTGCAGGCCCTGCTTGAACAGACCGCGCAGCAGCTTCCTGCAGTGTCGGCAGACCGTGGGCCGCGTGTACGTGTGCAGCGAGAACGTGTGCGGGATGCCGCCCCCCCCTGCCGCCCCTGCCACCCCTGCCGCCCCTGCCGCCGCCCCGACCCCCGGCGACCGGCTCCGCTTGCCCGCGCTGCCGGCCTGACCACAAACACAACATGTAGCCTCGAGAGTTGCCAACACACTTCTATCCAACAACATCAACGTATCAATGAGGCAATTTAACTAGGAACCATTCTTTTGGTAAAACTTTTCTTTCGCTTATATTTATTTAATTATATTCTTCAATAATAATAAATAAATAATGCTGGACATTTTCACACAGCATCATCAGCCCCAAACTAAGCAGAGCTTGTGTTATGGGAACTACATGATATACTACTTATATATATATATTTTTGTAAAAACATACTTAATATACATAGAAAACACCCAGACCTGAGACAAATATTTGCAGATACAAACATTTGTCTAGTGGCGGGAATTGAATCCGCAACCTTCTGCGTCTCAGGCGGGCCTTCGCCCACTGCGCCACAGAGGTCGTCAAAATGGTAGACGACCTCTAGTACTTACTAACGTTACTAACGTTTGGTTAGTAAATATTTTTTAACCTGACGTTAGTTTAAATTGCCCCGTCAATAAGCCTCTTCTTTTTTGTACGGTATAAGAGAAGATATGAGGACATCTAAATGTTCAATATACCGGGACAAATTTTAGCATGTTTTTTTTTTCATCAACTAAAGTGGCAAACAAGCTTACGGCCCACCTGTTGGTAAGCGGTTACCGTAACCTTTGGACCCTTCAACACTAGAGTATCACCCGTGCGTTGTCGCCCCTGAGACATAACGGGTGAAAAGTGCCTGTAATGTCAGCCCCCGTACACTTCAAACCGGAACATAACAAGGTATGGTGGTAGATATTTGTTCCGCGTTTGTGGTACCACGGTACTCGTAGTTCCTGATACCCACGACGCGGATCAGGAGTAATTGATTTATTAATTTTAAATATAATATAATCGTTGCTTACTGACTAACTGATAATTAACACACAGATAATACTCGAACCGTGAAGAAAAACTGGTATTGTTAGATAACATTGGTTTGTCCAGGCATCGACAACCTCTGTGGCGCAGTGGGCGAAGGCCCGCCTGAGACGCAGAAGGTTGCGAGTTCAATTCCAAATGCGGGATCAATTTTTGTAAGATCTGCAAATATTTGTCTCCGGTCGGGGTGTTTTCTATGTATAATTTGTATATAAGTATACTACTTATATACTTTTGTTTTCAGTCATTTAGTTCCCATAATACAAGCTCTGCTTACATTGGGCTAGATAATGATGTTTGAAAATGTCCAGCATTAATTATTTATTTACTTGCCAAAAAAACAACTGAATACTATCCTATCACACTATCATATGAAATGAATTTTAAAAAAAAATCCTACTTTTGCATTTTGCATTTTACAAGAGCATCGTGCACACAGGCTGTGGTTCTCAACAATGTGTGTCATGTTTTCAAATTTAACTTTACCCAAACTAAACCGTCTTCGGTCGAAAAAGACAGACAAATTGGATGATGGGTACCATGGGTGTTGGAAATAAAAGTCAAAAGTTATGAATTTAACAGTTTATTTATAAAAAATAACCAATGCTACCCACCACCCAATTGTGCAGTTAATCTTACAACATTATTATTAAATATTCGATTATCATATTTATTCGAGTACAATAGTACTGGAATGTAAAATTGGACGGAATTAGTTACTTTCACACTTCATTATAGAACATAATATTAAAATATTGGAAATTTTAACAGCTTCTACGTTTATGTTCTTTAAATCACATTCGTCACTGAGATTAAGACTGAGATTCATAACAAGTCAGTTAAATTAAGCTTAATAATGTAATCTCTAAACTGAAGTTTAGTTTTTATATAAAAGAGGAAAAACTTAAAAAGACATTGTTAAATTTCAATTATAAAATGAAATCTCTGATGAAACTGGCATAGATATGAGTTTTGATTGTTTGTGATATATACGCCTACTCATCATTTGGTTTTATTGAATTCAAACAGATTGTCAGAAGCGCAGCGAATCAATGTCTAATGCGGTCAGAACGAGTCAAGCAAGCCCTTTAGCACGGAACACTTAATGATCATGAATAATTAATTCGTTCATTTATTTTACATAAAGCAACTTCTTCTGGATTCAGAAATCCATATATAACTATTCAGAACGATTATATAATCGCTATTTTGCTATTATTACTCAGTTCTGAATAAGACTCAGGCTTGCTGTCGTTTCACAGATAATTACATTTGGGATTTGAAATTGATTCAGAAATGCATTCCGAGCGTTTTATGCTTATAACTATCAATGCTGCTTTCACACCGGTAAACGAAGTAAAAAGTCATTCAAATGAGCGAAAAGAGGGAACTTTTTTGGTCAAAATAATTAAAAAAAACCATTCATTTGAACGAAACAGTTCACTCTTTTCATTCAAATGAACTGACCTCGGTGTGGTAGCAGCATTAGACGCTTGAGACTTGCAGTAATTTCACAGATACATTCCGGTTCTGTATTGAGGCGGGCCCAGGCTAGTGATCGTTGAGGTGAGAATGCGGCGGGCAGTCCTTGTCCTTCCCGGTGACGAGATCGGCGAGCCGCCTTACCAGCGAGTCGTCGTGCGAGGGCGCGGCGCTGCAGAGACTGCCGCTGGAGGCGCGCGAGGGGCTCCGCGGAGCGCCCGACGCGCGGCGCACGCTGCCCGCACCCAGCGCGGGGGTGGCGCAGTTGCTCGGCACTTTCACCGCGCAGCGTTTGTGGTAGTTCAGCCCGCAGCCTGAAACAATACAGTCATGTCTCTTTAATTTTCACCTTTTGACTTTAGAGTGAGTCTACTACAGTCATACCGCATAACTGAGTAGGTTCCTGCGACGGTGGACCGGTGCGATGGGAGGAGTCTAAATTTGGTTTGAAATTCTGTTATGTCTATGAGCTCGATAAAGAGTTTTGTGATCAGTGCTCAATGTCATTCCTAAAAAGAAGGAACACCAGAAGGCCCAAAATGTACCTTGAGGGACCCTGTTTTGACTGGAAACTCGTAGCTTATCTCTAACAACCAAAAGCTGCATTGCAGTTTGTTTTCTGACGAACCTATAATATGGATTTCTCACGATGCTAGCTTTCAATTATTTGCTGTTAACGAAAGAATGGGAATGAAAGCCTTGTTAGGTTCGTAGAGGCTTTCGTTAGGTTCAAAGCAAAAGTATTTTCATGATTCATTCATCATCTCTATTCTCCTTCACCTTATCCTACCTTGTGGGGTGGGCACAACATTTTACTCAATACTCACTCGTTTGTTACATATACCATTATCCACACATTTTCATGATTCAGTGTTCTTACAATAAAGTAGCTTACCTTCGCACTTAAGTCCCTGCCGGACCAGTCCAAACAGCATTTCCCCGCAGAAGTCGCAGAAGGTGGGCGCCTTGTAAGAGTGCACGGCCAGCGCGTGCGGACGCGGCGCTACTGAGCACTCGCCACCGTCGCAGATCAGCGCTGGAATTAAACATTATCTGTTACCTCTCAATGGAATGGTATTTTTCGTTGTTTTACAATTTTATTTTGATAGGTTATCTTGAATGGAAGTCAAATTTATTTGAAGCTCCAAATGGAAGGAATAGTGCTGGGATACGCGCAGTTCATCTACTAAAGGAATCTCCCATTCAGTTGGAGAATTAAACGTACCCTTTTTATGAACAACAGAAACAATACATCACTGGCTCTAGCATTTGAGAATCAATAATAAGAATAGAAATTGGAACTCAATCTTCTATCAGGCGAAGACTCAGTGATGGAACTGCCAAACTAGCAAAACCAACTTATGTGATTTCTGTATACATAATGAATCATGTTGTAACAGAGCATGCACAACTCACGGTTGGCAGTGAGCACGATCTCGACGAGCGTCTCGTCGATGACGTCGGTGGAGCAGTTGATGAGCTGCAGCACGTTGGATGAGTAGTAGTCGTGCCGGAAGAGCAGGATGCGGTCTCCCAGACGATTGAGCCCGTTGTCTGGTATCTGGAGAAGAAATCCCAACACATTTTGTCACGTAATCCATAATGATCAAGCGTTTTAAATAACCAAGCGTCGGTAGGAAGCGTTACCTTCTCGTGGACAAACTTGACGGCCAACTCCTTGAGGTAAGCCAGCGTTAGGAGATGTGCGGGCGCCGACACCGCGTCACGCGCCACCCCCAACTGGAAAAGGAATGTGACCTCGTCCTCCATCGCACCAGCCGCCGCCCGCTGGTCCTGCAACAACAGAAAACATTATATTCAACGGGCACATTCAATAAGTTTATTCCCAAAATGAATAATTGGTTACCCAGGAATTACAATGTCTTGTAGAAGCGGGCGAGAGAACCAATGCCAGATTTTATTAAAAACATGGCATGATATCAGAGAATAGTTACATGGCAAATTATACTCTTAGCATGCTACCGTCGGGCAATCAGTCCAGACGTGGATAGAGTTACAAAAAAGTTCGGAATGAAGATAAATGCATTGTCGATGATTTAATTGTCCAATTAAAGAAGAACAATCAGCGGACGGTAAGGTACAAGGTACAAAGCTGGAAAATCACGCAAAACATGTTGCGAAACTGCCGAAAATAGCGAAAGTTTGTTTATGTATCAACAATGATAAAAACTGTCAAATCGACTAAAGGTGTAAAGTCAGGATAAAAATATAGATTCTGCGCATATTTTCTTGAATTCTAGATGACCCCTGAGACGGATATGCAATTTTCGAGGTAAAACTTGAGAAAAACTGAATCAAAGATGTTGTAGTCTCGATTTTGATCACATTCAAAAGCCACTGTCAATCTTTAAAATTCTGAAAGATTTTTCAGACGTTCCCCTAAACAAGAGCCGTGTTGATCTAGTGGGTAGTTTTTCTAATTAAAAAAAAGGACTCCGATAATTGGCAGTGTTTGCGTCGCGTCAGTTTGAATTTCGGTTAATTATTCAATTTATTATTCAATTCATGTGAGTTAGATATTTATATACGAGCGAGCCAGCATACTTAAAGTGCTTCACTTTCGAAGTTCGCGAAGGCCATCTGTTTTCCTCGTCCTTGTTCGGCATAATAACCGTCAGCTTCTCTTGTTGCTATCAAAATGTTTAGTTAGTTTGTAACCGGACCGTTAACAGTTGCTTCCAAAAGAAGCCAAATAAACTTCGAAGCGCGACTTTCCTCGAACGAAATGAACATAAGCGCATTACAAAGCTTGGCGGATTCTATTACTTTACTCATTTCGACGCTCGTAATGCGTTCATATTGGCGGAATATGGTAATATCTACTTGAAGGGTTTCGAAGAGGGTTTCTTTATTTCAGTGTAAACAATGTTTTACACTGAAATACTTTTAGGCCCGAATTCATAGTCAAATAGGGGCTCTCCTAGGGGACTATTCAGGCGCTATGTGAAAATTTAAGCGCGAATTCAACCTTTATGCACCCAGCCATAAGACGAAAGCTGAATGATGGATTTTGGGGGGCTATTCAACCCCCGACTATATGAATTCAGGCTTTAGTTTCCTTTGTAAGAATAATGAGTATGTTTTTGTCGTATTGTACAAATGAGAGAGTCAATGAGAGAAGTAATTTTATGGCAACAGTTACTTTGATCTTTCAAAAATTCTTAATTGTTACCTAAAAAAATGTAAATGATAATCTGACGACAGTTTTTCTGGATGAAAAATGATACTTCTGTTAAGTATATTTCCGTATTACCAAAATTATGTATTGAAAAACATGTGGTACTTGAAAATTCTATCAAACAGTTTTGAAGAATTTAAAATTCGGGCTTAAATATTTCGAATGTATGGATAGGTTATTCAGCTAGGTATACTTTTGGGCTGACCAACATTTTGAATTTTAAAAATAAACAATGTCTCCTCAATATCTGTCCCAGTCAGCTGTGGCCATGACATGACATCATATCAGCGATACGAAATGTATAAAGCCCCGAGAAAGTACACTTGCACACAAAAAGCCTTTCATGTCTGTCATCATATTTCTTTGGAAGTTGAAGATTTTTAGGACAAATACAAGGATTTAGTACATACTACAAACTACATGAATTTTGAGTAACAAAATTAATTGTTGTTAAGTATCTACTTGAAATAGAGAAGTGTTGTACTTGAATGATATAAATACTGAAGTCATCTTTCGCGTGGAGTTGTTTCCTTACAAAGTTTCAAATTCAGGTACAGATTGAAGGATGATTTGACCTGGTAGTCACGAAATGTCAAACAATTCCGAAAAACAATTAAACAGAATTCAAGTAAGACTGTTTTTTCATAAAAAGCTACACGTGTTTCTTTTAGTTTAGGAAATCTGCACTTATCAAATTGTACACACTTATGTAGTATTCAGTCATATAGATGCCATGACACAAGCTAAATGATGATAGCAGTGTGAAAATGTTCAGCATCATTTATTTATCAAGTACGTACATCAGTTTTGGCTCATTTTGACCAGCTTGAGGTTCAGATTATTAATTTAATTGATAATAGTTAATAATTAAGTATAAACATAGATGAAAGAATTTGGCATAAAGCTTTGCCCGGCAGTGGGACGATACAGGTTAACTTATAAAAACCACAGGGCGCGGTTGTAACGAGAGATCAATGCATGGCAACACCAGCGAGCCCGAGTTCCTGGGGTTAAGTTGGCCGGTTGGGCCGGTCGAGTGTGGATGCGCAAAAGCGGAACCTTGGCTCGAAAACGGCGGCAAATCGCTGCCGGCTTAAATTAGTCAGTCAAAGTTAATCAGTCAGTCAGTGATCTCCCTGCAGAGGTTATCTCAAGTGACTACAGAATGAGGTTATTCAAAAAGGGCGTTCTAAATGCTGGTCCGTAGGTTTGCTCGTTGTTCAAATGAGGTCAAAATTACTCTATCAGATCGTACTGTCAGACATTTTACACAAGCAGCCTGTGGACCGCTTATACTCAAAAAGCCGTCAATGCCCTTCGCGTCCAATACAACAATGCTTACAGAATGTTGCTGGGATTCCCGCGGTTCTTCAGCGCCTCCGGCATGTTCGCGGAAACGCGGGTTGACGGAGTGATGGTGAAATGAGTTAATAGTTGATTAATTCATTCATTTATTAATTACTTTCAATATAGGAAAAGCACAGAATGATTAGAGATACTACGTATATCTACAGATTTCCGCATCTCTAACCAAACTACGCTGTAGGTATGTAATTTAGAATCGAATGGCCACTAGATTTGCACAAACCACAGACAAACAAATACCTAATTTCTTTGGGAACTTCCCACTTAATTATTTTTATAATATTACATTAATAATATATTTATGTATTGTACGTGATAATTATTTATCTATTATCTATCTACTTATTCTTTCCTGCTTAGGTTGCGCCCTGTTGTTCGTGATATCACGATGGCCCTGTCTGAAAATCAGCGCTACACCTTTCTTAGGTTTGGTGCAGCATAACGCTGAGATGGGGACCTTTTGTCCCTAAACAACACATTTTTTTATTGTAGTATTTTAATGTAACCTTTTTGTGTTTGTGTTTATTTGTTTTGTATTTTCACCTGTTCTGTTGTGTTTGAGGTTAATAAATGTGTTTCTTTCTTTCATCAATTAATTGATTGAATAGGTAGTTACTTATTCCATCATCACCCCGATTGCTCAGGGCTATTTTTTTTATTATTATTAAAAAAAAATAAGGTCGGCAATAGTTTGTGATGCTTCTATTGTTGCAAGAGTAGGTACATAAGTTTTGCTAACGCTTACCGACAGGTGAGCCGTATGCTTTTCTGCCACAAGGTGGTATAAAAAAATCTGGATAAGACATATAGCTCAGCATATATATTTCTTAATATTAATCCCCGAAATAGCCCAATCTTTCTATACATTAAATATAATAATAGTGCCATCAAAAACTATCGTGAACTTGACTATTCATATTGTAAAAACGTACTATCGGTGAAGACACTAAATTTCGACTCATTCCGAGAGTCTTCATCAGGGTCAGTGAACGTACTCGAAGATAGACAATACTTTATTGCACACCAAATATTTCAGCTTAAATAAATAGTACAAACTTTAACATTAACATTGTTAAAGTTTGTACAATGGGCGGTCTTATCGCTAATTAGCGATCTCTACCAGACAACCTTTGGATGGAACGGACTGTACGAAATATTACAAGTGGTGTACCACATACTAGTAGTGCACCTCACCTCATCATAATATTTTATTAAATTTATATTTCAAAAAGGCTCCGGCCTTGCCTTCATAGATCGACGCGAAGCCCAGGGCGTTATTTATTAATTTAATGGTTTCATATAATACAACATTCTATACCAGATTTTGGGAAGTAGTTTCCATTTTTGTCCCCGTATGTACCGTCACGTCCATCGCGATGGACCGATAATGCGCTACACCGCACGTGTCGATTGGACAGCGCAGCCGTATCCCACGGCCTTGATCTTGAGACTATCGCATGCAGTTGCTAACCGATTTGCCTGTGTTCTGCTGTAGTCGGCGATAAATCTGCAGGTTTTTGTGCATACTTATCTACTTCCGAAGGTTGTCTGACCAAATGAAGCTGATAGCAATATGTTGGTTCATATATAACTAAGTAATAAAATAAAAAACTTAAATGTTCCGGGCGACAGAATATTTTTATCTCTAAATTTATGAAACTTGGAGGGTATATTCCTTTTACGGTGTAGGGGTGCACTAAGGAATTTGGAAAATTCATCGGCTATTACTATATAAAGATCACATAATAAGCGTACTTGTAGTAGACAAATACAAAATTTCATCCATAACTAGGGTTGCAAACCCTATTATATTAGGCCCGTATACTATATTTAAAAAAAATATATAGTATGTCAAAGTCAAAGTCAAAAGTCAAAATTCATTTATTCAATAAAATCACAAGGACCACTTTGAAACGTCGGTTTTTATCTAGGTGCCTGTTCCTCCGCGACCAAGCCAGGAAAGAAAGGCAAGAAAACAAGGCTGGTTATTCTTTTTAATGATCCTTTTACAAAACAATAGGTTCGAGTTGGAGCATTTTCAATCCCAAGAGTTTTTGTCATCTAAATAATCAGATATTTTATAGTATGCCTTTTTATAAAGCTTTTGTTTAATTACGTTTTTAAATTTGTTAATTGATAATTTTTGTATATCTCTTGGGAGTTTGTTATAAAAGCGTACACCGTGCCCTTTAAACGATTTACTAACTTTATGGAGTCTACAAGTGGCAACAGCGAGTTTATCTTTATTTCTAGTATTAACATTGTGATTATCGCTTTTTTTCTTAAACAAATTAATATTTTTGTGAACATACATCAGATTTTCATAAATGTATTGACAAGGGAATGTCATTATATTTATTTCTTTAAACTTTTCGCGAAGTGATTCTCTGGGGCCCATATTATAAATTGCTCGAACAGCCCTCTTCTGCAGCACAAAAATGGTATTGATATCAGCAGCACTCCCCCACAGCAGTATACCGTACGACATAATGCTGTGGAAGTAGCTGAAGTAAACTAGTCTAGCTGTGTCAACGTCTGTATAAAGACGGATCTTTTTGACTGCATATGCCGCAGAACTAAGTCTCTTCGATAACCCATCAATATGAGGACCCCATTGAAGCTTATTATCTAGGGTGATACCTAAGAATACGGTGGTGTCCACAAGAGCCAACTGTTCATCTTTGATTTTGATATTTGCTTTAACTTGTGTAACATTGGGTAGTATAAATCTAATACACTTTGTTTTATTTTCATTAAGTAGGAGATTGTTAACGTTGAACCATTTTACAACCTTAGAGATTGCATTGTTTACATTGTCAAAATTGGTTTGTCGTCGCTTTAATTTAAATAAAAGTGACGTGTCATCTGCAAACAATACAACCTCATGATCGTCCCTTACAAGGTGGGGTAGATCATTAATGTATACTAAGAACAAAAATGGTCCAAGAATTGATCCCTGCGGTACACCGATAGTAACCAGAGACCCCGGAGACCGTTTTCCATTCACGTCAACTCTTTGTACTCTGTCACTTAAATAGGAAGTGAGAAAGTCTAGAGCACCGCCCCTAATACCATAATGGTGTAGTTTCCTGATCAATGTGACATGGTCTACGCAATCAAATGCCTTTGACAAATCACAAAAAACGCCTAAAGCGTCATGAGATTCCTCCCAGGCATCAAATATATGCGATATTAACTCAATACCAGCATCAGTGGTTGAGCGACCCTTACTAAATCCGAATTGCTTATTATGCAGTAAATTATTTAATTTAAAATGTCTTTGCAATTGATTTAAAATTAGTTTTTCAAAAATTTTACTAAATGTAGGAAGTACTGATATAGGTCTAAAATTACTAGGGTCAGAACATGTACCCGATTTGAAAAGTGGAGTTATTTTACTGTGTTTCATTAAATCAGGGAACACACCACAGTCAATACACTCGTTGAATATTAAAGCTAGTTCGGGCGCAATAATGCCAATCAATGATTTCACAACGCAAACAGATATGCCCCAGAGGTCCGTGGTTTTTTTAACATTTATGAGTTTGAAAGCTTTTATGATGTCATCACTATTTACATGATCAAATTTGAATTGTATTTTACATTCTGTTAAGTTTTCTTTTAACAATGACTCTGCTTCTATGGGAGAGGAGTTTAAGGATTTTGTGGTAGAGACTGGAATGTCGGTAAAAAAGTTTTCGAACGCATTAGCTACATCACTATCCTGATTGACGGTGGCATTGTCAATTTTCAAATTAAACTTATTGTTCTTAGTTGTGACTCTTCCAGTCTCACTGTTGATTACTTTCCAAGTGGCTTTTACTTTATCTTGGCTATTTTTAATTTTTGAACTCAAATGACGAGCTTTTGCTTCACGACAAACATTTTTAAAAATTTTAGAATACTTTTTGACTTGTTCTTTAAACTCCTCATTAAAATTATATTGTTTTTCAGCATAAAGATCATACAATTTCTTCCTGCTTTTATGTATTCCCGCTGTTGCCCAGTCACTGAACTTTTTACCGTCAGAGACCATGATCGATTTCGATGTAAAAATTGAATTGAACACATCACTAAATTTCTTAAAAAATGTGTTGTATAAATTATTTGGATTAAAATTACCATATAAACATGGAAATACAGAAGTTAAATTCAATTTTAGTTTGTCCAATCGATCTTTGGTCATAGGTATACAAGTAATATTTCTTTTTTCAAGTTTTTTTGTTTGAACCTCTATTTTAATTATTTGTCCAAGATGATCCGACTTAATATTACTAATTAAACTCTTATTTAAAATTTTAATGTTGGCAAAGATATTGTCTATACATGTGGCCGAAGTATCGGTTATTCGAGTAGGCTCCATAAATTGAGGTTTTAAATCAAATGATTGAAATAAACTAATTATTCTAGTATTTAAGGAGTTAATTTCTAGTAAATTAACATTAAAATCTCCGCACGTAATAATATATTTATTTGATTTAGATAATTTAAACAACATTTCTTCCATAACTTTTTCAAAAATGTCAAATGAGGCAGATGGTGGGCTGTAAACGCTTATAACTATGAATTGCTCCAACTCTATGCAAGCAACTTCAATGTGTCTTTCTACAGAGAGGTGGACTATATCTAAACGTTCTCTAAATTTTATCTGTTTATTAAGTAGGATTAATGAGCCACCACGTATAGCATGTAATCTGCAGAAAGAACTACCAACTTGGTGATTACTGAAACTGAACATGACCTCATGGCTTCGCAGCCAATGTTCTGTAATGCAAATAATGTCAATGTCATTTGAGTTCATGTACAGTTCTAGTTCTAATTCTTTACAACGAATTCCTTCAATATTTTGGTGCATCAAGTTGGTATATTTCACATTTTTATTATTTAACAACTGTTTGTTTTGTTTATTTTTAAAAAAAATATTATTTGACTTTTTGGTGCTAGAGATTTCCTCTATTGTCGTGTCTGGTAATTTAAATGACATGGAATAATTTCCAATGTCTGGTTTTCAATTTTAGGACAATGCTCAAAAAAAGCATTTTGGTTAGCCAAGTTTTTGGCTGTTATACTAAAATAATAAGATAGCGAAACAGCTATCTGTCGTTTGTAAAAGTTAGAAAGGTAGTATCTACCTTTGGTCAAATAATATGTTTTACTAACAACACTGTTAGAATCAATTAAATGAATTAATTTATTATTGCATGATATTGTATGCAGAGTCATATTTAACTTATATCTAAGATCATTTTCTGCTTGTGGCAAGCTGTTGCTATAAGGGAATGTGAACATTACAATTTTATTAATTTGTAGTGAACACAGAGTATCAAAGTATTTTATAAGTTCTGATTTGTTCACATTACCCCTATTTCCAAGCCAAATAATCAGATTTGATTTAATGTCAAATTCATACTTTGAAATTATTGGCATAATTTCATGAAGGCTATGCGTACCTATAGTGCATAATTTATATTAGGAAGTAACTAATATAATTTACTAGATTCTGCGCACGGCTTCACCCGCGTGGTACCCGGGTAAAAAGTAGCCTATGTGTTATTCTGATGTATAAGCTATATTACGGTAGTTTTGTCAAAATCCGTTCAGTAGTTTTTGCGTGAGAGTAACAAACATCCATCCTCACAAACTTTCGCTTTTATTATAGTAGTAGGATTTGCTAAAAAAAAATCAAACTTTCTTCGTTTTTAAATGTCTAAGCGTAAAATAGAACGCTGCCTTTATCCTTTTATGAACGAATTGGGGCCAGTATACATTTTTAACTCAAAAACACTATACTTAATTAAAAAAACGGATTTTTCAAGTCTTATTCCAAATACAGTTAACAGGTAGTTTGATGAATTAGATCGATATATCAGTAAATCAAGCAAATTCTAATCATTTATAAACATGTTTACGTTAGTAAGCTATGCTATTATACATAAGTAATATTGCACATGCCGTACATACGTCACTAGATCACCAGAGTGCTGTAAACTGTAAACAAAACTGGCTCACATCAGCAGTTTCTCCTTGTTGTCATCAAATTCAATTTGTGATTATTAATAATATATAAACACCCAGCAGACATATACATAGTCCTAACCACACGCTAGGATAATCTGTGTCATGGGTATCAAGAACTACGAGTACCGTGGTACCAAAACACCCGGACCTGGAACAAATATCTGCAGAACATGGCATTTCACGCCATTGAGGTCGTCTTTTCCACTGTCAAAGTATATTGGACTTTGACAGTTGAAAACCACTTATGATCATCAGTGCATCAATCTTAATAAACATGTTCACCATGGAAACTTTTAAAAGTCATAATCAAGCAGTGAAGTGAATTGAATGTTTATGGAGAATAATGAATACTTAGTCGGGTGATGTTAGCTTGTGAATTCTAGGGAGTTTAACCTTCGTGCTGTCTTCTATAGTAATATATGAATATAAAGAGGTAAAGTTTGTCTGCAGAGGTAATATCCAGAACTACTCATCCGTTTAAAAAAATATTTCACCAATATAAATATACCAATGGACTTCCAGGGTGGAAATAGACTATAATATATCCTGTAAAAATAATTTTAATGTTCATGAAGACTAATTTTTCAACGCAATTCAGTTCAAAAACGGTCGAGCGACTGCGTTTATTACGAAAGCTGCCTAAATAAAAAAAAACATTCTCAGAGAAACCAGTAGAAACCGGTAGGTAGGTATAGGTACCTAATGAATGATACAATCATGAGAAGGAAGCGGGCTGTTAAGTATTTGCTTACGCGTGTAAAGAAATTCGGAAAACCGGTTGCTTTATCTAATATTTTCAATGATGTAGCGTTTTAGACCGGCATGACCGGCAGGACAAGGAAGCGATATTTCATATGATGAGGTAGGTACCTTATATATTACTAACTACTGCCCAAGGCTTCGTCCGCATAGTACCGGATAAAAAGAAGATAGTTCGTAAGAAACGCATTCACTCGATCATTTTTTCGTCGACTTACGTTGTAAAATGGGTCTCCACGAAAAGCCCTTTTCAATTCCATTCTAAGTTAATGATTTTTTTTAAATCAGATGAATAGTCCAGGAGTTTACCCCCTACATACAAACTTAACCTCTTTATAATATTAGTATAGGGTGTTACTTTGGCGTAGGCTTCTAGTCAAAGTCGATTGTAAAGTCGTAGCTAAACCATCTGAAGTAGAACTTCAGCTGTGAGGAGCTCAACTTCGTTTTCAATAAATTTTGTTTGTAAAATAAAAAGTTTACTTACATACTTCTAAGTTTGTAAAAAAGAGTAAATGAATAATAAATAAATAAATAATGCTGGACAATCCACACAGCATCATCTAGCCCCAAGCTAAGCAGAGCTTGTGTTATGGTTACTAGATGACTGATATACTTAATACAATACATTACATAGATAGATTTTTTTTTATTATACATAGAAAATACCCAGAACACCCGGAACAAATATTTGCAGATCGTACAAATATTTGTCCCAGGGCGGGAATCGAACCCGCAACCTCCTGTGTAGCAGGCGGACCTTCGCCCACCGCGCCACATCGGTCGTCAAATGGAATGTATTGAACTATGATTCTTTAAGCTTATATAAGTACCTGGATAAGAAACTGTTAGTTTTATATCGAAGCTATCTACTACTGATATTGGGACAGGACAGAAGATCAGCGCGCTACTTACCTTCATCAGGTCTTTATGCTGAGCCCCATCCGAATTTGTGGCTACTTATCTAACCAGCAGTCCAATCATCTTAGTTATATACTAAATTAATAAGTAGTTGCAAATAAATGATTTATCTATCTATCTCAAAGGTTTTAAATTTAGACACAAGGCGTGTCACCTTTCAATCAATTTGATAGCATTTCACAAAACAAACCTATAATCACGAAAAATATTTAGCTTGTTTCGTGTGTTTGACCTTGAGGTGACGCACACACCTACAAATCATATAATCGTGAATATTTAAGCTATTGTTAAAATATTAAAAATTTTTTTTTTTGCTTTTAAACTTAAAATGTTAAAATTTTAAATGGTTTAGCATCCAAAAGGGTGTTAGACAGGGATGTGTAGCGTCACCATGGCTGTTTAATCTATTCATGAACAGTTGTTAGAAAGATTTGAAAGAAAGTGAATGTGGATTAAGAATGAATGAGTTACTCGTCAAATGTCTTCTCTACGCCGATGATCAGGTTATACTTGCGTCATCGGTGGATGAGTTAAAAGAGATGGCAACAATTATGCATGAAGGGTTTAAAAGAAAAGGGATGAAAGTTAATGTGAGTAAGACGAAAGTAATGGTTTTTGATAAAGATGAATGTATGAATGCATGTGATATTGCGATCGGCGATGACCGAGTGGCACAAGTAAAATAATTTGTATATCTGAGGATTTTGTTCACTAGGGATGGGAAGCATGAGAAAGATATTGAAAGGAGAGTGAATGCTGAAAATCAAGTGAATGGGGCACTTCACTCATTCATGAGCAGCCGGCAATTGTCTGAGACGGCACGACTAGCCGTGCATAGAGGAGTGTTAGTGCCGACACTAATGTATGGAAGTGAAAGTTGGGTATAGCAGAAGAAACATCAAAGTCGAGTGAATGCAGTGGAGATGAGAGCTTTGAGAAGTATGTGTGGTGTAACTTTGAGTGATAGAGTGAGGAACAGCGTGCTAAGAGAGCAATGTGGAGTGAATGAATATGTAATAACGAGAGTTGAGAAAGGTATGTTGAGATGGTTTGGGCATATAGAAAAGATGGACGAAAGTAGATTAACAAAACAAGTATACAAGGCGAGCGTGAATGGGATAGTTGGTAGAGGAAGGCCTCGGCGAACGTACTTTGACCAAATTGGAGACATTTTAGAAAAAGGCCAGGTCAGAAGTACACTAATTAGCCGAGCCTGTATGAAGAATATGATGAGGATGAATGAAGCGAAAGAAGTATGCCAGGATCGTAGCAAGTGGAAATGTATGGATTTATAAAACATGTAAAGTTGGAGACTTTTTTCTCACCGCTTAAGTATTTTTTATTTTAAAGCTCAGTATAAGGCTTCAAAGTTAGTGAAGTTGTGTTGCCTACTTCAAAATGTTTAACCTTGTGTCCTAATTGTCCTTGACGAACTTGGTGGCGCGGTAGGTGAGTAGCCGGCTGCGATGCAAGTGGTGCGGGTTCGATCCCCGCTTTGGAGCAATTGTTTACATGATCTGTAAATGTTTGTTCCGGGTCTTGGTGTACCGCGGTACTCGAAGTTCCTGATACACACGACACAGGAAATCCTAGTGTGGAATACTATGTATGTGTCTATTAGGTGTTAACCATTATTATTTATAGTATTATTGATTAGTATGAAACGAACAGGGTTAGTAATATCCATTTAAGTAGGGAGATGTAGGTCTCTTGTCTCTTAGTTCCTCAAAAGAACATGTATTATTACGGTTTTCATGATGTCAGGATCCTACTTAGATCACTAGACGATTCACGGGCCACTTTTTAGCAAGGTATGATCAATGATAATATGTTATATGTTTCGTACATCATTATCGAGGGAGGAAATACCTGGTCACCTGAATGTCCGAACATTTTAAAGCGTGTTAAGTATCAGCTGATCGAGCTAGTCGTTTTCGAAAGCTCTCTGGGACATATCGAGTGCGTACGTGTTCATTCTATTTGCACCGACCGCGCCGCACATTATCCCGAGCCCGCCATCACAGATTAGATAATAGCCGTCATGACAACACACACTGGAAATCCTAATAGCGTGTTTTATTTTGATTTTTTCTGTCTGTTGCCTTTGTGAGTAGGTATTTCATATAACTGGCGCATTATGAACACAACGCAAATTCATCTGTTATTTCGTACACACATTTACTGCTCTTCGGAAAAGATCCAACTAGTATTTTAGCAGGTATGTACTCAGGGTACTATCTGTCGCAAGCGGTACTCATGATAAAGAGATTCTAAGGTCTTTAAACGTTGGAAAATCGACCAAAGACAACGAAGTCAAAGTCAAAGTCAATAGGTTTTTATTCATTGAAATCACAAGGATCATATAGAAACGTCAACTTAAAAACTATACGTGAATTTACGCCGGTTCCTCGCGCGCGACCAAGCATGGAAGAATCAGGCAACAAACTCTGCTTGGTTATTTTTTTGATGATCCTTCATTCAGCTTTAGTGGGGTGCCAATCGAACGTAAATGAACGAGACTCATTTATAGAAAAAAGTACTAGTCAGAGACTTAAATAAAGTCTAAAAAGTATCAACCTAAGTTCATATGACAACACACTATACGCTTTATAATAGTAATGCTTAACCTATTCTTAAAAAATATGATACCACAGATATACAATTTCACAATTAAGCTAACGAAGGAGCGGAGCGACGACATTGGGCCATGCAGTTTTATCGTCATTATAGGCATTTAAGGTGTAATACGCCTTCTTGATTAGATTGTTCTTTATATAAGATTTAAATCTTCGAATAGGCAACTCGGTTACATTTTCCGGAAGCTTATTATAGAAGCGTACAGAGTTTCCCATAAAAGACCCATTGGACTTTTCTAATCTAAATTTCGGGATGAGTAATTTATTTTTGTTTCTAGTATTAATGTTATGGACATCACCTTTTTTTATAAAACAAGCGCTATTTTTATGCGTGTACATTAAGTTTTCATAAATATACTGTAAAGTTACTGTCATAATGTTTATTTCTCTGAATCGTTCTCTCAAAGAATCACGAGGCTTCATATTATAAATGGCACGTATTGCTCTTTTTTGTAAAACATACGATACATAACGATTAACGGTAGTAAGCCGTACCTATTTTCATTCTTAAATGATGATGTTGGTACCCAACTCTTATGTCTATGAAGGCTCAAACACTCACAGCCGGGGCCTATCTTTTGAACACGTATTTAGTGCATACGTGTTCATGACAAAAAAAACCGTTTACCCAACTTGTGACGTGGCGGGAAATTAACCTTATAACCTCTCTGGAGCAGCGGGTATCAACCAGGCGGCAGACAATACAAGATCTGTAATATCCAACCTACTTATAGTTTGCCAGGGGTTTGTGGTGATATATTATCTGTGCCTTGGAGGGCGGGAATCTTTTTAAGATGATAGTACATGTGAAAATTACAATGGAAATTTATGTAAAAATTTAGTTTTATTCGAACTGAATTCTAGAAAACGTTACTAAGTGTAACGTTTCTGTAATTCTAGGATCGAATATATCGTCCGGTACTCGGTAGCAATTATCCCTGAGATTGGTTCGTGCGCGCGAAGGGTCTTATCAGCAGGACCCTGAAGTGGTCCAGTAGGGCGCGGAGCCGCAGTAAATAATAGTGCACGTGGAGCCGAGATAACCCAGCAGAGTGCAGACCCTGGTGTCACAGTGAAATCAACAGAGCTTGCTTGTGGTATGAATGTTTACACGTCAGCAAAATTGCTAACATGTGTGTCAAGTGTTTTATCGTGAGATTTAACTTGCTATCACACCCATAAGTGTACTCAGATCACAACACCTATCTGTTCCACAAGGAACTATGACAGTAGCGAAGGAGTGCCATTTGTATGGCTGAAGTCAATCCTTATCCCTATCCTTATCGACTATACTATTAAGTATAATAGGATAGGATATGATAATTGGGATAGTAGGAAACATCTCAGAACTCGTCCAGTGTTAATCATCTCGCCCATAAACACTAAAATTAGACATTTTCTACCAGTTTTCTATGAAATATAATTAAGTTGGAAACTCACCACTCAGCAAGATTGTCTGGGCGAATTGCAACATAAGCCAAACGGATATAGGTACGAGTATAACCCATTGTAAAAAGGCTCCTAGAGATGCAAAGTGCTTGACATGAATATCTACACAAACCGCTCGAGTCTCAAGACTTGACTGAAACAAACACTTCAAATGAAACTGCAGACTTCGATTCAGCTGGAAGTCAAATCAACCACATCCGTAAAACACTATTTAACATGACTTACGATCTCTAAGCGTAAACAAACAGAAACAAATAGATTTGTTTACTTATTGCACATCTTTGCGAACGCAGGATCCGTGTAGAATACCTAAGTACGTTTATGTTTCTGAAGTAGGATGGTTGTTTTTCAGAGGAAAGTAGTTGGCAATAGCGAGCTCTCTGTAAGTGTCGCTAGACGAGTGATAGTATTAGAATTAAATTTCATAGAGATCAAGGTTTATGGACTAGTTATCAGAATAAAGCATCGGGTATGAGACGCTCGTGTAGTATTATTGTTAATACACGATCATTCTTAGATATTACTTATTACATGTGTGTGTGTGTGAATATCGGACTTCAGATTATCAGAAACGAGACATTTCAGAAGCTACAATTTTTCACTGTCTCTTTTACCGTGTTGAGTTCTGGGTTGGGCCTTACATGTGTGTGTGTGAATATCGGACTTCAGATTATCAGAAACGAGACATTTCAGAAGCTACCATTTTTCACTGTCGCTTTTACCGTGTTGAGTTCTTGGGCCTTCTGATGCCTTTTTTGTGTGTTTTGTCTTGGTATCATTTAGGCCTGAAAAAAAAAAGCTAATAGTTTTTTAAATATAAGTTCTATACTTTCGGGTCTTTATCGCGTTTACCCTTTTCTCGAGGTTTCGACTGTGTTGCAACAGCCGTGGTCACGGGTTGACTGGATTATATTCTATCATAGGCGATTATAAACGCGAAAGTTTGTGAGGATGGATGTACGTTTGTTACTCCTTCACGCAAAAACTACTACACGGATTTTGATGAAACTTTACAGTAATATACATAGCTAATACGTCAGAATAACACATAGACTACTTTCATCCGGGTACCACGCGGGTGAAGCCGTGGGCCGAGGCTAGTAACTTATAATTATGTTCTTAAATAAATACTAAGCTTAGTAATTAATCTTTGATTGTTTTCAAGGTACAAGGCTATAATCGGAGTATTACTGCGCGTGTTTGAGACATAGGCAGCCTTATCACTGCTGATAGGGGTGACAGATCAGCGAAAGTTGTTTGTGTTATGTTTGGCTTGAACTATTTATCAACTGAGGCCGTGCCTATGGTAACATGTAGTTAATTTTATCTAAGATATGTAACCTGCTCCTAAGATTTGTAACTTTTGAAACTATCATGGTTTTGAACATAATTTTTACTAAAAACGGTATTTTTACCATGGTACATGCAACTGTGCCGAAATATCGGGAAACATTCAAACTCACAAATCATGGTGAATATCCAGTGTTTTTAGTAAAAAATATTCTCCTTTGGTTGTCTGGAAGAGTTCAATCTTAGCAATAAGGCCGCCAATTGTTCATTTCGCATATTTTCGAAGTACTTTGTTTTCCAGAGCCCTGGATACTAACCATCAAGTCTTATTGCGATTCAATTCAGGCAAAAATGTAAAATCCCGCTTTGCGAATGACAAAGCTTTAGCAACACCATAGCGTCCTCAATCGCAAAGCAGAAAGTGACGTCTTTGCCTGAACTGAATCACTATACTTCATGGTTAGGCCCCTGTATTAAGTTATTATTAAGACCCTCAGCATTGGGGTTGTCGACGCATGGAGTTTTTTTTTTCAAGTAGTTATGTACAATAAAGAGTTTATATATCAACTAGCTTCTGGCCAAGGCTTCGCCCGCGTGGTACCAGGATAAAAAGTAGCCGATGAAAAGTCATTCTTACCGTTACGGCAGCGTTCGTAAGAAACTCATTCGGTCGACCGTTTTTTCGTCGACTTACGTTGCAAAATTAGTCTCCACGAAAAGCTCTATTATTTTAACGAGATAATAATCCTAAATCTTATCTTATGCCACACCTGAAGGTCCATTCTACATATTCGTGAAATATTTTTTTAAAACGGATGATTAGTTTCGGAGATTACCATCTGATCCAAAGTTACACTCTTTACCTCTTTATAATATTAGTACCTATAGATAGTTAGAAAGAAAAGGGATTAAAGTTAATGTAAGTAAGATGAAAGTAATGGTTTTTGATAAAGATGAATGTATGAATGCATGTGATATTGTGATCGGCGGAGAGAGAGTGGAACAAGTAAAAGAGTTTTTATATCTGGGGACTTTGTTTACTAGGGATGGGAAGCATGAGAAAGATATTGAAAGGAGAGAGAATGCTGGAAATCAAGTGAATGGGGCACTTCACTCCTTCATGAGCAGCCGGCAATTGTCTGAGACGGCACGACTAGCCGTGCATAGAGGAGTGTTAGTGCCGACACGTCAACGTCGAGTGAATGCAGTAGAGGTGAGAGCTTTGAGAAGTATGTGTGATGTAACTTTGAGTGATAGAGTGAGGAACAGCATGGTAATAGAGCAGTGTGAAGTGAATGAAGATGTAGTAACGAGAGTTGAGAAAGGTATGTTGAGATGGTTTGGGCATATAGAAAGGATAGACGAAAAAATATTAACAAAACAAATATACCAGGCGAGCGTGAAAGGAATAGTTGGAAGAGGAAGGCCTCGGCGAACGTACTCTGACCAATTTGGGGATATTCTAGAGAAAGGCCAGGTCAGAAGTACATACACTAAACCGTCGAGCTTGTATGAAGAATTTGATGAGGATGAATGAAGCGAAAAAGGTATGCCAGGATCGTAGCAAGTGGAAATCCTTGGTCTCTACTTACCCCTCCGAGAAACAGGCGAGACTATATGTATGTATATATGTGTATAGATAGTGAAGATAGATCTACTCGTATCTCTAAACTACTACATGGCTCATCACGTACAGTGATAACAGAGCGATCAACGATTCAATAGGCTGACGTTATCAGCGTTAGCGTAGCTAAGCGGTAGCGTACTTATACCCATCAACCCAATCGATGATATTGACCCACATTGGGAGCAATCTTCGCGTGTTTGGGGATAACGTACCTACTACTTATTATAGAGCGAGATCTAATCAAACAACACTGACATTATATTAAAGTTACATGTTTATACTGTTCCGGGAGAATTTATCTCAGCAATGAACAGTGTTTTCTACTTTTTTTATTCCATAAACTGAAATTGACATTTAATTGATATGTACCTCTAGAGCACTACCGTTGTCGTCGTACCGCGTTGTGTCGTGTAGTGCACGACGCGACGCGGAGGGAGCAAGTCACGATCACTCACCCTGATGAAGACTCTCGGAATGAGTCGAAACTTAGTCGGTGCCTTCACCGATAGTGCAATACATGAAAATTCCCGTTTTTACAATATGAATAGGTACTTACACGGAAAAGCTTTTCCACAAGGAGCTACGCCTCTTTCTGATGCGTTATAAAACTGCAGTAAAACTACTGTTGAGTTATTTCAAAAGCTTTGAATTATATTAATGTTTTACTGTCACTTGCTTTCGCACTATAATCTTAAGTCCATGGTCAAATGAACCAAGCCTATGACGTAGCTGAAGACCGATGGGCATTGAACTACGGTTAAGGGCAAGAGTACGTAAACCGTGTCAGTGCCCTATTTTCTCGAACCTTACTTCTTGGGTTACTGGCACATGAGAATTTAGTATAACGCTTGAGAGATACCTCTGGGCTCTGAGCAAGCGTTCATAGCCTACGTTAACCGCTCACCAAGAGGTGGGTCGTTTGCAAGTTCGGGTTTTTTATACCACTAAGGTATAAAAAAACCCGAAGTATTCCCGTTTGAGCACCTATTTTTTGGGCACCAAAGGTATTCCCATTTGAGCACCAACCAATATTTTAACGTGGTGCTCAAATGGGAACAAAAAATCAAATTTGATTTTATTTCCCATTGAGCACCTATGGTGCGGTAGCTTCTAGTGATGGGGTTTATAATAATTATAATAAATGTGTACAAAAAGTGAAATAAGCATTCCGTTGTTTTATTTAGCAATTAAGTTTAGTTAGTGTAATACAGAATCGAGGCCATTGTTAATATCACAATAAGTTTCCTCAACTTTAAGTTTATCAATCACTAAATAAAATTATGACGAATTAAACCGATCTGTTCCGGAACTTGTTTATGTTTTAATCGTATTGTTTGCAAAATATTTTCTATTATTATCTAATGGTGGTGCATTCCGACGTGACGTGAGAATGATAAGTTTTTTCATGTCGAAAATTTTACTGAGTGTGATATGTGAGTGATAAATTAATATAAACAATGGAGCCCAAACCTGGTCCAAGTAATAAAAATGCAGCCATAAGCTACACTACCAGTAAAAGAGGTGGACCAATATACGAAAATAGTGGAAAAACGAAGCAAAGATTTTAGGCGTTTTACAACATTACTGTAACAATTACAGTGAAATTCGCCAAAAAATGGGAAAATCAAAATGCCAAAAAAATGCGAAAAGAAGGAATCAATTGATCATTTAAATACTTGAAGAGTACAAAAGTGGGCTTATTACAATTTGCCAATAAATTATTAAGTTAACTTTTATGCTAATGATGATATATTTTTATTAAATGATAACATTCTGCAAATTTTTATCGATATGATTTATTATAATTATTATAAACCCCATCACTAGAAGCTACCGCACCGTAGGTGCTCAATGGGGAATAAAATCAAACCACGTTGATTGGTGCTCAAATGGGAATACCTTTGGTGCTCAATGCATAGGTGCTCAAACGGGAGCACCTATGCAATGCTGGACATTTTTCACACAGCATCATCTAGCCCCAAACTAAGCAGCGCTTGTATTATTATGGATGTTGTTCCATTATTATTCCAGATTTATATAATACATAGATATTTTTTTGTAAATATATACATATTATGACTTAATAATTGTTTTTTATTCGAAAGGGTAAGCCATATAACGTGGGCACGTGAAGATCTGATGATAGAGCACCTGCAGGATAGACACCGTAAACTTAGAACTGCAAATGTATCGCGAATAAATAAATAAAATAATCGCGATTTAATTATTATCAATCGACCTTAAAAAGGAGGAGGTCCTCAATTCGTATATATGTTTTTTTTGTGTGTATGTTACGCGATATCGCCCCAGGTGAACCAATTTTAATGATATTTTTTTTATAAATCTTTAGAAAAAATCCCACTCTTAAGGCGGATGAAATTGCATATTGGATTTTTTTATCAACTTCCCGTCATTTTGATGTCGTTTTTTTTTTCAAAATACTACCGCTACATTACTGCATCTTACCAAATTATCGTGGGTCGAATGTTTTAGTAAAAAAGAGCATAAAAAAACTATATTCTCAAGAAAATAGCAAGTCGTATAATCACGTGTGCAACAGCAAATATAAATAATATTCCGTGTACTGGCGACCCCTGGGTCAGACTGAGTACACCTCGTGTCAACTCATAAGTGATTTTAAAGCTGATATCAACGCGTGGAATATGTAACAATATCTGTATTATATAGTCTCTATATTGATTGGACAAATAGGTCAGACCGGCATTTCGTCGGCTAGCTAACAACACCGCTCAAGTCGAAATTTTGCTGTTTTGTCATTTTTATGCCATTGTATAGATATTTTCACTGCGCTTCTGTTCACCAATACAAACATTGCATTTCAACCAATCACAGTTTTAATTTCAGCGTTAGCGAAAATCGATTTACGCGGTGTTGTTAGCTAGCTGACGACTTTGCATATATAAGAAAAAACACAAGTATCTTGTTCGATTCATGTCGATAATTCGTTTCCTCTATTTATTCAACAGGTGTGTTTCAAAACTACTATTTCGGTCAATTTTCCACAAGATTAGTTTATTAATAATTATTTATTTATTTATTCAGATAACTTGATCCATAATTTGTTAGTAAGTTACATAATGACATAGTGTTAGTACAATTCCTTATTTAAAATAAAATACATTCATTCATTTCAATTCAATAATGTCATCGTTATTCAATCATGTCCCGATTCAATAAGCTTTCTGTGAGACTATTAAATCAGGACCAGAGGGCCTATGCTGAGTTACAAATACATTCAAACCTTGTTGAAACGATAACCGTTTCGTCATATTTTGCATGGATATCTTGTCGATACGGTCAACGTTTTGACATGTTATAAACTCAGCATAGACCCTCTGAATGAATGATTTCAATATGGGAGAGTCAGAGAGGTTTTATTGCCACCCTTTTCTTCATAGAATTAAGATTATCGTGGTTTGGTATCATTTTAGAATATAATTACGACTATACCACGTACTTTACTATTCTCCTGACGTTTCGTTGACCGTTTAGAGGTCCTTCCTCATGAGCACCGTCCGCGACCACGCTCGACGGTCGTGAGACGGGAACTGAGGAAGGACCTCTAAACGGCCAACGAAACGTCAGGAGAATAGTAAAGTACCCTTTTCTTTATTATTAGGATATATTTTCCCAAAAATATGCAGTTTAATGCTAAGGTACTATGATGTACTGTTTCCATTAACCAGGCTTTCTGATATGCGCTTGGCTTAGGCCCGAGCTATTTATTTACCAGCTTTATATGAAATACACAAATACAGATTTATTCATAACACCATTGTTACAAGTCAGAGAGAGAGAGACATAAAAAATATCTTATAGAAGTAAGTAGGTACTGATTATCTTTATAATAAAGGTATAATACATAATATATAATACATAAAATTCATTTATATTATAAAAAAACTTGCTCTATTAACCATTTTTTAAGTCTAGTCTTAAAAATAGGTATGGAAGCTGCATCTCGGATCCTCTCTGGCAGTCTATTGTATGAGTCGATCTAATAAAAATTCTACAGCATAATAACTAGGACATGTTTATACACACTGTGTCGAGGGTATCAGGAACCATGAGTACCATGCTGTTACAGACCCCAGACCCGGAACATAATAAACACTTGCACTAACAGAACATAATCATGGCAGTAAAATTACACACAAATACATTTATTTATTAAAAAATATAGAATTACAATAGAGTTGCTTTTGGTCCTCGCAAAATTAAACATTTATTCATACAACTATTTACAAGTAGTTATATATAAAAATACAGATGAAACAGCTAGCCATCTAAAGACGATCGATCGTCTCGGCAAACGATCTATAGATAGCTCAACTGATCCAGATCACTACCAGACGGAAGCGTTCCCAAAATACTGGCCAAAAAGAATAAATTAAAAACATTAAGATAAATCTGTGGAGGTCTTGGTAATGAGATTATGGGCCTTACACGTAAATAAAATAAATAAATAAATAATATAATTATTATAAGTTTAACCGAAGTTACGACGATTTTTGAAAAATACTAAATAAATAATGCCGGAAATTTTCACACAACATCATCTAGCCCCAAACTAAGCAAAGCTTGTATTATGGGAACTAAATGACTGATATACTACTTATATACATGTTTATTTGTAAATACATACTTATTATACATAGAAAACACTCAGACACGAGACAAATATTTGCATATCGTACAAACATCTGTCCCGCGGCGGGAATCGAACCCGCAACTTCTGCGTCTCAGGCGGGCCTTCGCCCACTCTGCCACAGAGGTCGTAATAGTGTCTTTGAGATTTAACACGTTTTTTTCGAAACCGGATTAACTCAATTGGTTGCATTGAGCTCTTCACCCCGCCTTAGATATCATGACATGACCGATAAGTTATCAGCTTTTTCAAAATAGTTGTCTTATTTACAGTATGTAAACAAATAACCAAAATCAAATGTGCACTATATGTACCTAACAGAGCTGAAAGTAGCTGCTTGCTCACATAATAGAGGGCTCTTTATAATCAATCTTTAAAGGACCTCCTTTCTAACAAAAAGAATTAATGAAATCGTACTACGCGTTAATGAATTATAACTAAGTACAAATTTTGAATTTGATCCCCTCTCCCAAGGGAACCATGCTGAATTTCGGGATAAAAAGTATCCTATATCCTACCCCGTAGTATGAACTCAAATCATGCCAAGTTTCATTTGAATTCGTTCAGTAGTTTCGGCGCTATGCGCGGCCTAGATTCTGACAGACACACAGACAAAAATGATAGAAATACATTTTTGGCTTCAGTATCGATTATTAATGTACAGAATTTGACCTGTTACATTCTTATTATAGTATAGATAGATATGTAGATTATAGATTATTCCGGGTTTTAATGTTGTGGTACCACGGTACTCATAGTCCGTGTTACTAGAGTGGGGTTAGGACAATGTAGGTATGGGTCATTACCGTTAGGGACTCCGAATAAAATGGACTGCGGGTCTCTAGAAATACTTTTAAAATTAATATTATTTTATTCCTAGAAAGGACTGTCCTTTATGGCTCATATTTCAACACTAAAAATCGCAAAGTATAATCAGCACCAGAAATGATTTTGTGTTAGTTTGTGTCAGTTGGACGTTTGTTTATACCCTCAGACATTATTATGCATTAAATTTTTGTGCACTTTCGTTTCTTTTTGCCTGAATGTAGTATCGTTGTTAAGATGGCCTTAGCTTTGTTAAATTGTTTACTACGAGAACTAATTATAGATGTTAGATTGCCTAGATACATGCTCTCATTAAATTATCTTATTAAATATTCGGCGAATGCTGGCATGCGCGTGATTATCTCGCATCAGTAGTTTTATATCAGTTATCTGTTGCGCGTGTGAGCTACATACTGAACGAATGATAACATACTCGTTTAGTAAATTAATAATAAATAATGTGGACACTTTCACACAGCATCTTCTAGCCCCAAAGTAAGCAGAGCTTGTGTTATGGGAACTAGATTTTTTTGTGAATACTTACATATTATACATAGAAACACCCAGATCCCGAGACAAATATTTGCAGATATAAATATTTGTCCCGAGGCGGGAATCGAACCAGTAACCCACTGCGTCACAGAGGTCGGTTGAAGACTTTGACAACCAAAAGTTGTTTTCAAGACACCCAGGGACATTTGCATTGCGGCATTGCTGCTCTGAAGACCCTTTTTATTTTGTTTTTTAAGCGGATCACGTTATAATTTATCTAGCTTCTACCGACGGCTTCGCCCGCATGGTACCCGGATAAAAAGTAGCCTATGTGTTATTCTGATGTATAAGCTATATTACTGTAAAGTTTCGTCAAAATCTGTTCAGAAGTGTTTGCGTTAAAGAGGAACAAACACCCTCACAAACTTTCACGTTTATAATATTAGAAGAATTAGTAGGATAGGATTAATCAAATTAAAAATCAAAAAGTTTTTTATTTAAATTACATGATAAGGGTTGGGGAAAATAACCTGTGTTAGAAGAGTCCCCTCTTTTCTGTGGTCAGTTACTGTAGATACGTAACAATAAATTAATTTAAAACAGTTTCTGTCGGATTGTATACAATTTGAGACGTATTGTCGTGTAGTTTTATCTGGTACGTGATCGAGTTCGACTTATATAGAGTGGTGTGCGGGTCGCGACGCAGTCGTGAGGAACACAGCGACAGCCATGGACGCAAGAGTATTGCTGTGCGCGGCGCTCTCCGCCGGTGAGTGAAAACACCGACATTAAAAAAAAAAATATTTGTGTCAAAAACAAAATACAAAAACTTGAAAGAACGGTAACATCCGCAGAAGTTTGAAAACTGTATCGCGAATATTAGCGCCCTCCTCCGAAAAATTCTAACTCTAAGTGGGGGAACCAAGGTTTGCACTGATGTCCCGCATTGGGATGTATTGCGCATTATCCCCCTTCTAACCTGACCCCAACCAGCCTTATAGTATTTTAACTTCCTTATAGTATCTACTTAAACAGGTTCATGATTTAACTTTTAAAACTATCATGGTTTGAACATAATTTTACTAAAAAACGGGATATTTACCATGATTTGTGAGTTTTAATGTTTCCCGATATTTCGGCACAGTTGCATATGCTTCAGTTCCTCCCGTGATCATGGCACATGCGAAAAATCGAAATATCGAGAAACGTTCAAACTCACAAATCATGGTAAATATCCCGTTTTTTAGTAAAAAATAGGTACATGATTGTTTTTGCTTGAGCATTAAATACAAGCACTTGGAAATTAGCAACGATAGTTCTGTTATAAAACGACTTCAAAAATAGGAGGTTCCCAATTTGACTGTATGTTTTTAACGACTTCAAAAACAGGAGGTTCTCAATTCGACTGTATGTTTTTAACGACTTCAAAAACAGGAGTTTCTCAATTTAACTGTATGTTTTTTTTATTGTGTGTGTTTGTTATTTGATATCTTCGCCAATTGTTAACCGATTTTGATGTTTATTTTGTTGTTGTATATAGAATGATCCCGAGGTGGTCCCATAAAAGTTTTATTCCTGAGGGATTGCTATATTTCCCGTAAAAAAATAACATCTAATGGAATCATGACAAGCCGAAAACTACATATAGTACTCATTATTACCTACAAAAAGTCCTCGAGGGAATATATCTAACTATCTTAGTTAAGTCACATTAGCAGCTTTTGTGTTCTAAAATTTAATTAGATCGCCCGGTAGAAACAAAAGTTCTTATAGTTAGTTCTTATTAAAATAAATAGTTTTAACATCAAGGGCATTTATGTAGCAGTAAAATACTTTACTGTTACTTTTTATCCCGATATTCCCACGGAATCGAAACTTACGAGGGTGAAACCGCGGGGCGCAGCTAGTAGGGTATATAAGGATTACTTCCTAAAACTTAAACGGGACGTTCATACCGTGTTTCCACTGAAATTATATCCCTGTGCTATTTTCAATTAGATAATATTTCAAAGTTTGTTTTCGCTCAATTTATAAATGATATTTAAGATATTTTACCCATTCAAGTTGCAATTATTTAGTAAAACGAAAAAAAACTAAAAGACTTTAATATATTCCCAATGATGGACATCCTCCGATATATACTCAGTCCGTAGATCCTTGAGGAAACTAAGTCAGAGTAGTCAGAGGCACGTTCGGACGCTAACATCTGTTGATGACGGGATTCTAAGGCAGTCTATATTCGTCTTCACTATTGAAATTTAGGTACTTCTTGATTTTAATCGCTTCACGAATAACTCTCTTATAACAGAAGCGTTCACTAGACAGCACCTTAGGTTCAAGTTATGTTTTATGAAACTTGTAATCCTGAAAAGTACAGCTCTAGCTTGCACAAAGACAATGCCAAAGTCAAAATCAATGGATTTTGATTCATTGAAATCACAAGGATCATATAGAAACGTCAGCTTAACGACAGACAGACAAACACAACCACGACAACCCATGACAAAACTCTTTAGATACATACTCAGTGCATAGACCTGAAGATACCAAGTACCAAGCCAAGCCTATAAGAATCAAGCAATAATACTGTGTGAAAATGTCCTGCATTATTTATGTAACAAACTCTGCTAGATTGTTGCTGTATAGAAGAATGATCCCGAAGTGTATAACCACTTCGGGATCATTCTTCTATACAGCAAGTTTTATTCCTGAGAGGTTGCTCTTTTTCCCGTTAAACTCAAAAAACATGATCATCTTACGGAAACACGACTAGTCGAAACATTTACTGCGGGCTATTTATTTTATATTATATTATATTATATTTGTTTTATATTCGAAAGAGTGAGCAACATAACGTAAGCACGTGAAGAAGTAGGTTTTTCTACATTAATCTTTTATATTCGAAAGAGTGAGCAGAATAACGTAAGCACGTGAAGAAGTCGGTTTTTCTACAATAATCTTTTATATTCGAAAGAGTGAGCAGAATAACGTAAGCACGTGAAGAAGTCGGTTTTTCTACAATAATCTTTTATATTCGAAAGAGTGAGCAGAATAACGTAAGCACGTGAAGAAGTCGGTTTTTCTACAATAATCTTTTATATTCGAAAGAGTGAGCAGAATAACGTAAGGAAGTCGGGTTTTCGACATTTAATCCTACTACTATTATAAACGCGACAGTTTGTGAGGATGTACATATATTTGTTACTCTTTCAAGCAAAAACTACTGAACGGATTTTAATAAAACTTTACAGTAATATAGCTTATACATCAGAGTAACACATAGGCTACTTTTTATCCGGGTACCACGCGGGCGAAGCCGTTGGCAGAAGCTGTGTCTAATATTGTTATGATCCATTCAGCCGTAGTGCGATGGTAATGTGATGTCGTCAACATATCGATGGCTGCAGAGCGGGCCACGGGCAGGCTGTATGAGATGACGCGACTGCTAGATAAGCGACACGCTTGTAAACACCTTATCTAACACGAGTGCAGAAAACATCATTATTTATAGCTTGATGTTTGCACCTATAGCCAATCACTAGCCCTAGCTGATATGTAAGTAACTTATCTTAACAACTTGCCCTAACATCTTGTAAGGGTTAAGCTCGCCAATATACCTTTATACTTTCGACGACCTGTGGCGCAGTGCGCGAAGGCCCGCCTGAGACGCATAAGGTTGCGGGTTCGATTCCCGCTGCGGGACAAATGTTTGTATCTGCAAATATTTGTCTCGGGATCTGGGTGTTTTCTATGTATAATATTTATGTATTTACAAAAAGAAATGTATATAAGTAGTGTATCAGTCATGTAGTTCCCATAACACAAGCTCTGCTTACTTTGGGGCTAGATGATGCTGTGTGAAAAAGTCCAGCATTATTTATACTTCTCTTAGTAAGTTATCTATATTTTCCGTGTGTACAATAAAGAATGCTAAAGAATAGATCTCCGCAGGTACAAACACACTCACGAATAAACAATCCCCATAATCGGACAAATAGTGATTAGTCCAGTATTATCGTATATTGGAAACTATTTTTCGGAAATAAATACAAATGATGTTTGCATGTCTTGGTTTTTTCCGGGTCTGGGTGTAAAGGTACCTCGGTACTCGTAGTCCCTGATACCCATAACACAGGGAATTCTAGTGTGGAGTCAGGGCAATGTGTGTGTCTGTTTATTATTATTTATTCAGGCGAGGATCGAACACGCAACCGTCTTGGTACTAGAGTGCTATAACCACTTAGCCAATGAATCCGGTCTAAACTATTAACCAAATAATTTCTCAAACAAAGTTTCTAGGCCTACATACAAATAATACAAGTAAAACTACATTGTACTCGAAAGTGGGATAAACGTGGGGAATTCCAGGCGTAGAGCTAGCTACGCAGGCCGCTACGCAGGCCGCTACGAGGTCTACATGCTACGACATCATATTTCAAACTCAGGGAAAAAAAGGATAGTTCTATCTTTTGTTTTTGTTTAAACTACAATAAGTTCATTATCTCATTCTACTAAATTATGAAAGACTAGCGTCTGCCCACGGCTTCGCCCGCGTGGTACCCGGATAAAAAGTGGCCTTTGTGTTATTCTGATGTTTTTGCATGAAAGAGTAACAGACATCCATCCTCACAAACTTTCGCGTTTATAATATTAGTAGGATTTGTATAGCTCTACATGACAGCTAGCATCATATCGTAAAAAACATGTAATTTAGAGACTTTAAAGGTATTTTGAATCATTATCCTTGAGGTCAGCGGCCGCACGTGTAAGCTAAGATCGCGAGCCAAACCAGTTCCAAATAACGTCAAGCCTGATCAGCACTTCCGTGTCTCATTTGTATAATTTGGTATCAACTATTTATAGGTACATTTACATGAATAAGCATTTAACAAGATATTGTATAGGCATTGAAAGTTTGTATAGGAGTATCGGTTTTTTATAAGGTAGGAACTTGAACATTGGAACCGTAGCTACTCATCATAAAAAATGATGTGTTTTAGAGTTTTTGGATTTTCTCAGTTTAAGGGGGGGGGGGGGGGGGGGCATGGTGGTGAAAGTGTTTTTTTATAACAAGATTACACGCATGCACACTTTTTTACTACGTTCATGAATCTAACTTCTAGGAAACATAATTATTTATATATTAGCAAAATCATTATTTGTGGTAAGCACCCAACTAGTTTTAGTTTTATCACTTAGGTTTTAGCATATCTTGATTTTTTGCACAAGGAAACTTTTTTACACAAGGCCGGTGTTTAGGCAGGATATTTTTTTGGTTCTATGCCAGCCTACAATTAACTCAATTTAGAAAATGTCAGGACCAAATTAGAATTGTCATTTTGCGTTTTTGCACGCAAAATGCTAGTTCGATGTGACAAGTACGTTTTGAAAATCCTAAAACTATAGTTTGACATTTATAGTTATTTTTATAAGTTAGTCAGTTTACAAGCGAATCGCTAACATTGTTAACAAATGTGGTCTTAAATTAAAAATATTCATGAATTCTTTCAAGTAACATGAGATTTTAGTTTACTATGACAACGAAACCCAACCTCTGGCGTTGCCGATTTGCAATGAGCTAATTGATATACAGCGACTATAGTTACTAAACTGTTTACTTGATTTATTTAACCATGAACTGTAATTTTCACGTTGACGCGAAAAGTTGTATGTATGTACGTGACTAGGAGCTAATGATAATAATGATCTAGCAGTGAATAATAGAGATGTCACCTCTAGCGTAGTAATTTTATATTTCACGAACATACGAGTAAAACGCTAATATGATAACATCCGGATACTCAATATGATTAGTGTTTTATGACGACTCATATATGTTATTTAACCGATTACTTCCTCAGTAAATAATTGCTGTTATAGTCGTTTTATGAACTGCTGGATTTAGAACTGCAGCAACTAATGATAGGGGTATCTACGTTGCAAATTGTTCAGGTAGACGAAAATGCCTGAAGTTTTGATCCCTGGCTAAAAAGTGATGATTTGTGACGCGCGTACAGCTTGAAACCTCTTTAGAACAGCGGTTATAAATTTAGTAAGGCAGGTAAAGATCTCAAGCAACCTACCTACTTGGAGTTTTGACAGACTGAAATTGGCATGTGGTGATATGCTCACGAAGATCTGTGGTGATATATTATCTGTGAAATAGCCATGCATGGCGGGAACCGATTCAAGATGTAACAATGGAAAATTATATCGTTTTATTCTATCTGAATTCTAGAAAGCGTTGTAGCGTATTAGATTTTCTAATTCGAACTCTCTAATTAAAAATAACAGATATAATAAAACCATTAATTATTTTATAAAAATGTTCATGACCAGAGTAACTTTGTTTATTAGTTATTTGCTGTCAAGTAAAGTTACAAAGAAATTGTAACGTTTAAATTTGAACTAAAATTATCTTTAACTTCATTAAAAGTTTAACGATTTTACAGATTCTTGTGAGTGAACAAAAAATAAAGAAGCTATTCAGTGCCCATGATATTGCTAAGAGTATTTTTCTTATTTGAAATATAACGAGTTTCTTTTGTTATATCAATGACCAATTTAAACTCGTTTTATTTAATAAATTTCTGGTTTACACCGACTTCGTTGACTTCACTCAAACACGTTAGGTACTGAATATATTATGAAGATTGGAAAATAAGCCGATTGTACTCTACGTAGATCAACGTGGTGATAGCTTATTGTGTTCTCATAATACACCGATACGTGCTGCATTTCTGAGCATACTCGTCACACTGTTCTCACATTCCCACTATGGCCTTGGTTGTGGTAGGTAGAGACTACAAATAATGCCCTTCGATACACAGTCAATCATAAAAGTGTAAATGCTCTGTTTGTAATAATTTTTGCCATCGCCATCAACATCATGTACCTATCAATCGATTCAATGCAGAATTGCAGATCAAATCTAATATTTACTTCATCTCTTATATATGTATATTATGTAGTGTGACACGCGTACAGATTGAAACCTCAGTTTTCAGTTTTATTAGCCAGGCGGTAGGCAGATCAAGATCTGTAGTATCCAACCTATTTGAGTTTGACATTGGCACGTGATGATAATGCTCGCGGGATCGGTGGTGATATATTATCTGTGAAATAGCCACGGAGGGCGGGAATCTTTTGCAAGATTGTACAAGAGAGAATAACAATGGAAAACTGAAGTTTTTTCGATCTGAATTCTATAAAGCGTAGACATAGCGTCAACAATAGCGATGTTTTCTTCAATAATGCAAGTATCATCGTACCCTGTGTTTCAGCAAGCGCATTCGCTCGTCCTGATTCGCAAGCTTGCAACGTGCGAGCGTACACGGAAGCCGGCTGGGTGTGCGGTCTGGCTCGCTGGGCTGAGGACGGCGCGGTCTACGCCAGCTTCCGAGGAGTTCCTTACGCCAAACAGCCTCTTGGAGAGCTCAGGTTCAAGGTAAACAGACTTGAATTGCGAAAACTAGTCCTTGTCTAAATAACGTAAGTCCATGGGGACTTTGTTTTGGTCAATTTTGTTTTAGGTTCCCGCGATACTAATTCACGATTAATTGAAATTATTGATTGTGTTTTGAGATATAAATTATTTTTTTGTTTAGGTACTTAAACTACAATAAGTTTGTATGATCTGCAAATATTTGTCTTGGGTCTGGGTGCCTTCTATATATAATATGAAAATATTTACAAAAAAATGTATATAAGTAATATATCAGTCATGTAGTTCCTATAACACAAGCTCTGTTAATTTTAGGGCTAGATCATGCTGTGTGAAAATGCCCAGCATTTTATATTTAATGGATTTTACTGACCCCAAATGAATTATACAAATTTCACCTGGAGTACTGAATCGCTAGGATACTTTAAATTATTTGTATTTTAGATATTTGTAACACCTAGACTTTGAAAGACCCCACGCAACTAACCACAGGTTAATTCAATTCAATTCAAAGTTTTGAATTTATTTCAGCATTAATTATAAGCCATAATTTAACATTTAACAAAAATAATAAATAAATACCGTAATTTAAATACTAATAATCCTTAAAAGTATGCACTCCTCATGAAGCACCTGAGCAAGGCGCACACTGTGCAGTATGCACTTCTGTCCAGTGCCTCATGAAGACTGTGTCTACATCCAGCCTGTCCACTATTAATTTCAAGTAATAATATAAGTCCATACCATAGGGACTTAAACTACAATGCCATCCACAAATCAATGGATAAACTGAAAGCTACGTATGCCTAATTAATACAACTATGTAGTGTACAAGTAGGTATCTGAAGCAGTAGCTAGTAGTAGCTAGCTATCTGAAGATAGAAAACGATCTATAGATAGATAACTGATCCAGATCACTATCAGACAGAAGCGTTCCCAAAATACTGGCCGCAATGCTAAGAGACTACCCTTTCACTGACCGTTAAAAAAATTAAAATTTTCAGGAGCTAGAGCCGCCGGAACCGTGGGAGGGTCGCATGCTGGACGCGACGGAGGAGGGTCCGGTGTGCTTCCATACGGACGTTATCTACGGCCGCATCATACAGCCGCAAGGCATGAGCGAGGCCTGCATCCACGCCAACGTACACGTGCCGATCGAAGCCTTGCCTGATACCAGTACAGGGTTGGCCGTTAATATGCCATCGCCGCCGCCGCCGCCGCCGGCCCCCTACCACACAGGTACCTCATTACCTGTGATAGAAACTCAGGATTGTCTGGAAAAGTCGCTTTTAACCGATAATTGTACTTTTAGTTATATTAAGTTTTTGTTTATTTTGGTATCCTGTACAAATAAATCATTTTCATCTTATCAGCCATTCGAAACGCTTCGCTTCTTCTTTCTTCTCTCTTCTTTTTGTCTCTGTCTTTCTTCCTACTCTACGTTTCGCTTCTACTTTCTCTTCTTTTTGTCCTTGTCTTCCCTCCTTCTTCTCTACACCTCTGTTGACCAGTCTTTCATAAAAATCAAGTTTATCTCTCCGTCTTTTGTTGATAAGCTAATAGGTAATTATCATAATTGCAGGTCTCGGTAGCGAGCAAAAAGGCCTGCCGATTCTAGTGTTCATCCATGGGGGTGGTTTCATGAGCGGTTCCGGAGACGCTGACCTGCACGGACCAGAGTATCTCGTCTCCAAGAAGGTCATCGTCGTTACATTCAACTACAGGTACTTTATTTTATGCAGCTAAATTTGCAAACAAGTCCACCTGTTCGTATTCAGCGGTTACCGTAACCTACGAACGCTTGCAATACTAGAGGTATCATTTACGATTTCTTTCATATTTCTGCACTGTTTTTATTTGCTGATAATTGTGAGGAAGGCCTCGGCGAACATACTCTGATCAAATTGGAGATATTATAGAGAAAGGCCAGGTCAGAAGTACACTAAACCGCCGAGGTTGTATGAAGAATTTGATGAGGATGAATGAAGCGAAAGATGTATGCCAGGATCGTAGCAAGTAGAAAACCTTGGTCTCTGCCTACCCCTCCGGGAAACAGGGGTGACTATATGTATGTATAATAGAGACGAGGTAACAATTTCTCATTTACTCGTATTTTATTAATTTCAATGTACAATCATTGTATTTGAACACACAACTACATATAACGTAAACGTGGTATAAACTATTATGGTAGCTGAATCCGGGAAGCAGGATCACGTTTTAGTGAAAATCTATATACTATATAATATACTTAATACTAAAGCTGAATATTTGTTTATTTGAATGCGCTAATCTCTGGAACTAACAGTCGCAATTGAAAAACTCTTTTTGCATTTGATAGCCCAATTCTTGAGGAACGTTATAGGATATTTAACATAACGCCAACCCCTAGCAAAAAGTATGAAATAATGCTAAGCGATAACGAAGTAATAGCGCGGATGGACGATGCGACGCGATGGGTCGGGGGCCGAGGGATAGCTAGTTAAATAAAGACGATCACAACTATAATGATAAATAAAAATAAATAATGCTGGATATTTTCACACAGCAGAATTTTGCCCCAAACTAAGCAGAGCTTGTATTATGGGAACTACATGATTGATATACTGCTTATATATATTTTTTCGTAAATACATACATATTATACATAGAAAACACCCAGACTGTTACTCATCACTGCTTATTGGAACACTAACCGAAGGGCTTGGAAATTTTGATTCTATGGCCAAAAATACCGATACCTAGCTATAGATGCGATTTACATGACGTCGATGAGATATTTGCCATAATTCGTAAGTTTTCCGATATTTTGTCGCAGTTGCATGTACCATAGTCTGTACATGAAGGAGGGGATTTTGTTCATAATCATGATAGTAGAATAGATAAATGTTGTAAATTTAAGAAATCTGTGGCTTCAAGTTTCTTTCAGTGATCCTTAGCTGATATGGCTTGCTGTCTTTACCCATAGAAATAGTATTAACATAGGCCTATAGGATTATTTTATTAGTTATATTACTATTGTTGAATGCATACTAACTAATAACAGTAGTATACAAGGAAACTTCTCATTATTCTAAACAGATATTGATAATTAAACTTACAACTATCAATGAAAACTATCAAAAGGCTACTTCCCTCTCATACAATTTGTAGCTCATTAGTGTTATTAAAGCCGTTTGTTTTCCAACTATGAATAAAATAAAATGTGCAGAGTGAACGTGTTCGGGTTCCTGTCCCTGAACTCGTCGCAGATCCCCGGCAACCAGGGCCTGCGCGACCAGGTGACGCTGCTGCGCTGGCTGCGGAGGAACGCGCACTACTTCGGCGGAGACCCGGACCGCGTCACGCTGATGGGGCAGAGCGCCGGCTCCACCAGCGTGCATCTGCTCACATTGTCTGAAGCCACCAAAGGACTCTTCAAAAAGTAAGAGTGCTATTTTTTTGCCTTATAAGTCCATTACGAACAATTTTATGTTTTAATCTTTACTAATATTATAAATGTTAGTGTATTGTAGTGTGCGTGCTCTGGGCACGAGTGTGTTGAGAGTAGCCTCACTTCAGTCTACAAAACTAGCTGATCACGAAGGTTTTCTTCCAAAACTGTTTTGAATTCGCAGTGATTAGCTAATCTTTTCAATTCCGAAATATATTGTGTCAATTTGCGTCAGACTCTCTCCCACTTATACCATCCTCGTCACGGAGGAAACACGTTCAGCTATTCCAACCGTATATTTTAGACTGAAGTGAGGGTACACTCAACACAGGCGTGCCTGGCGCACGCACACTCCAATAAAGAGGTAAAATTTTTGAATTTGTATGAAGGGGGGTAATCCCCAAAACTACTCACCCGATAAAAAAATTCTTTCACCAATTTAGAATGGACTTTCAGGGTGAACGTAGACTATATATTATCCCGTTTAAAAGGGCTTTTCGTGGAGACCAATTAATAAATATACACGCAACACCTAAATGTCCTGACTCTACACTAAGATCCTCTGTATCGTGGGTATCAGAAGCTTCGAGTACCATGGTACCAAACACCCGGACAGAAAATGCAAAAAAAAAAATCCGCAGCAAGAATCGAACCCGCACCTCCTGCGTTTCAGCAGGCTACTCGCCCGCCTCGCGACCGAGGTCATCAAGAACAAAGCAAGAACCAAACATAAAAGTTTTTCCTTTCATCTTTTCCAGGGCATACTTGATGAGCGGAACTGCCATCTCTGGCTTCTACAGCCCTTCACCAATTTTCGCACAGACAATATCCCAAATGTTCCTCACATTACTAGGCATCAACTCCACGGATAAGGAATACATCCACCGTCAGCTCATTGAACTGCCGGTTGAGGAGATAAACAACGCTCAAAGAATACTCCTGGATCAGTTTGGCCTTGTCACGTTCATGCCAACAATTGAATCTCATTTCCCTGGAGTCACAAGAGTAGTGGATGACTACCCTGAAGCGCTAATTGCGAAAGGTCGCGGTAAAGATATTCCGCTGATCGTTGGATTCACAGACGTTGAATGCGAAGTGTTCCGACCTAGATTTGAACAGATCGATATAGTATCCAGGATCACTGAGAATCCTTTACTCAATGTGCCTTTTAATATCATATACACTACGCCTCCTGAAATGCTGCCACTGATCAGCAAGAAGGTGGATCAGCAGTACTACAACGGAACCATCAGCATACAAGGCTACATCGACTTTTGCACGGACAGTTTCTTCAAATATCCTGCTTTGAAGCTATCCGAGAAGAGGTCAAGCCCTGATGCTGCTCCGGTATTCCTGTACCAGTTTGGTTATGACGCCGAGCATAGCGTGCTAAGAGAGGCGCTTGGCCTGAAGTACAAAGGCGCAGCGCATATAGAAGACTTAACATATGTGTTCAGGACCAACTCGATGATGGGCGCGCATAACTCCCTGCCTCCTTTGGAGAGGGACGATCAGATGAAGGACTGGATGACGAACATTCTTATTGACTTCATGCATTGCAGGTAATTTGGCAATTTTTTTGAAGATTCCAGTCTCGTTTCATTACAAAAAAAACACACCCATACATAATCCAGTGCCACACTAGGATTCCCTGTATCGTGAGTATCAGGAACTACGAGTACCATGGTACAAATATCTGCTGAACATCTAAACATTTGTCCCGCAGCAATACGCACTTATTGCGTCGCATCCGGCTATCCCCCCGTCGTGCCATTGAGGTCATATAGTTTCCTTGATAAGTAGCAAAATTATACTACTTACTTTAGAATCATGTCGTGTTCCGATAATGTTTTTAATGAGATTCTAATATTACTGATTTATTCTTTCAGTAATCCAGTTTGCAACAATAAGTCAGAATGGCCAGCAGTGACGTCACAGCGGCTGCAGTACCAAGACATCGAACAGCCGATCTTCAGACATCGGGACCTGACGAAGGAATTCAAAGAAATCATAAAGTTCTTCGATAATCTTACAACCATTTAAGTGCTGAGGCAGGACTGTGATACATGATTGGAGTTTGCTTTCTATGTATTATTTATTAACATATTTTGAGGGGATTGGTTTTGGATATTAAAGGTGAAGGAATTTTGTAGGGATATTTAGTTAATTATTAGATTCTTTTTATTTTAAGCCTGACTCCAACAGACTGATTAGTGCCTAAAGCTTGAGTTAGTAATTATGATAGTTAATTTTATTTATTAAGGCTAATGTATAAGTAATGTTTCGTGTTTTTCGTTGCCTGCCTTGTATACTAAATTGACGTATGAAACAAATGAAGAATGAGTGAGATACCTTCGACATTGCGACATATATTTAGTTTTACTTCTAAAATATAACTGATTGTTTGTTTTCAATATTCCTGTAAAAACAACTGAGTTAATGATATTGTCAAACATTATGAAATCACTTTCACTGTACGACAAATACGCATTGTGTCCGTAAATATGGAATAGAGAACAATAGCGCATCCGACGCGGTAAATAAACCAATAAACATAGAGATGGGAGGCGAAACTATTATTTTATTTCGACTATATTTTATTTTATAACCTCTCTCCAACCCAGTGCCCTGAATTTTATAGCACTGACTGAAATGAAGCTTGTTCAAACAACTTGTTTATCTCATTTAAATAAGTGAAGGGAATAGAGTTGGCCTAAGGTTTTTATGACACTCGTTGTGGGTCTGTCCAGCAGTAGACTGCTAAAGAGCTGATGATGAAGATGAGTTATTATAGATAGATAAACTCTTTACTGTACAATAACACCATGTTACAGTACAACATACAACAATATAGTGAAACAATAAAAAACACAAGAAATTAACAATGGGCGGTCTTGTCGCTGAAATCGATTTTTTCTAGACAACCTTAAGATGGATAGATGTATGTAAAAAAACTACTAATTACATTTTTGATTGAAATCTTAGGTTGTTGCCATTGATGCGAAACATCGCGCTAATTAACTAGCTGAAGATAGCGCTGCTTTGGATAACCATCAAGTACACACAATCAAGTAGACAGATATACAGAGTACAATCCAAAAAATACAAGAGGAGGCTAACTATAGCCAAATAACAGTTTGTATCACCTAGAGCGAATTACCATAAATGTTGTTATGGAATATATAAAAATTTCGTATGACCCCAGCACTATTTCAATGAAATGCATCAGATAAAATAGTAAGTTGCGTGACAATTTGTTATGCATGTCACCACGCCATGCAATATCACACATTATACAAAATCATGTGATTTAGAGTCCTTCGTCAAAATAAAATGTCATAAAAATATAAGTTTACAAAGTAATCAAAGATCAAGGATGCCTTTAACAAAAGTACTAGTACTACTTGTTGGTATAGTTAGTGTTACGGAACAGAACGTGATCAGCACAGCGCAGGGCAAACTGCGGGGTGCAGGACATGACGGGTATGTTTCCTACCAGGGCATACCTTACGCTACCGTCAATGCAGTAGATGGAAAGTTCAAGGTAAGTCTTCATTTTATCTTCTGGAGATTTGTCTGGATACTTCAATCTGACGTCGCTAATCTAACCAGCCTTAATTATAAACATACAAATTGGGGCTATTCTTGCAGAAAGCTGGTTTAGCCCCTCTCTGGTCTGGCATTAGAGATTCTAAAGAGTCTTATTGCTCAGCCGTCTCCATCGTGGAAGACTGCCTGCAGTTGGATGTTCACATACCCTCTGCCGGCACTGCCTCTTGGCCTATTCTGGTGTGGGTGACTGGAGGCAGTGGACATTACAATCCTAGAAAGTTGGTACAGATGGGCATCATTGTCGTTATTGTTCATCATAGGTAACAATATTTTATTTTCATTGTTATAAACCCGGTGTATTTTATCCCTTCTTTTGCAAATGTGATTTGAATGCATTTAGTCGTCATACAGTTTTCTACTTGACCTATTCTATGTATGTAAATATTAATTAATTTCAGGATTGGCCCTTTAGGTTTTCTTTGTGTTAGAGATGAGAAAATCCCAGGCAATGCAGCAGTGAAAGATGTTGTTCTTGCTCTAAGATGGGTTCAAGACAACATCGTAGCATTCAAGGGAAACCCAGCGAAGGTGGTGATAGCAGGACAGAGCCTTGGTGCAGCTATTGTTGAAGGAATAACCCTTTCACCTATGGCTGAAGGTCTCTATCATGGTGTGATATTGGAGAGTGGAACTGTATTAGCATCTTGGGCTTTCAATTACGATGCTCGAGAAAGAGCAACGATGCTAGGAGGAATGCTGTCTAAGAACGGCAATGCGACGTCTGTTTTAATGGATGCTAAAAGCGAAGAATTAGTTCAAAAAAGTAACAAACTGGCCGTACCATATTTTCCATTTGGAATTTGTATTGAAAACCCTTTGAAGCGTGAGGAGAGATTGCTGTCAGAAGCACCAATCGATCTACTAAATGCCAAAAGAGTTGGAAAAGTTCCAATGATAATCGGATTCAACAGCGATGAAGCCTACATTTTTGCGTCAATACTCAAAGAGGCAAAAGTTTCAAAAAATAGAGTTTCGTACTTATTGCCACAAGAGCTGAAATTCTTGAACGATAGAGAAATGAAGCAAATGGCCAGACAAATCGAAGATATGTATTTCAAAAGTAACATGAACATGAGTGCTTTGCTAGCGTATCACAGGTATGAAATACATAATTATTGTCTTCGTATTCGTCTATGGTATTTCTTAGTAGTTCCTAGTCACATAACCGCGTCGTTTTGTATCCAGAGATGCGTACTTCGTGAATCACATCCACCGAAGCGTCCGTCTCCATGCCTCAGCTCATCCGGTCTACTACTACCGATTCTCGTACTCCAGCGACCTGGGGGTCCAGGAAGAGCCAGGGATCAACAAGATTGGGGCAGCGCATTCTGACGAGCTGACCTATCTGTTCAGTGGGAGAGATTTGACGGAGGATGACGAAGTGGTACAGAGGAATTTGGTGAAACTATGGACAAACTTTGTAAAATATCTGTGAGTATTTTTACCCGCGACGACATCAGCCCGTAGGTGTTTGCATTTTTTGTAAGAAGTTGTTGGAGTGTTTGTACGGACTTGAATGCGGTTTTATGGAAACCGATGTTTTCAAGGATAATTCTGAAGAAAGTTTTAAAGGCACAAGTTTCAAGGAGGCGCTGCAATCGATGAGAGAACGAGAAGCGGTGTAACTGATCATCATACAATTTTTTGAAATCGTTTTGCATGACTTCAGAAAAGGTAATATTACGTCTATACGTATATAAACTTATAAGGACATAAGAGAATCGTGCACCTAACATAGGCTCCATTGATGCGCGAGTCACTTCGGCACACCAAAGAAGAAGATACTTCAGCTATACGTTTTCCATTCTTACAGAAATCCGACTTACAAAGACTCAACATCCTGGGACGTGGTAGATGTGGACCATCCTCGACTCCTTGATATCAGCACTGACCTGAAGATGATGGAGTTTCCTTACACGCACTCAGCGTGCATGTGGGACGATATGTTCGACAAATATTACTACTCCAGAAACAGAGTTGCGCCTTAAAGCCATTACTTTTAGTTTAAGTCGTCATCACTATTTCATTATATCTAAGTATAATAAAGTTTCAATAGACAAACTGAAAAAAAAACAAAGAAGTACTAAAAAGAGAAAAATAATTGAATTACAGATTATTATGATATGCGCCGCCTTCTAAAACCTCCTTTTTTAAGTCTGTTAATAAGTTAATTGGATAATAGTTTTCTACCACAATACGCGGCCCATCTGAAGATGATAGATAGTTATCATCATCATCAGACCACATTAGTCAACAGCTGGACGTAGGCCGCCACTGAATCCTGTGTTCAGCTCTCATACAATTTCTGCTAATTTCGCGCTGCCTAGATAGTAGTTATATTCATAAGTTAAAATAATAACGGGAACTTAATATAATTAGATAGATGGTAAGTTTGTCAACATCATTTTTTTCTGAATAAATATTTACTTTACTAGTTAGGGTTTTGGTGTAAACTGTAATATTTTGAATTATTTTTATGCTTTAAACTGTATAATAAACTTATAAGTTGAACGGTATCTCAACGGTACAGTAAGACTCAGCGTTCTGCCCGAATGCTGATAAATTAGTTTGATTGGACCCATTAAATGTAATTAAAATGATTTGTAGACCTTGTATCATGCACGTTTTATATTATTCCTGTTGATATTGAGTAGCATCATTTTTTTTAGAATCTACGCGTAGTTACGTAAAGCGCCGCCGATCGTGGACCACCTCCAACCACCGACTTCCCGCAAAATTTGATGTCATGTCCGGGATGACATGAAATGGGGCAAAAATGGGCGAATGAGTTTCTTACGAACGCTGCCTTAATAATAAGAGCTACTTTTCATTTGCTACTTTTTATCCGAGTACCACGCGGGCGAAGCCGTGGGCAGTAGCTAGTTAACTTATAAACGAACGAACCAACAAACTGACAGATTTTGATAAATATAGCGAGTAGGCAGACGTTAGAATTTAATAGTTTTGCGTGTTTTGGTTTCTTGGCCAGTGCATCATGTTGTCCAGCCCGGTCGTGGTTGTGTTATATTACCTGGTCTCTGCGCACGCAGGTCTGTGGAAATAAGGTCAATTCATAATAACTGTAACAATTTATTTTATGAAATTTTGTTCAGTAGCTTCTTTTTAACCTATGCATATTATTATATCGGTACTAAAGTAGAACCATTTTATAAGTTACTTTTAAAATATTTTTTATCAATAACGTTACGTATTACCTATGTATGTAATATATACTAATAATAAAGCTGAAGTTTGTTTTTTTTTGATCGCGCTGATGACTGGAACTACTGGGCAGTCGGATTTGAAAAAAAACTTTTTGCGTTTGATAGTCTTATTCATGAGGAAGGTTATATATACATCACGCTACGAACCGTAGGAGCCGAGAAAAAGAATTATAAACCCGGACGGGCGACAAGTTGGGATGGAGGCCGAGGGCGACCGTGGCACATCTAAAGTAAATAAAACAGTATCAGGTAAATGAATAACTCACAGCGACATATTTATAGTGATTCCAACTACTCATCACAATGAAGATAAGTGTGAAGTGCAGGCGCTCATCGAATCTGGAAGGATCTGTGGGCTGCGACGCCACGCTGAAAATGGCGTGGAGTACGCTAGCTTCCAGGGCATCCCGTACGCAAGCCAACCTCTGGGGCAGCACAGGTTTAAGGTCAGTATACTTGACCAGGTAATTGTAAAACAGCATCAAAAGATATTTCTCAGAGTCACCAAAGAACTATAATGTCTCTGACTAAGCAATTATATTCAAATAGCACATCACTTTCATCTTTTATCGAACTCGGGATGGTTTGAATTTCGGCGATATGGATTTTTGTTAATATTCAGGAGCTTCGGCCAGCAAAACCCTGGGATCATCTCCTAGACACAACCCAAGAAGGACCTATTTGCCCGCAGCATGACGAGATTTTCAGCCGCCTTATGACCCCTTACCGTGGAATGAGCGAAGCGTGCATTTACGGCAACGTTTACGTTCCCATTGCTGCTCTACCTGAACACAGATATGTACACCATCACGAAAGCGATGAGAGTCATCTAAATAAATCAGGGCTTCGAATTCTAGTTTTCGTCCACGGAGGAGCATTCCAATCAGGATCAGCAGACTCTGACTTGTACGGTCCCGAGTATCTCGTCGGTAAAGGGATCATTCTTATAACATTCAATTACAGGTATACAATTCTTCATTGTATGTCTAGTTTGAGGCGCCAGTTCGGCAGTAAAACTGTTTGTTTGTTTACTGCAGACTCAACGTATTCGGCTTCTTGTCGTTAGACACGCCTCAGATCCCTGGTAACGCTGGCTTGCGCGACATGGTTACCTTCCTGCGCTGGGTGCAAAGGAACGCCAGGGCTTTCGGAGGGGACCCTCACGACGTTACGCTTATGGGCCAGAGTAGTGGAGCTGCCACCGCTCATCTACTATCTTTATCTCAGGTCACTAGAGGACTTTTTAAAAGGTAAATTGATTTTGATTCCTATACGACACAAATGAAGGAAGAAATTGAAAGAAAATACTGTTTCAGGGTAATTTTGCTAAGCGGCACAGCAAACCCAGGGTTCTACACCGCCTCGCCGATATACGCAAAGATAGTCGCCACTCTTTTCCTTACTCAGCTGGGTATCAACTCCACAGACCCTGTCTATATCCACGATGAGTTAGTCCGGATTCCATTAGAAAGGATCTTGAAAGCCAATAGCCAGGTTCAGTACATGACTGGTTTAGTTTCTTTCGCACCTGTTATCGAGACGCCTTTCCCTGGAATCACAAGAGTTGTGGATGATGAACCTTGGGAACTCGTGAAAAGAGGGAGAGGAAGGGAATATTCGCTGATGATTCAATTTGCTGCAGACGAATGCGAATTCTTCCGACGACGACTGGAGTACCTAGAGTTTACGAGGCGGATCGAAGCAAACCCCACTTTTCTTTTATCTCCAAGAGTAGCGTTTAACACTCTTCCTCAAGTGTCTATCGATCTTGCTAATAAGACTATGCAGAGATATTTCAAGGGAAGGCCTACTTTAGACGAGTACATGCACAACTGTTTGGACGTGTTGTTTCGATATCCTACTTTCAAGTTGGTTGAGTGGAGGTCGTTCATGAATGGGGCTCCGGTATACCTCTCCCAGTTTTCGTACGAAAGTGAAGCTGCCATTGTGAAGAATGCGATCCATTTACATTACAACGGCACAGCGCACGTGGAAGATTTGACATACCTATTTAAAACCAATTCCAACTTTGGAAAATATGACAGGTTGCCTTATGGAGACGATCTGATGAAAGAGTGGATGAAGAAATTCATTGTCAACTTTATGAAATGCAGGTAAAGGCACTATCATAGCACAATCAATTGATATAAATAATAATGATAAATAAATAATGCAGAACATTTTCACCCAGCATCATCTAGCCCCTAAGCAGAGCTTGTATTTTGGGAACTAAATGACTGATATACTACTTATATGTTTTTTTTTGTAAATACATACATTATTATACATAGAACCCATTGAATTCCATTCAATATTTTCAGTTTGTTTAGAAATCCGTAAATAATGCTATTCCGGTGTTCGGGTGTTTGATTGAGGCCACTTTCGTAAATTTACCCAATGTTGCAACGAACTCTCGACCTAGCTCAAATATTGTTCTCTTATTTACTTCATACCAGTGTTATGTAAAAAAAAAAAAAAACGTTCCCATGCTAAATGTTTTATTGTTCTAGTAATCCGACCTGCACGGCCGAAGGAATATCTCCCTGGCCGGCTGTTCATAAAGACGTGCTGAACTACCAGCGCCTCCACGTCCCCTGGGTGTACAGCAACAGCGGACCCACGGCGGAGCAAGCCGACATGATACGGTTCTTCGACGAGATCGAAGCGAGAGCAAGGTCAGTCACACACAAAACCATCTCCGTGGTTTTTAGGGTTCCGAACCCTAATGATGAAAAAGAAACCGTTTCGTTATGTCGTTCGAAGTTTCGTTATGTCCGGCTATCTGTCTGTCCGTGTGTAGCAAACCATCGATTTCGCCCTCTATATTTTTTTATTTAAAACAAATATGATATATTCGCGCACTCTACAGCAGCACAGTTAAGTACCTAAATGTAAAGTAGTCACTCAGGTCTCTTAAAATCACTTTAAGGTTTCTTTATTTGAAGCCTCCATCCAGAAAGTAAACGGCTTTAAAATAAAGTGTCTACTCCAAAATCGAAAACGACAGTTATTTAACAAACGGCAATATCCAAGCAATTTTTAACCTTATAAGTACTACTTACGTGACTGAGCAGTATCACCTGAATAGATTGAATTATCAAGTGGCACTACCGATTGCGGATGATAAAACATCAGGCGCAGACTATTTTCAGGTGCAATTTGAACAATTTGTGATGACGCATTTTTTATGTTATATCGAGGCAAACAGGTATACATACAGCGATGATGGCGCTGGCGAACAATGCGTTGACGCAAACTTTGACAACCACTTCACAACCTTTTCTCTTTGATCGCCACCACCACGCCAATTTGATCGGGCATTAATATAAGATTATTTACATTCATATTGTAAAAGCGGGAATTTTCACGTACGGTACGTGAAAATCATGGATTCGAAACTTAGTCTGTTTCTGATGAAGACTTCCGGAATGAGTCGAAACTTAGTCGGTGCCTTCACCGATTGTATGGTACGTGGAAATTCCAGTTTCTACAGTAAGAATAATCAAATTCGCGATGATTTACATAATAGCAGAGTCTGTTTCACGCCCAATGTCTTCGTTGTGATGCATCACAGTGAGTAGTAATCAGCCTATCAGAATCAGTTTCGGTGAGCAACTGCATCGGTGGAGGTACTTAGGGTCATGGCCAAGGGTTTTTTTTTAAACAGGCATACAGCCCATCTACCTTACGATGCGGTTATCGTCGCCTATTGAATTACAGCATCTGGGGACGCAGATGCCAATAGGCTGATGTGTTGCCTGCTCTACAGAACTAACATACTTTTGCTGTTCTTTTAAGGAAAGCTACGCTTATGGAGGGTACACCTGATTCAGCCGCCTTCATCAACACAACCCTGGCCAATCTCGGCAGCTTCAAGAGACCTCCGTACATGCTGTTCAGATATAACAAGCACGCAGATAAATGGCAAGGAAAAAGTGACATTGATTAATTCCTCAGTGTCTTACACTTTTTAATGTTTTAAAATCATAAAGGTCCAAAAACTCTTGACATCCATTTGGCAGAGTTGGCCATTATTTTATACAAATTGTGGCAAGATAATGGGAATCTCAAGGAAAATATATTTTCTTGTGCAGTTAGAGGTTTTCTTGAGATGAATAATGATGTGAATAAAACATCATTTTTAGATTTTGGAAAACGGTATAGTCAGCCTATCAAAATAGTTTGATAATATCATAAATGGACCTAATCCGCTATTTTCAATCCAAAATATTTACCCGCAAGATTTCAAGAATACTCCTTTAAATTATACTACGTTTTGAATAATGCTGTTCAGGACCTACTTAAAGGTAAATATTAGGTATTGTAGATAGGCGCATAGTTACTTATTGTAGTTATGTAGCAGGCTTAAGAAATATATCGAAATAAAGAAATCTCATTCTAAAAACTGTTGTCATATAGATTTCCAAAAAAGAAATTAGTTTAAGGCTCGTATCTCTATTTAAAACATGTTAAACTGACCAGTATTAGATACTTATTTAGTCTGATAATGTTGCGGTTTAATTTACCTGTAACAAAACGAAATAAGTTTATTAACACTATAGGTTCACGAAGAAGCTATCGCTTGCGTTTTTAATAAGAAATTAAAAATTTCATCAATAGATCCTGTGCATGTTATACCTGAATAAATATAATCAAGTAAATTTATATCTGCCATTGTTGGATCTGTTAACAAAGTATTGTTTTCTCCAACAATGATTCATTATAACTAAAGTACTCTGTTGTTAAGGCTTGTTGCACATTACTAGATGATGCAGTCGATTTCGATGAAGAGCTTTAAGTGTAGACCGACTTTAGAAGAGTCCAAAAAGATATTGTAGAAATAAATAATACTGGACATTTTCTCAAAGCATCATCTAACCACAAAGTAAGCAGAGCTTGTGTTATTGGTATATTACTAGTATATACCTATTTTTTTTTTGTAAATACATACATAAATAGTACATAGAAAACACCCAGATTCGAGACAAATATTTGCAGAATATACAAACATTTGTCCCGCGGTGGGAATCGAACTCGCATACTTCTCTGCGTCTCAGGAGGCCTTCCGCCCACTGCGCCACAGAGGTCGTTGAAAATTAAAGTATTGAGCCATTTAACGACCACCATTAAGATCATAATATTGTAATATGGCCCTGTTTGGGCCTTATTGTCTCCAGTCTTAGTTCATTGTTACGCTGTTGGATTACTACAATAAAGAAAAAAATATAAACCTTGGTAGGTAAACAATGGAAAAAACAAAGACGCTCACGACTAGACCTCTGACTACAACCTACTAAGTAGGGTGTAGTCAGAGGCACATCCAAACATTAAATTTGGCACATGCCTACGGGTTGGCAAGTAGTTAACATCCACGTGGCAGGATGCAAGCCGTTCGCCGCTTCTTGGAACACTAACTGGTGGCACATGCCTTCTTATTTCTAGTTCTAGAGCATGCCGGTTTCCTCATGATGTTTTCACCATTTTTAGCACGTGTTAATGCGCTCATACATTTTTCGATTGGAAATATCAATTGGTGCACGACCGGGTTCAGACCCACGACCAGCGGGGCGATCACACTAACTCATGGCTATCGAGATGGCAATAAACTTTGACACTAGTTCCTTATGGCCCATCCATCCAAAAAACGGAACGTCAATTATAAAAACCATTTTTTTTTCATTCGCATTGTCCATCTATGGCTCATCCAGCTTACAAATTAGCGTGATACGATTCTTCCCATCCGATGATACCAGCCATGGGAAATTAGTGTGATCGCCCAGCTGATCGGAAGTCGGGGTCCTGCCCACTAGGCCAACACGGCAAATGAAATGTGATAATAAGAAAATCATTTTCCGAGCATGTATGATCACCTTAATACATGCATGTCTTTAAAAGGTAGATAACAAAGGAAAAAGCACTCGGTGCATGTTTTTATAATATTAGTGCATAGGAGCCATGAGAAGCAGGTTGCGGGAACATGTTCTATTGCTATGTATTAACTGTGATCGTAACATATTTCCTGGTGCAAGGCAAGTACAGAGCGCTATCAACATTCCAATGCTCCAACACTATCGTGAACATGAGGCACCCACTAAGTTTCCACTCATTCCGAGACCACCACCAGCAATCACTACAACGCGGGGAGCACAAGCGCCCCCTCCACTCGTGCGCACTGCGAACCGCGCACAGCCGGCGACAGCGCACAGAACATGATGCGACGCGAAGGGAAAGGGTCGACATCGTAGTTTCATTTAAAAGTGATTGATTTTGTTGTCTCACCGGTGTATTGTCATTTTTTGGTCGTCTTGTTATATTTTCGCATCTCTGGCAGCGCCAAGAGCTCATTAGCGCTATTTTATTTTCGACGTAATAGGATGTCAGCATATTGAGACATGCGTAGTGGTAGATTTCTCTGCACGAGCAGCATGGTAGTATTTCTCCTCTTATTATTTGTCGATGGCATGCAACGCAATTCATTATGAAGATTCGATATTTTTCGATGCTGAGTAGTTTGAAGTGATTGTTCTTGCAACGTAACGTAAAACGCGTCGCGTCGGTCGGTCAGCTGTACTGGCGGGTGAGTCATCCACTGCATGCGATAAGTTTGTTGTAACGGCTGTTTCGTAACTTCGAATTGTTTTTGCGTATAACTTTTCACTTATCTAATGTTTTTCACTCAAGTTACCACTGATTTGTACCTGTTTTCCTTAGCTTTATTTTAGTATGAAACACTTTAAGGAAACTCAAGTAAAATACTACTTTTTCAAATTAAAAATCGCGAGATACACGACAACGCGTCCGCTTCGACTCGCACTCGGACTCGGTCCTCTCGGAATGAGTCGAAACTTAGTCGGTGCCTTCACCGATAGTACGGTACATCAAAATTCTCGTTTCAATGCTCATCAGTGTCGGTTTGTTTTATTCGTCACCATTGCAAATTCCAGCCACCTGTAGAAATGTATACAGCTGCAAGCCGCAGCATTGTCCTGTGCGCATGCGCACGGAGGCGGGGTGGGTGTGCGGGCGAGTGTTAGCCGCGGAGGATGGGTCGCGGTACGCCAGCTTCAGAGGGGTTCCTTACGGGAAGCCTCCTATAGGGCGTAGGCGGTTCAAGGTAGGATACAATACCGTCACTCCATCGCTCCTTGACGTACAACCAGTTCTAATAAGCAAAGTATGATTTTAGGAGCTGGAGCCCGTAGATCCATGGGATGAGAACTTATTGCTAGATACCACCGACGACGCCCCAGCATGCCCTCAATATGACCTAATATATGGTCGAATGCCACTCCAGCTGAAAGGCATGAGTGAGGACTGCATCTACTTAAACGTTCACGTACCGTACGAAGCGATGCACAAGTTACCATGTCACATCAAAGGGCATGGTCTACCGATACTGGTAGTCGTACATGGCGGTGCTTTCCAGAGCGGGGCTGGTCTAACTGATATTTTGGGAGCAGATTATTTGGTTATGAAGAACGTCATTATCATCACTTTCAACTATAGGTGAGTAGATCTTACACACATATATGAATGCACGCCTGTTTCCCGAAGGGTAGGCAGATATTCTGAATAAATAAATATATCATTGGTTCCCACTGGCTATGATCCTGACATGCCTCTTTCCGCATTCACTCATGCATGGTCGACGGTTAAGGGTAATCTTAACCTAGCCGTCTTTCTCTAGAACGTCTGCAATTTGGTCATCTCCAAGAATCCAGTTTGAGTAGATCTTGTAAGAAATTTATCCTGTTTCTTCTTAAGCATTCTGCTGTTAATAACATATTGAGCCATATTTAAAAGTATTTTTAAAAGCGTTCTACTGTATGTATGTATGAATGTTTGTTACCACGTATCTCTGTAACTACTAAACCGGCTTTGATGAAAGTGAAATGTGATGGATTAGGTTCTGGAATAACACATAGGTTAACTCATTTGGGGAAGTCATTTTGATCAGCTCGCGGTTCTGAATACGAATGCTAAACAAATATCTTTTGAAATAAAACCCATAACTGTTGGGAGGATAATGTAATTTTTGATATTTTCAGACTAAACGTCTTTGGATTTTTATGTCTTAACACCAAAGAGCTCCCATGCAACCAAGGGTTGCGGGACATTGTGGCACTCCTACGCTGGGTTCACCGAAACGCACATGCCTTTGGCGGAGACCCGACCAACATCACGCTGATGGGGCAGAGCGCCGGCGCTACAATCGCGCATATTCTGTCTCTATCGAAAGCCACCAGGGGCCTATTTAAGAGGTAGGTACTCTAAGTTCTTCTTTAAATATGGAGACCTCTGTGGTTTGGTGGGCGAGTCACCGTCTGACACGCGAGAGTTACTGGTTCGATTTCCGTTGCGGGCCGTTTTTGTAAGATCTAAACGGTCTCATTACGAAACGTGGTTTAAGTCAAGTTTAAGAAAAAACTCGGGTTTAGACTTTGGTTTTAGAAAAAAAATATTACGAAACGAGGTTTAAGCCAAAAACGATGTCTATCTGTGGTTTATAATAAAACCAGCCAGCGACCTAGTTTATCTCTGGTTTTAGCTAAATATGTAATGTCTTTTTACATATTTGAATGTAATTGCTTGTGCACCTTCGATAAAACGTACTTATCTGATATTATTTTGTGTTTCCTTAACGACTAAGCTTAAAAATAGACTTGAATCTGATTGACGATATGGATTTTGATTGTTGCGATTTTTAAGAAGGACATTTTAGCGCTATAGTCGCTTACGTTTCGTTTCAAGTAAATAATCGTAACCGGAAACTTCTAAGAAACAATATATTTTATTTTATTTACAAATAGTGTTACTGTTTTTTTAATAATAAGCTGACTGGTTATCGAGGTAAAGAAATAATTACATGTTTTAATAACTGGAACTTTTTTTTTAAATCGTGACTTAAATAACAAAGCAAATCATTTTATTCAAGATTCTTGAAGGAATGGAACGTTTCTCGATGTTTGGGGCATGCAAAGTCCAAGATCATTGGCTGTTGTCAGTAGATGATTGAATGATACACGTAGACCCGAGTTCTAGTTGGGTTTAGTTAGACCTCGGAAAAATCTGATTTCGTAATAAAGTCAAGTCTAAACCAAAGGTCTATATTTAGGCCTGGACTTAGTAGTCCTGGCTTAAAATCGAACTTACTTCGTAATGAGACCGAATATGACATGTTTTAGTCTGGGTCTGCGTGTTTTGGTATCATGGTATATGATGTTTTAGGGTTATAATGATGAGCAGTACCGCTTTCCCGTCATACTACACCACATCGGCCAAATACGCGAAGAAAATCAGCCGAATGTTCTTCAAGGAACTCGGAATCAATCACACAGACCCTGTCCTCATTCATCGCGAGCTCGTTAAACTACCGCTACTGAAAATAATGCACGCAAACACTGCAGTACAATTCAACTCGGATGTTGTATCCTGTGGTCCAACCGTGGAGCGAGCAATCCCAGGAGTCACGAGAATCTTGGACGCAGATCCAATGACTCTTATAGCTCAAGGCAGAGACCGCAAGTACCCTCAACTCCTAAGTTACACCAACAACGAAATGGCTGTATTCAGATGGTATTTGGTACAAAAGGGCATATTGCAGCGTGTGAAGCAGGACAACACAGCAATAGTATCACCACGACTGGTGTACACCTTACCTGAGAATCAAGTTAAGGAAATAGCAAATAAGATCAACCAAACATACTTCAACGGGAACCCTACATTAGATGGTCTGATCAGATATTACACAGACATGCACTTCAAGCACCCAGCGTTGAAGGTGGCGCAGTGGCGCGCGGCATTGGGCGCAGCACCGACTTATATGTACAAATTCGCGTACGATTCCGAGTTCAGCCCCGTGAAGGCGGCTCATTGGGCAAATTACAGCGGAGCCGCTCATATGGACGACATGGCTTGTGTCTTCCGCGTAAATTCTATGCAGGGCAACCGCATTTACTACCCGCCGAAGACCACAGATGACGCTATGAAACATTGGATGGTCTATATTATCACAAATTTTATGATCTGCAGGTACTTTAGTATGAACTTCACATTTAATTTTTTATATTAAATCACACGGGCTAAATTTAGCACTTATAGCTATTAAATTCTAAGCTGAAGATTAACGGCGTTTCAGTAATCCAACATGCAACAGTAACTCACTATGGCCACCGGTTTCAAAGAGAAAAATACAATACAATCTTATCACCGCACCAATGAAGATTCATATGATGGAGCCGACTATTCAGGAGAAGGATATGGTCAAGTTTTTTGACAGCTTCGACCCCGTGTCCAGGTAAGATGTCTGTTTTGTTCTCTAGCGTAGCCACTTGTCAAGTTTTTTTTATGGCATACAAGCATACGGCCCTCCTGTTGGTTTAGCGGTTACCGTAGTATATGTACGCTTAAAACAAATAAAACTTATTGTGTTTTGATATTTTTCCAGAAACATCACCACCACGCTGGGCGCTGGATGGTGATATGCTAATCTACAAAGAAAATAACAGAAGTGCTTATTGTCCTTGTACTTAAAAACTGGTTTAATAAAAATTGTACTTAATTTGTTTTATTTCATGTCTGCGAAAAACACCTACCTCACCTAAATAATATTTTTTTGCCATGGCCGTCCTCGGCCCCCTAACACACCGCGTCGTATCGCCCGCCACGTTATTACTTTTTTGCTCGGCTCCTAAGTGTTTGAAAGGTCACTTCCCCTGGACTTTCGGAGCTATGAGGTATCTTCGGGGCCCTTGCTTCTCTACACTTCTTGTGCAGTTTTGTTTATAGTCAAATAAGTTCAAATAATACTTTGAGTTAACATTCTACCTGTAAGCAGTTTGCTTCTAGTACATTTCTCCTCTCTAACGCCAATCATTGTGCAAAGGCTTTAACTCAATAATTTCCAATAATGCAAAATAAATGCAAAACAAGGATATTGAGTTAGTTATCAGTTGCGCACAGTAAAATGCTGGCTAAAGACGTTCCCCTGTTGGTGTTATTTTTATATTTTCTGGTGCAAGGTATACTTATGTATTTCCTAGTATAGAGATTTTTATAACACAGTGATCTAGGAATAAAGCACTTTTTGATAACAAGCTATTCATACTCATGACATAACATGATCTTGATAATCATCACTAGGCTCCACGTTAGGCTCTATAAGAATTATTATTTGTTGCTTAATTCTTGCGTCACACGTTTTTGGACTGATTGTGTTAGCAGAGCAATCTAATACTTTAAGTATTAGATTGCTCTGCTAACTTTACAATCGATTGGAGGTGAACATAATAATTTTAAAACTTAGTACCTATGGCACATCTCTTTAAGTAAGTATAGTTTGTTTTGTGATGACAAAGTGTTCCAGCCACTTGTATAAATGTTTACAAAGACTGCATGGGGCGCAGAGGTGCGCGTGGGACCGCGGAGGATGGGATACAGTACGCCAGCTTCAGAGGGTGCCTTACGGGAAGCCTCCTAAGTGCAGGCGGTTCTAGCTACCGTCACTCCATCACTCTTCGACATAAAACCACTTCTAATAACTCAACTTTTATGGTTTAAGGCGCTGGAAGCTTAAG